>CM056727.1:103390708-103823148 GCA_029844215.1 Przewalskia tangutica | reverse complement strand
GAAACCTAAGCCTTATATGTGAGTAGGATATTATTTGTTTATAACAATCTTATTCTGACCGTGATCTAGGAAATATCATTTTGTCTCGTCTTAGTTTATCACGGATGGAAGTTTCTCTGGTTTTAATAATGCTTAATTAGTCAAAACATTTCCTTTTATTAGTAACTTTGATGGTTTGTCGATGCGTTAGATTTAGAAATCGTAAAACATTCTTAAGCTAGTTATACTAACTTCCCGTAAAGCTAGTATAACTCTTAAGTTTTCAAAAACAAATATTACTTCTTCTTTCAAAATGATTCAAAAATCTTTTGAAATACTTTAAATTCTTTATTAACACATAACAAGCGATTATAGTTCAAATCGATTACCTTTTAAAAACATGTATTTTAACAACGTAAAGTACATTATAACTTGACGCATAAAGCGGTTATAACACTTTATGTTACATAATCAAATACATTTAGCACGTATCGTCTAGTACTACATAGTTCACATATCATGCTAGAAGAGATAGGAAGAGGTTCGCATTACCTCGCGACAGTATCACTAATAGCAGCGCTCAGTACTTCCAGTATTCGGCTACTCAAGCCACGTGAATCGCGCACGTGGTAGTGTGACCTATAAGGCCACAAAGCTTATTAACATTAGGTCTCTTGGTAGAACATTCTCTGAAAATTGTCACCTCACATGGCGTAAATCTCTCTCTCTATCAGTAGACTGCTACGAAACCAACGGGGTTATATATCTAACCCAAGCGGATACAATTCTACTCCACGGTACTACTACACAGTCTCTTTGTGTCTGACCTATGTAATTCTGATTCGGTACTCTTCTTTAAATTGGGCTTAAGTCGCGAGACATTCTTGTAGTATTAATCGGGCTTAAGTCAAAGACATTACGATAACTACGTTCGATTCCGTTATATAGTATCACTTCAACTATATATTCAAGCAATTATGTAATTTCCAATTACAATAGAGGACAGATAATTACCTCGATAAGCCCATAATTATCTGGCAAAAGTAGATCTGGGCAATCGTTTAGCTCGACTCAGGCGCTCGACCAGCTCTAAACCACCCTTAAGTTCTAACCAACACACAATACTCAACGGACTATGGAGATTTCCCTAGGGTTTGGTTTTGTAGTGGGAAGTATAATAGTATTTACAGGCTTTTTGTACAAGTATAACCTTAGAATACTACAAGGTATAGGCTAGGTAATTTGGGCGATATATGATACTTTTGAGAGTATTACCAAAGAGGGGTATTATCACAGCTTAACTAGGCTAGGGGTACCCACACCTGACTAGGAGGGGTGTACCCCTGGGGCCAACCTCACAGGAGAGGGGAGGCCTCTTGGCGAACTCAACCTGAGGGAGGGAGAAGGAGAGCTTTGAGACTTAGGCAAATTTGAGGATGAATAAGTTCATCAAAGGGTGGGTATTTATAGGCCAAGTGAAAGCCAACCAATGGCGAATCAATCCATGTGTTAGGCAAGTGTAGGGCTAGGATTTACCAAACACAAATATCCTACCTACCCGGCTTTGTCAAAGCGACAAAAGCGTGCCTTTGCTATCCATTTCGTCAAATGGGCGATTGAAGTCCACCGATGAGAGGGTGCCAAGTGGCGCCTCTTGTTGATCAACACGTTAGTCTCTCGGAAAAATCCATAAAAATTAGAAGGACATAGCGGAAATTCCCCTACGAAAGTGAAAGCGTTTAGCGGCGACTCTAAGATTGTTGTGCACAAAATTAAATCGGCGAAGCCTATTTGAAGTTCAAAATTTCCTCGTCGTCCTCGCGTACATACTGCGGAAATACGGTATAACGATCTTTGACTTAAGCTGAATAATACTTACGGCAATGTCTACGACTTAAGCTGAATAATATTAAAGCGATGTCTCGTGACTTAAGCACGAATAATAAGGATCTGAAAGCATTTTCAAAAGAATCTTTGAATCATTTTTTTGAAGAGAACTAATTGGTTTTAAGCGAGAAGCTTAAGAGTTATACTAGCTTTATGGGAAGTTAGGTATATGACTTAAGAATGATAAAAGGCGATTTACTTATATGTTTATAGACTTACATTGATTTATGGAAAGAATAATAAAATGGTTTGATAAGTAGACATGATATGATGCTATGTGTGTTAGTGTCTTATAACGTTTGTATAAAAAGTATTCTTGTTGTGCTTATGTGTTTAATGATAAGTGTTATGTTAGTATTATATCACTCGCTCTTGACAAATCTAGGGGTTAAAGCCCTCCGTCTGCAGTATACCTCGAGCGATCTGTGTGACTATGATGCGAGGACACCTCGTGCGGAGTGCATGTGACCTATGCGGGCTGCAGAGTTCGAGGTAGTGTGCGGGGTTATCATCATGCGATCTATGTGGCCCATGCGGACTACGAGTCGGGGCGATGCAGGAGTAGCTACCGCCGATGCGGGGTTATGCCTATGCGAGCTACGTGAGTGGCTTTATGCGGACTGAAGTCGAGTTAGACTTGCTTAATGATACTATGGGCAATTGGCCTGCTTGATCATTCGCGACCTAGAAAATACACATTATAGTTTACCTATTTTTGCTCTTGTTTATGATGTGTATGTGCGATTACCTTAGTTGTTTCGTACATATATATGGCTGATTTTAAAATGATATATTTTCATTTAAGTACTTTCTGATTTGCATACTTAGTACTGTTATGCGACCTCCTTGAGGGCTGCGTTCATGTCGCGGTAAGCGGCAGTGCTAGATCCATCCTTAGGATCTCTTTGCATTGGTGTCGGGAGCTTGTCTTATAGGAGCTCTCTACTTTTAGGTATGATCTTCTGTATTGTAGATAGTTTTGTACATTCGGGGTATGGCGAGGCCTGTCCGCCATAGTTGTTTACTTCCTTAGAGTGCAGTAGTCTGGTATGCGGTTGGGATGTGGCTTCATGAAACTTGGGTTAATTATATATATATCTTAGAAAGGCAAGCTTTTCTTGAGATAAGCGTCTCATTTACAATTTGTTTCATGTCTTGTTTTTATATTCCGATTACTACGATGTATGACTACTTAGGTGCGGGTAAGGCACGATCCACGAGCCAGGCAGTCGTGACAAAAAGTAGTATCGAAGCGATTAATCGTGGAAAGTGTCTGAGGCCGTATCTAGTAAGTGCTTGATTATCGGTGTGTTGTGCACCACGATGTCGAGGAGGCTATAGGATATTTAGGATTCGTTTCCATTCTTCTCACTCACGAGATCGTGCTTTAGAGTGTGTGTAAGTTGGACCCCTCTAACGTATTCCTTTTATGCTTGATTATGCCTCGCGTAAAGCGACCGGGCGAGAAGAGCGAGTAGCGAGAGGCGCGATCGGACAGGGTTCTGAGGGCTCGAGCCCGATCTATGCAGGCGGCGAGTTCCGTGGCGCCCGGCCCAACGCGAACCACGATGCCGTACCTCGTCCCACGGCTGAGGCGGAGAGTTAGGAGTCTGAGAGATAACCCGGTATTGGCGGGATTGGCGAACATGAGGCAGGTTGGATCGGCGATTCGATTATCCCGGTCGTGCAGTGGTTCGCTAGAGGCGAGAGAGTTTGAGCTCTGAGATTTCTGAGTTGTAGCGCTTGAGTTTCTTGGTCGAGGCGGAGGATGATCGTGAGGAGTTCATCCGTCATTCTGAAGGATTATGAGAGTGATCGGGCGTCGGGTCAGTCGTGATCTTTAGTTCCACGTAAATTTGCGTGATACTGCGATCGATTGGTTGAATTCATGGGAGTTATCGGGAAAGCACGCGTCCCAGCTGCAGGATGAGTTCTCGAGGCTTTCTCGCTCCTTCGCCTCGCGAGATGAGAGGCGCGGGTGATTTTTTCTTTGCGAGGCAGAGGGGCGTCTGATTAGGGAGTACTGTATCGAGTTCAATTCATTGGCTTGATATGTCCCGGCGTTAGTAGCGAATATGGAGGGCGGTGCACGGCTACGTCCGGGCTGGATGATTATATGGCGAGTCTTGTGCGGGTGTTTCTCTTGGCCGGGTATGGGCATTACCGCATGCGAGCTCATGCGCTAGGATGCGGGCGTCGAGGCCGGCAGGTTGTGAGCGGCGAAGAGGACCGGGGCGAGGTCGCTTTGGTAGTTATCGGTGGGCGGCCTCGGCAGGTCTAGATTCGCACCACGGCCGGCTCGAGCACTCTGCACCGTCCTCGGCCGCGGCCCAGTATTGAGGCGGTCGGGGCGAGGACTTGAACTTCGAGGGTGGCGAGGTGCGGCGGTCGAGACCACCCCTCAGTGTGGCCGTCGGTAGATCCATTCCGGAATTGTGGTGCTCTCCAGGGTTTATTCTGATTCGCGGCGGACGGGTCATATTGCGAGCTTGTCCGATCGAGCGGCCGGGTGGTAGAGCTCGGCCTACGGGTGCATTGCGGTTCATCATCTCCTGATTACTTTTCGCCCGGGGCGAGTACTGCGTGGCGGCCAGTGTGGCGGTCGTGGCGCGGGTCGATTCTGCGATCCTCGAGAACGCATTTATGCTGCTATCCGGTAGGCGAGATCGGGAGGCCTCGCGATGTAAATCCACAGTACCTTATCGGTTCTGGGTTTGATGTGTATGCTTTGATAGATCAGGTTCTACTCTGTCACATATATCTCCACTTGTTGCTAGTAGGATAGGGATAGAGCACGAGTCCATGGACCACTTTCGAGTAGCTACGCGATGGGTGATTCGGTGGTAGCTCGGCGGGTATATAGAGCTTGTCTGTGACCGTTCTGATCGTCGGACCTGGCGAGCTTGATAGAGTTGGATATGATTGATTCGGCGTGATCATGGGTATGGATTGGCTAGCTTCTTTGCTACGCCAATGTAGGCGTAGGAGAAAGTAGTGCGGTTCGGTTTCTGATGGCCAGGTTGTTGAGTGGGAGGAACCTTGTATCGCCGGTAGGTTTATTTCTACCTCGAAGGCTAGGAAGATGGTGCGAAAGGGTATATCTACCGTCTCGTTCGGGTGTTTGATCTTGAGGCTGCGGTACCAGATTTTGATTAGTTCGATAGTCGAGAGTTCCCGGGCGTGTTTCGGGCGACCTCCGGGTATCACTCACGAGAGGAGATTGAGTTTTGTATAGATGTGTTGCGGACACTGGCTATTTCCATTCCGCCGTATAGAATGGCTTTGCCGAGTTGAGAGAGTTGAAGGATCGCTTAGAGACTTGCTTTGGAGAAGGGCCGTCGGACCTAGTGTTTCTCGCAGGGAAGCGCCGATGTGTTAAGTGAAGAAGAAGGGCGGGGCGCTGCACATGTGTGTTGATTCTGAGCGGTTGAACAAGGTGACCATTAAACGAATACCCCTTCCCGGGATTGATGATTTGTTCGACGATTGCGAGTGCGAATGTTTCTCGAATTGATCTGGTCGGGCTATCGTAGTGCGAATCGAAAGTCGGACATCCACAGAATTGCATTCGGACGTGCAGGCACTACGAGTTTAGGGTTATATCGTTTGGTTTGACCCGATGCTCGTGGTATTCATGGATTTGATGAGCAAGTGTTCAAAACATTTTTGAACGCGTTTGTGATAGTGTTCATTGATGATATCTTGGTTTATTCTCGCTCGAGCGAGGCGTCGGAGCATTTAGGGCTTGTCTTGTGATTCTCGGGACCAGTGATTATCGCCAAGTTTTCCAAATGTGAGTTTTGGTTAACCGGTGGCTTTTCTTAGGCATATTGTGAGTGATGGCATTCGAGTTGTCTGGCGAAGATCGGCGATCGAGACTTGGCCTGAACTCTTACTCAGCGAGGTTCGCGATTTTAGGCCTTGCGAGTAATTATCGGTGGTTCGTGGAAGTTTGCTTCTATCTACGCACCGTTGACTAGGCTGACTCGGAAAGCGTAAGTTTGATGGTGATGCTTGTGGCGGGGTTTCCGATTCTTGAAGGAGGCGGCGCGGCCCCCGTTCTTACTCTTCCGGAGGTCGAGCGGTTATGTGCGTGTATTGTGATCGTCGGGCATCGGGTTGGGATGTGTGTTGATGCGGCATGGCGAGGTTATAAGCGTATGTCATCCGCGGTGAAGAAACACGGAGAACTACCCGCGTGATTTGGAGTTAGCGGCGGTGATTCGCGCTTTGAAGATGCGGAGGCACTATTTGTATGGGGTTCGTGGATATTTATCTGGACCACAGAGCCTCGGTATATCTTCGGCGGAGGAGTTGAACTTACAGCGAGGCGGTGGTTAGAGTTGTAAGGATTACGATGTTGATATCTGTACCACGGGAAGGCGATGTTGTGGCGGATGCTCTTGAGTCGTAGGTCGATGGGAGTCTATCGGATGTGCGGCAGAGAGGAGAGACATGGTTCGTGATTTGCATCGATTAGCGAGCCTTGGTGTCGTTTGATTGATTACGATAGCGGTGGGGTTCGAGTTCGTGAGGTTGCAAGTCTTCCATTGTCGAGGTGAAGAAAGCGGCGATTCGAGGATCGATTTTGACGCGTTATCGTGTCTGACTCTTACGTGAGGAAGGAGTCGCTTTTGAGTAGCACTTTGATGGGGTGCTAAGGTTTGAGCGAGTTGTGTGTTCGGATGTTTGAGGACTTGGCGGCGGAGTTACGGGGAAGCACGCGTGGCGTTACTCTATCCGTCGAGTCGACCAAGATGTACCCGACGCTTAGATCTATGTATTGGTGGGATGGCTTGAAGAGGGCGTTGCGAGTTCGTAGCTCGGTGCCGTGTTGTCGGCGGTGAAGGTAGAGCACGAGTCACGGTGGTTTGTTACAAGCGATAGAGATCGGGCACGGAAGTGGGAGGTGATCGCGTGGATTTCATCGCGGGATTACCTCGCTCGGAGGAGACATGATTATATGGGTTATCGTCGACGGTGGCGAAATCAGCCCGCTTTCTTCCGTTGGGGCGACTTTTGGTAGAGGATTATGCCGAACTTTACATCAGAGATCGTCGGTGCGTGAGTCCTATTCGATCATATCGACGAGGAGCGGTTCGGCTAGCTTACCTGAGAGTCGCTTCCCGAAGGAGTTTAGGGGCCTTGGTGAGCACGATGCGCATTCCATCCACGAGCAGGCGGACGAGCGAGCGCGCTATCGGACTGCGAGGATATCTTTGCGAGCTGTGTTATTGACCGAGTAGCTCGGAGGATCATTTGCCTCTAGTTGAGTTCGCGTATAATAATAGCTACCTCTCGGTATTGGATGGCGCCTTATGAGGCCTTGTATGGGAGAAGTGCGAGATCTCCTATAGGCTGGTTCGATGTGGGCGAAATGCGATTAGTGAGACCGAACTTGAGTGTGCGGCGATGGATAAGGTGAAGCTTATCAAGGCGGCTATTGTGGCTCGAGTCGGCAATCGTATCTGAATCATCGTCGTCGGCATATAGGTTACGATTGATGATTGGGTTTTCTGAAGGTGTCACCATGAAGGTGTGATGAGATTCGGAAGAAGAAACTCGGCCGAGTACATTGGTAGTATCGAATTGTCGCGAGGTAAGCGAGGTTGCCTATGAGTTGAATCTGCCGTCCGATCTGGAGCGATGCATCCGGTGTTTCACGTTTCTATCTTTGAGGAGATTTATGGGGATCCGTCTAGGTACACGATGGCGATGTCGGTGGCCAGGGGTTATCGTATGAGAGATTCCATGGCGATAGTCGATGCGTCGAGTTAGGCGTCTGCGGACTAAGGGCGTGGCTTAGTCAAAGTCTTGTGGCGGAGCGAGCTCGAGGAGGAGATGGCGTGGGAAGGCGAGGAGGACATGAGGCGAAGTATCCTCGCTATTCCCAGCACCTCGGGTAATTCACTTTCCTATTTATAAATTTTCATTGTCATATTTTGCCTAAGTGTTGTTACGTGGCCGTGTGTGGCATTTGCATTTGTTTAAGTTATGAAGAACCTTATCGTTAAGCGTCTTAGGAAGGAACATTGGGATGAATGTTTCTAAGGAGGAGAATGTTATACCAGTATTTTCGGAGTATGCGTGAGGCGTGCGTCTGAATGTTTGGCCTTAAAAGTTTAGGCATGGCACATTTTTGGGCACTCGCTCGAGAATCGTTTCAGCGAAGCGTTTACAAGACTCGCGTAGGATAAATTCCGGCTATGCCATTTCTAATTTTTGCGGATTTTTCCGAGGCGAAACATTTTGGACCAGCGGGAGGCGACACTTGTCACCCTCCGATTGGTGAACTTGAGCGTCATTGAGGCCGATTGGGTGGCTTATTTTGTCTTGGAGTTGGTAGGATATTTTGTGTGCAAGTTGGCTAGGTACACGCCCAAATCTTGGCCTTACACTTGCCTTGCACTTGGCATAATCTTGGCCATTGGTTGGCCGTCCATTGACCTATAAATACCCGCTTAAGATGAAGAGTTCTTCGTCCACAAATTCCTTTCAAGTCTTGAAAATCCTTCCTCTCCGTAGCTTTTAGTCCAAACACCTCCCCTTTTGAGAAGCTTAGCGGGGCTATCCACTGCCTGGCGAAATCTACCCCTCCCTTGGTAGAAAAGTTGCCTTCTAGTATTGTTATAATGCCCAAAATACCTAGCCCAAATCTCTTAGTACTTAGTAGAAGTTGTGAAGAACTTCAGGTTTCATTGGAGCTATCGGGCGTCTGACTTAGGAGCTAAACCTCGCTCGGGATCGCGTTTATACTCGGATTATATTGGGCTTATCGAGGTAAATAATCTTACAGTCTTTTATAATTAGATAATGCATATTGTAGAAGTATAAGAATAAGTATAAAATACTTAGAAGGATATTCTGAGAATAGAATTGAATTGTTATCACGATGAAGGGTTTAAAGAAGAATAATTGAGCTACTCACAAATTTGTTTCTGATGTTGTATAACTAGGGTAGGAAGTGCTGCCCAAATTCCCATAGAATAGAGAACCTCTGCTTAAAGCTTTATCTGATGCAGTCTGAGCGTTGATAGGCGTGTTGGTATTATAAGTGATTCTCTGCGTGCGACATATTCGACTTGGCGGAGGTTTTTGAGAAGGTATGTGATTCTTCCTATGCCCAGCATGATATTTTAAATATATATATAGTACGGTAGATGTGCGTGTGTTAGCTGAATAATAACTACGACAATGTCTTTGACTTAAGCACGAATAATACTTACAGCGATGTCTGTGACTTAAGCACGAATAATAAGGATCTGAAAGCATTTCAAAGAATCTTGAATCATTTTTACTTGAGAAGAGAACTAATTGGTTTTAAGCAGGAAGCTTAAGAGTTATACTAGCTTTATGAGAAGTTAGGTATATGACTTAAGAATGATAAAAGAGCGATTTACTTATATGTTTATAACGGACTTACGTTGATTTATGGAAAGAATAATAAAATGGTTTGATAAGTAGACATGATATGATGTTATGTGTGTTAGTGTCTTGTAACGTTTGTATAAAGGTATTCTTATTTGTGCTTATGTGTTTAACGATAAGTTGTTATGTTAGTATTATATCACTCGCCTCTTGACAAATCTGGGGGGTTAGGCCTCCGATGTAGGGTATACCTCGGGCGATGCAGTGTGACTATGATGCGAGGACACCTCATGCAGTGCATGTGACCTATGCGGGCTGCGAGAGTTCCAGGGTAGTGTGCGGGGTTATACCTCATGCGGTCTATGTGGCCATGCGGACTACGAGTCGGGGCGATGCAGAGTAGCTACGCCGATGCGAGGTTATGCCTATGCGAGGCCTACGTGAGTGGCCTATGCGGTTCTGAGTCGAGGATTAGGCTTGCTTAATGATACATGGGCAATTGGCCTGCGATCATTCGCGACCTAGAAAAGACTGTTCTGATTTACCTATTGTTGCTCTTGTTTATGATGTGGCTTGTATGCGATTACCTTAGTTGTTTCATACATATATATAAGCTGATTTTAAAATGATATGTTTTCATTTAAGTACTTTCTGATTTCGCATACTTAGTACTGTTATGCTTGACCTCCTTGAGGCTGCGTTCATGTCGCGGTAAGAGACAGCGGTGCTAGATCCACGTCCTTAGGATCTCTTTGCATTGGTGTCGGGAGCTCCATCTTATAGGAGAGCTCTCTTTTAGGTATGATCTCCTGTATTGTAGATAGTTTTGTACATTCGGGGTATGGCGGGGCCTGTCCGCCATAGTTGTTACTTCCTTAGAGTGCGTAGTCTGAGTATGCGGTTGGGATGTAGCGCAAAACTTGGGTTAATTATATATATATGCGAAAGGCAGCTTTTCTTGAATAAAGCGTGTCTCATTTACAATGTTTCATGTCTTGTTTTATATTAAGCGATTACTCGATGTATGACTACTTGGGTGCGGGTAAGGCACGATCCGCGAGCCAGGCAGTCGTGACAACCGTCACATGATCAAAGGCCAGCGCGCGATGATCTAATGTGCGCGTCTAGCCACAGAACTTCCGCGACTCGCGCAGGCCGCTCGATGGCGCGTAGGTATTCCGCATCGGTAGCTACTCCCGGCATCACTTTGGACTCGCGATCCACGTAGCCACATGAAGCGCTGACCATATAGGCGCACGCTAACGGAACTCGTAGCTCGCGTAGGTCCGGGACCCGCGTGAGGTATCTTTCGAATCATAGTCACGCAGTGCACGAGTATTACCCGCGTGGAGGCGACAACCTCGGGAACATGTCGAGGTGAGTGGTACATTACCAGCATGCGGTGATAGTTAAACAACATAAGCGTGATCGAGGAAAACCCTTTACACAAACATCATAAAATACTAACACGTAGCATCTGCATGATTACTTATCAAACCGACAGAAACTATTACAAGGCTATCACAAACCAACACAATCAAGTTATTCGAACAACATAGTTTCTACTATCTGATTAACAAGATCGGGTTTTTATCCCCAAAGTACTTCATACATTATCTCTTTTTAAAAGATCTGTTTCTTTCTAAAGTCACCTGATGCAGTAGTATAAAAATAGAGTGATTATCTTTTGAAGTAAACCAAAACAACCTCTTTGTAAAATCAAGTAACAACATTCTTTTCCAAGCGTTGAAGTTTGCTAATTTCGATTACTCGAGTTTCTCATTTTGAAAGGTTTAGTAGTTCATAGTTTTAATCCTTTAAAACAATTTGAAAACATATACCTTATGTGTGAGTAGTTTATTCTTGTTCATAACAATCTTATTACTGACCATGATCTAGGAAATGTAATATCATTTTGTCTAAATCTTAGCTTACATGCGGATGGAAGTTTCTCTGGTTTTAATAATACTTTATTAGTCAAAACATTTCCACTTTATTAAGTATTTCGTGGTTTGTTCGATATTACGATTTCGAAATCGATAAAACATTATTCCTTTAAAACCAGTATTCATTACTCATGAATGAGGTTTCACACTTTTTAACAAAATTCAATTAAGTCAAGTCTCTTATCTTTTAAGATCAAGTCTATTAACTTTTAAATCAATAAATCATTCTTTTTATCTCTCTTAAGTAGTTATACCTAACTTCCGTAAAGCTAGTATAACTCTTAGCTTTAAAACCAAGTATTACTCTTACATTAAAAATGATTGATATTCTTTTGAAATACTTGAAGATTATTCGGGCTTAAGTCAAAAGACATTGTCGTAATTATTATTGAGCTTAAGTCAGAAGACATTCGTAATTATTATTCGATTAACACCGTCGTCTGGTACTATATATATATTCTTTAAAATATCATGCTCGAGAGGATAGGAAGAATCACATACCTCGACGATTATCATTATAAGCAAATAGCTCAATCTTGTAGTCAGCTAGCCTTTTCCACCCTCAGGTAGAATCGCTACTCGCGATGCTTCAACCTATACGGTTATACAAGTCTATCAAAGTCTAGACTACTCGGTAGAATAAATCTAGATACAGATTCTACGGAAAATTGGGCGACTTCCACCAGACAAACTTCACAAGTCTCATGTAAATCTGTCCTATGTAAGTACAATTCAATTCTCTTCTTATATACTTTCCTTGTATATACCTTATACTATTCTTATGCTTGATAGTATATACTCGATTTACAAAAGTGAGACAAGATATTTACCTCGATAAGCCCAAATTATCCGAGTATAAATGTCGATCTGAGCAACGTTTAGCTCTACTGCAGGCGCTCGACCCGCTCCAAACAACCCTTAGAAGTTCTACGCCTTCTACTTAAAACTTCAACCACTATGAAGGTTTTCTTAGGGTTTCGGTTTGAGACAAAAAGGACACAAGGTAGTATTTCAGGGATCTCGTATAGAGGTAACTTTGGAATACTACAAGGTATAAGGTTAAGGTATTTGGGTATAGTAACAATACTTGGAAGTATTTCTACCAGAGGGGTATTTATACGAGACAACACCATAAGGGGGTGTGTACCTCGGCCAACCTACTAGGAGGGGAGAAACTCGGCCAGGAGAGGGCTCTCGGCCATGGGGCCTCACAAAGGGGCGGAGGCTGGGGCGAGACAGCACACTAAGGGGAGGAAGAGAGCTTTCAAGACTTAGGAGTTTTAGGATGAATAAGTCTTCACAAGGGAGGGTATTTATAGGAAGACCGAGGGTCAAGATCTAGCCAAGTGGGGCAAGTGGAGGGCAGATGTGCCCAGTGCCACAGTCCTACTCTTAAAACCCTCACAAATATCCTACCAACTACGTGCCCGTCCATTCGGCCCTATTGCGCCCCGTCCGTCAATGAGAGGGTGACAAGTGTAAGCCTCTCGTTGGTCCAAAATGTTTCGTCTCTCTGAAAAATCCATAAAATTAAAAATGACATAGCGGAATTTTCCGCCGCGATTGTGTAAAGCGTTTAGATCAACGACTCTAATTGGGTGTTGTGCACAAAATAATTCGTCGAAGCCAACTTTAAAGTTCAAACTTTTCTCGTGCGTCCTACGTGCGTACTGGAAATCTGGTATAACATTCTCCTCGCCGAAACATTCGTCGAATGTTCCTTACAGAATCTCAAAACAAGCGCGCGATATAGTCTTCACTACATACTTACGAAAACAATTCACCTTACGCGGCATGAAACACTGCGCAAATACTTACGTCCAAGTCCCGAGAAACACCTCTAACATCACAAAACCACTTGCGAGGTCTAAAATATACTCGTTTCGCACCTTTACAAAAGAAATGATCCATCAACTATTCTTAACACGTGCTTAAACCGTTTACTCGTCATACCGCTTCCGTACATTCGGACTCTTTCTTACCATATCTACATTCTTGATTACATTTCCAAATCTGCGGGTTACTATCTACAACTTGGTCATCATTAGCGGGAACACTCTGCGTGGATCTCAGATACTCTTAGAACATAGCAACATGAAAAATCGGACGTCTTGCCTCTAAGTCGGACGGCAATACTAACATATAGGCAACGGCCTACTATTCACATGACGAGAAAAGGCCCAAGTAACTCGGGCTAAGTTTCCTCTATTTTCCAAAACTCGTCACACCTATCAGGGTGGTACCTTGAAATTCCGGCCGTCGACTGAACTTTGCGTGTCGGCGTCGATTATCCATACGACTTACGTTGATTACGAGTGTCGATAACCTCTCTGGATAGGCTTCACTATCCCGTCCTGAAACAAGTATGAACCCCTATCTGAACTTTGCCAACATCAGAACCAATCGGCCGATTTACACTTCGCCCTACGAGGCTTACGTGAGCGATATCGAATCTTGAAATGGTAGTTATAAAGCATTCCCTCAGCGAGGCAACAATACTCGCAGTACCTGAAATCCAAACAACGGCGAGGCGAATGCATTCTTGAGACTACTTTGAGTTCTAACTGCTGGTAAAACTTCGAAAACGAAATAGCCACCACAGGCTTTATGCGCCATAAGGTGAAAGTAGGCACCGTGCGACCTTACAACCTTCACGATAAAACATCTCGCGTAACTCTGTGAGTCATGATCTTGGTGAAAGACACGACGGGCTGACCCGTCGGCGACCTTGGTTGAAGCATCCGCGAATTTATGCGATGGTTAACTAAACTTGGGCCTAACTGCGTCGTGACCCTACCACTGGCGGGATCACCTGACCCGCCCCATAAAACAGTCGCGGGTTGACGCGGCGTAGCCTCAACCGACCCAGCTCTCGCGTAAAATACTTGCTCCCGATCGGAACAATCTCGCTAATCCACGTTACGAAAACCTAGCGGTCTTAGCTCAGCTACCCTCTTTCCTTCCACTACTCGGGGACTTATCACACAAACATATCTCACTTGCACTATGCACTCAGATAAGGGTCAAACATAAAATACCTCTTTTACTCGAGATGGCCTTACCTCTAAGGTCTCTACGTATAAGACTACAAGGTTCATACTTTTCCTATCCCCGATCTTATCGGTTTCTAACCATGATATCTAATCACAATTTTTCACTTATGTTATCTGAACATAATACTTAAGATATACCCGTCTTACACGTACTAATCTCAGAGGTTAAGGATATACTGTATCTCTTGCTTTACTCCACAAGTCGTTCTAATCAAACGCCCTTGTAGCGCATGCTAGGAAGATGATGAACTACCGCGATCTGAAAGTGAGTCCTCTACTAGGACATCCTTTCGACACATGGTACGGCGGCCCGATAAAACAAGTACCAACTAAAAAGCGACATTACGGGATGGCGCACATCGTGTGAACAGGGAAAAAGCGAATCGGTGGCTGTTTGGAACTGCGTGTAGGCGTGAGCGGAAGCTGCGGAGCTCGACCAACTCGGCTTACCGAGCGTTCTAAACCACAGTGGAGGACCACTGCGCTGCGGTGGATGTGCGTATCTAATCTGCGGTGAGGCGATTGGCCTCGAAAGTTACCAAAGGACCTTGATGTTACGGCCTCTTACCAACGTCCTTGGTTAACGTTGATCTCTACTTTTCTTGGCTGCTGCGCATAAGCGTCTGTGAGCCATGCTCGAACCTAAGCGAAGAATTACTCACCTTGCGACCCTCTCTTAGATAGTCGTCAAGACTCGCGATGCGTCGATATACTCTCTGTAGCCAACTCATAGCTAATGTAGGTCGGCTCTTTGCAATCTCTATTCTCTGTTCGATCGTGGGCGAAGGTTCAACTTATCATGGCGCGGTAGGCTGCTGCATTGTGCTAAACTTCTGGCAGTGGTGGCGTGAAGAACTCCTGAATGAAACACCACCGGTGATGATTGGGCACTGTGCCTAGTAACCTCTGTGCTCTCGCGGCTCATGGTGCCATTTGCGCCTCACAGGCTCGGGTTGCCTTGCGGAGGCATAGCGGTAAGGGAAGAAATCGTTAGAGGGTCGACTTATAACACGACTCTAAGCGCGATCTCGAGTGAGAAGAATGGAAACGATCCTAAATATCCTATAGCCTCACGATTATTGGTGTGGTGCGCGTGCGATAATCGAACTTCTTGGATCTGATGCGTAGACACTTTCAGGATTAAGCGCTCGATACCACTTTTGTCACGGCGAACCGGGCGTGGTAGTGCCTACGGGCACCAGTAGCCATACATCAGTGTCGTGAACATAAAACAATAACATGAAATAACATGAAGTATGAAATAATAATGTGAGAAAATTTGCCTTTCGGCATAATATATAAAACTTAAATCGACGATTACATCCTTTTCTGCTGCCTGCGATTACTCTGGACCTGCAGAGTGGCATGACACAATGGCGGGGCGGGCCCCGCCATACCACGAATGTAAGAACCTCTACGGCGGGGACTATACGGCTGATAAGCCTCGAGAAGCGGGCTTCCAATAATGGCTTGTGACCACGAGCTAGGATCAACGGCGGTGTACCTCGACTGCGGCGTGAGCGGCCGAAGAGTCGATCAACGGTACCAAGTATGTGGCGAAAATGCGTAAATGAAATCATAGTAGTCTTATATAAGCGAGGCATGTATGATAAGCAAACTACGATTCCTGATAAATAGCGATCATGTCAAGTCGAGGACTCGCCTCAAGTCATCACTCGATATAACAATGGGTCTCACGCCCAACATCAATCATGCTCGTGGAATACCTTGCCATTTGCTGCGATCTATGATATAAGCACGAGAATACGCATGAACACGGGTCCGCTGTGTCGTCATAAACCGTCTGGGGTAAATGCGAAGGCATAGCCAGGCTACTAAAACCACGGTACAAAGCGGTCATAAAGCGTATCATGAGATCTGTCTGAAGCCGTCACATGATCAAGGCGGCCGCCTTTCGCGCGATATCTAATGTGCGCGTCTAGCCACAGAACTTCCATGACTCGCGTAGCCACTCGATGGGCGTAAGGTATTCCGCGTCGGTAGCTACTCCGGGATCGCGCGGACTCGCGATCGCGTAGCCACATGGGCGCGCGCTGACCATATAGGCGCTGTTAAACACGGAACTCGTAGCTCCGCGTAGGTCCGGGACCGCGTGAGTATCCTCGAATCATAGTCAGCCTGTGATTGCACGAGTATTACCCCGCGTGGGCGGCTTAACCTCGGGAACATGTCAAGGTGAGTGGTACAATACATGTGATAGTTAAACAACATAAAGCGCGATCGAGGAAAACCCTACCTGAACATCGCAAAATACTAACACGCGTAACATCTAACATGATTACTTATCAAACCAAGAAAGTATTACAAGGCTATCACAAACCAACCTGATCAAGTTATTCGCACAAGATACTTCTTATCGATTAACAAGATCGGGTTTTATCTGAAGTACTTATTAACTCTTTTTAAAAGATCCGTTTCTTTCACAAAAGTCACCTGATACGTAGTAAAAATAGTATAAAAATTATCTTTTGAAGTAAACCAAAACACTTCTCTTTGTAAAATCAAGTAACAACATTCTTTTCCAAGCGTTCAAGTTTGCCTAATTTCGATTACTCAGTTTCTCATTTTGAAAGGTTTCGTAGTTCATAGTTTTAATCCTTTAAAACAATTTGAGAAACATATACCTTATGTGTGAGTAGTTTATTCTTGTTCATAACAATCTTATTACAGTGACCATGATCTAGGAAATGTAATATCATTTTGTCTCATCTTAGCACATCCGGATGGAAGTTTCTACTGGTTTTAATAATGCTTTATTAGTCAAAACATTTTCCTTTATTAAGCCTCTTTGTGGTTTGTTCGATACTTATTACGATTTAGAAATCGATAAAACATTATTCCTTTAAAACCAGTATTAATTACTCACGAATGAGGTTTCACACTTTTAACAAAATTCAATTAAGTCAAGTCTCTTATCTTTTAAGATCAAGTCTCTTAACTTTTAAATCGATAAATCATTCTTTTATCTCTCTTAAGTCGTTATACCTAACTTCCGTAAAGCTAGTATAACTCTTAAGCTTTTAAAACAAGTATTACTCTTCTTACATTAAAAATGATTGATGTGCTTTTGAAATACTTCAAGATTATTGGGCTTAAGTCAAAGACATTGCGTAATTATTATTCGAGCTTAAGTCAGAAGACATTGCGTAATTATTATTCGATTAACATAAACGTCGTCTAGTACTATATATATATTCTTTAAAATATCATGCTCGAGAGGATAGGAAGAATCGCGTACCTCGCGACGATTATCATTATAAGCAAATAGCTCCAATCTTGTAGTCGGCTGGCCTTTTCCACCTCAGGTAGAATCGCTACTCGCGATCTTGACTATAGCGGTTATACAAGTCTATCAAGTCTAGACTACTCGGTAGAATAAATCTAGATCTGAAGATTCTACGGAAAATTGGGCGTGACTTCCACTGCAGACAAACTTCACAAGTCTCTGTAAATACGATCATATGTAAATCTGATTCAATTCTCTTCTTATATACTTTCCTTGTATATACCTTATACTATTCTTATACTTGATAGTATATACTCGATTTACAAAAGTGAGACAGATATTTACCTCGATAAGCCCAAATTATCAGTATAAATGTCGATCTGAGCAACGTTTGGCTCTGTCTGGCGCTCGACCCGCTCCAAACAACCCTTAGAAGTTCTCGCAACTTCTTAACACTTCAACCGGCTATGAAGGTTTTTCTTAGGGTTTCGGTTTGAGACAAAAGGACACAAGGTAGTATTTAGGGCTCTGCGTATAGAGGTAACTTTGGAATACTACAAGGTATAAGGTTAAGGTATTTGGGTATAGTAACAATACTTGGAGTATTTCTACCAGAGGGGTATTTATACGAGACAACACCACGAGGGGTGTGTACCCACCGACGACCTACTAGGAGGAGAAACTCTCGGCGAGGAGAGGGCTCGGCGAGGGCCTCGCAAAGGGGAGGATGTTACACCCGTAGTTCGATGTATGTATATGAGGGCGTGCGTGCGTAAATCTGACATTAAAATTGGAAAGGAAGAAAGATGTGATTTTTAAACGGAAAAGTTTAGAATTTTGAGAAGGAAAAATGTTAGTTAATGGGAATTGGATTCCCAGTTTGGTGTCGGACTTTTGGAATATTTGAGAATTATGGAATTTTATTTCGAAATTGGTCACGTGGGGCCCACGGGAGAATTCTGATTTTGTGGGGCCCAGCTTTATTTTGGATTTTTGGCATTGCGGATATTTTCGGAAGATGAAATATTTTGGGCCCAGTAGGGGCGACCGTGTCACCCCGTGTGGCCATGTTGGCGGTGGAGAAGGCAGTGAGGCGTTTTTAGGTGGACAAGTGGCCCGTTTTGTGGTGGCCAACTTGTCCCATTTGTGGTAGCCAAATGGTTGGCCAACTACCCCGCACATGTACCCGTCCTGCACTTGCACTAGATCTTGGCCATTGATTTTCCTATAAATACCCGTTGTTTCAAGACTTATTTCATCCAGCTTTGAGATTCTAAGTCATGAAATACTCCCCCTTTGTTGAGGTTCTCGTCCTACTCTCCCCTTGGTGTGGAAAAATTCTTCAAGTGTTGATATAGTCCCAAATACCTTAGCCTAGTATCCTAGTTGTATTCCAAGTTATTTGATACTAGGGCAGGAAATTCTACTTTATTCCTTTAGTCGCAAAAGCGAAGCCACTAGAAAAATCTTCATAGCTTAGATGAAGTGTTAAGAAGTTATTTGGAAACTTCTAAGGGTTGCTTGGAGGCGGGTTGGGCGTCGAGGTGGAGCTAAGCGTTGCTCGGGATCGACATAATCTTGGATAATTTTGGGCTTATCGAGGTAATGATCTATGTCCCTATTGTAATTGGAAATTACATGTTGTAGTAGTTAATCATTGAGTATAAGATATATTGGAAGTATAATTATAAGGAATTGAGCTGTATTTACATTGGGTGTATTTGCGATGAGACTTGTAGTATTATTGTGGAGTAGAATTGTACGTCAGGTTAGGCGTGTAACCCCACTGGAATTGTTGGTTTGGTAGCAGGCCTCGTTTGAGGAGGAGTTTTATGTGCTGCGGGGAGAGTCTTTGCTGAATTTTCCGTAGAATAAGGAATCTTGTATCTAGAATTATTCTCTGAAGAGAGCTAGAGGTTGATAGGCGTTTTGTGGCCTTTATAGGTTGAAGTACTACAGTGGCGTATTCTACTTGAAGGGTGGAAAAGGCGAGCAAGGTTAGAGTACTTTGGGCGTTTTGCTAATTGTCGATGTCGTCGCGAGGTATGTGAACCTCTTCCTATCCTTTCTAGCATGATATTTGTGAAATATATTTAGTGCGGTAAGCCTTGCGTGTGTTTAAAGGAAGTTGATTTTCCTTTTGTGTCCTTGACTTGATTCCAAAGTTAAGTGACTTGTTATGAAACGTTAAGGACTTGAATTATGTTAAAAAGTTGTAAAAGCTCACTCATGATTAATGGGTGTGGTCTTTAAAGAATAAAGTTATCTTGATTTCGAAAATAAGAATGGTTTTATCATTGGATTTAAAATGATAACTTGACTTATAAACAACTTGATTTTGGGAAAGGAGAAGTAATTTGATTTAAAGGTATAGGTTACTTGTTTTTAAAAAGTAAGACACTTGGTTTAAAAGTATATTGCTACTTGACTTTTAAAGGAGAAGTGCCTTTGTTTTAAAGAAGGTATGAAAATTGTTTTGATTTTACTTTGATGTCTTTTGACTTGAGTTTAAATAATAAGAATCTGGAAGTATTTCAAAGAGTTATTAACCATTTTGAAAGAAAAGAAATACTTGGTTTTAAAAGCTTAAGTGTTATACTAGCTTTATGGGAAGTTAGGTATAACGACTTAAGGAAGATAGAAGAGCAGTTTACTTATTTTTTTATGAAAGTCTTGTATTGATTAGGAAAGTGTAGTAAGATGGTTTGATAAGTAGACATGTTAGGATGCTACGTGTGTTAGTGCTGTGATGTTTGTATAAAGGGGTTTCCACTTGTTGTGCTTATGTTGTTTAACGATAAGGCTGTTATGTTAGTATTATATCACTCGCTCTTGACATGATTAGGGGTTAGTGCCTCCGTCTGGGGTAGACTTCGGTAGTGCTGTGTGACCTATGATTCGAGAATACCTCATGCGGGTCTGTGTGACCTATGCGGAACTACGAGAGTTCCAGGTTAGTGTGCGGCCTTTATGGTCATGCGGTCTATGTGGCCATGCGGACTGCGAGTCCAGGACGTTGCCGGGGAGTAGCTACCCTCGATGCGAGGGATACCTCATGCGGGCCATCGGAGTGGCTTATGCGGAGCTGCGGGAAGTTCGGAGACTAAGCGCGCGCATTAGATCTGCGAGCGAGTGGCGGCCCGATCATGTGGCGATGCAAGCGGATCTCGTAATCTGATTTATGACCTTGTTGATGCTGTGGGTTTTAGTAGTCGGCTATGCCTTCGTACTTACCGTGCGGTTTTATTATGACACGGTAGGACACGGTGTTCATGTGTATTCCTTGGTGCTTTTATATCATAGGCTGCCGCGGTGAGGAAGATATTCCACGGGCGTGATTGATGTTGTGGGCGTGAGACCCATAGTTGTATTTGGTGATGACTTTGAGGCGTGAGTCACGACTTGACATGGCCTTATTTATTGTGAAGCTGTAGTTTGGTTATCATACATGTCTCTGATTTATATAGACTACTATGATTTCATTCTGATATTTTGATTTCACATACTTGGTACTGTTATCTTGACCTCCCGAAAGTGCGTTCATCTTGCGGTAGAAAGTACGCGATGTTGATCCTCGCTCTTGAGTCACGATTCGGCGTTTGGGAAGCTCGTTTCTCGGAGGCTTATCGATGGTATAGTCGTATCGTTGTAAGTGCTTACATTCGGGGTATGGCGGGGCCTGTCGCCGTTGTTGTCATATCATTCTTAGAGTGCAGCAATGCTTGTTGTGGCGAAATTGTAAAGGGATGTATGCTGTTCTAGTTGTTATATATTTATCTTGAAAGCAACTTTCTCGAATAAGCTGTTTTACACTTCACTTTATTCATGTCTTGTTTTATATTCGATTACTCGATGTATAGCTACTTGGGTGCGAGGTAAGGCACGATCACGGGCGAGTTAGTGCGTGACAAAAATAGTATCGAGCGATTAATCCTCGGAAAGTGTCTGACCGTATCTAGTAAGTCTTGATTATCGGTGTGTTGTGCACACCTTTATGTCGAGGCTGCGAGATATTTAGGATTGGTTTCCATTCTTCTCACTCTGAGATCGTGCCTTAGGCGTGTTATAAGTTGGACTCCTCGGCGTATTCTTTTCACCGTTATGCCTCTGAGGCAACGAGCCCGAAGGGCAAGCGGCGAGAGGAGTGCGAGTAGAGCACATATGGTTACGAGGCGCGAGCCATTCATTATACGAGGCAACGCCGTTCGGGGAGTTACTGCGCGCTAGCCCGAGAGAGTTTAGAAGCGTGGCGGTAGCTCACGAGACTACGATACACGAGCCTCTGATCGCGGCGAGGAACAAAGGATATGAGTTACAAGAGATGGCGATTACTAGCTAGTCTGGTGGCTTGGAATGAGGGCGGGCGGGAGGCGGTGGTTAAGCGGTACGATGGTTCACCTAGATCCAATAGTTTGAGCATCGGGGCTTCTTGAGTTGCATTCACTTTGAGTTACATGGATTGAGGACAAAGGAAGATCATCGAGTTTATTCGATTTGCGGCGGATCGTGAAAGTGATCGAGACCTCGAGGCATTTCTTACACACTTTGCCCTCGGCATGAGAGAGCTCGGGCGGATAGATTTATGAGGTTGAGCGAGCAGGCGAGCGGTTGGGAATCTGATATAGAGTTTGACTTATTGGCTCGTTATGTCCACGCTTTAGTGGCGGACATGGAGGATAGAGTGCACCGATATGTCACGGGACATGAAGATTATCTAGCGAGAGTTGTACAGAGTAGCTCTTGATCGGACATGGACATTGCCGCGTACATGCTTACCGCGTGTGCCGAGAGCGTAGAGATCGGCGGACTAACGAATCAGCGAAGAGGGCGAGAATAGCGGGGTCCTTTGGTAACTTTGGCGGACCTTACCGTGAGGCCCGGTTATGCGCCTCGCCCGATCTGAGTGGTCCTCGCGGACCCGGGGCGTTCGGGGTATTTAGGAGTTGGTGAACTCGGGGTTTACAGTTCCGATTTATATAGGTTCGGTAGCGATTGATTTTCCTCTATGTTCACTATGTGGTAGGCGTCGTCCCGAAATGTCGTCTTTTTACTAATCTTGTTTTACGGTGGCGTCGGGGCCATGTGAGAAGAATGTCCTAGTAGGAGGATACGGTGGGATGACTTAGCCTGCAGTCGATTCTGGTCGATGGTTGAGAAAGGAAGGGGTGTTAGCGAGGAGGCCACCCCGCTCGATGTGGCCATTGTGGTAAGTGACATTGTGGAAGTGTCGTACTTCTTGACGACTTGTTTTGCTCTCGGCCGGCGGGGCCATCTTGCGAAATTGTCCAGGCCGGATGTGGCGCGGATGTAGAGACTCGACCCGGGATCGGTGGCTAATTCATCATCTTCCTAGTATCGCCCAGCAGGCGAGGATTGATTAGAGCGACAAAGGGAAGTGAAACGATAGATGCGGTATATCGCCAACCCTACAGAGATTTGTATGTGTGATAAGATGAGTATACCTTAAGTGTTATGTTACGATAGCATTGTGTTAATTGTGATTAGAAAACATGGGTAGTTGTAAAGGGTAAGTGCAGGGGCGAGAAAATGGGGAGCCTTAGAATTTATAACGATTGGGACCTTGGATGCAAGGCCGTCTGAGTGGATGATTTCACGGTTGGTCTTTGTCGAAGTACTCGGTATCGTGGTGTATTTATGGGATAATTCCATGGGTAGTGTGAGATGAAAGTGGTAGCTTTCATGGCGTGAGTGGTAATATTGTTAGGATCGGGAGCGAGAGTTTAGTCTGAAGTGGGTGGGTTGAGGCCATATCGCGAGTCAACGCGGCCGGAAAGTGGTAAGTCGGTTGAGGTGGTCAGCTAGATGATAGGGTCATGAGGGTGTTAGGCCCAAGTTTAGTTAACCATCGTGCGAGTTCGTAGGCGTTCGACCGATGGTCGGGCGATGAGGTCGACCCGTCTTGTCTTTCGATCGGGGTATTTACTCGTGAGAGGTTATGCGAGATGTTATATCGGGAAGGTTGTAAGGTTGCATGAGGTGCCTACTTTCACCTTATGTGACGATGGAGCCTAGTTTCACGGTGTTTCTTTTACGGAGGTTTTACGAGCGGGGTTAGGAACTTCGGTGAGTCTTAGTATCGCGTTCGCCACTCGGGCGGTGTTGGATTTGAGGGTAGGCTGTGAGGATTGTTGCCTCTGTTGAGGAGTGTTTTATAGCTACCATTTCAGTATTCGGATATCGCCTTATGGCGCCTTGTAGGGGCGGAAGTGTAAGTTGCGGTCGATTGGTTCGATGTTGGCAAAGTTCGGATAGTTGGTTCATCTTGTTTGGCGGGATGTGGATAAGGTGAAGCTTATCGAGAAGAGATTTTAGCGGCTGAGTCAGCGAAGTCGTGCGGATAGTCGGCGACACTTAGAGTTCGAGGTTGACGGTGGGCCTTCTTGAAGGTACCACCTCGGAAAGGGTATGGCGAGATTTGGAAAGCTGGGCGATGGCGAAATGTGGTAAGTTGTGAGAAAGAGTTGAGTGTGCGAGAAAGTGCGACAGTAAGGGATGAAGCGAGCATGTGTTAAGAACATAGTTGTGATCATTTCGTTTGTAAAGTGAAGGTCACGAAGAGAGTATCTTTTAGCCCTTGGGTGGGAGTTTTGTGATTTTAGAGGTGATTCCTCGTGGACTTTGATGTAAGTATTTGCGGGTGTTTTACGTGGCCGTGTGTGGCATTTGCAAGCGGTTAAGCTATGAGAACTTGATCGTTATCTGTCTTGAGAAGGAACATTGGAGGCGAATGTTTCTAAGGAGAGGAGAATGTTACACCCGTAGTTCGGATTGTATGTATATGAGGGCGTGCGTGCGTAAATCGACATTAAAATTGGAAAGGAAGAAAGATGTGATTTTTAAGACGGAAAAGTTTCGAATTTTGAGAAGGAAAAATGTTCGTTAATGGGAATTGGATTCCCAGTTTGGTATTCGGACTTTTGGAATATTTGAGAATTATGGAATTTTATTTCGAAATTGGTCACGTGGGGCCACGGGAGAATTCTGATTTTGTGGGGCCAGCTTTATTTTGGATTTTGGCATTGCGGATATTTTGGAAGATGAAATATTTTGGGCCAGTAGGGGCGACCGTGTCACCCCGTGTGGCCATGTTGGCGGGTGGAGAAGGCGAGTGGGGCGTTTTTAGGTGGACAAGTGGCCCGTTTTGTGGTGGCCACTTGTCCCATTTTGTGGTAGCCAAATGGTTGGCCAACTACCCACACACATGTACCCCATCCTCACCACACACTTGCCTAGATCTTGGCCATTGATTTTCCTATAAATACCCGTTGTTTCAAGACTTATTTCATCCAGCCTTTGAGATTCTAAGTCATGAAATACTCCCCTTTGTTGAGGTTCTCGTCCTACTCTCCCCCTTGGTGTAGGAAAAATTCTTCAAGTGTTGATATAGTCCCAAATACCTTAGCCTAGTATCCTAGTTGTATTCCAAGTTATTTGATACTAGGAGCAGGAAATTCTACTTTATTCCTTTAGTCGCAAAAGCGAAGCCACTAGAAAAATCTTCATAGCTTAGATGAAGTGTTAAGAGAAGTTATTTGGAAACTTCTAAGGGTTGCTTGGAGGCGGGTTGGGCGTCGGGGTGGAGCTAAGCGTTGCTCGGGATCGACTTATAATCTTGGATAATTTTGGGCTTATCGAGGTAATGATCTATGTCCCTATTGTAATTGGAAATTACATGTTGTAATAGTTAATCATTGAGTATAAGATATATTGGAAGTATAATTATAAGGAATTGAACTATATTTACATTGTGTATTTGCGGTAGACTTGTAGTATTATTGTGGAGTAGAATTGTACGTCAGGTTAGGCGTGTAACCCACTGGAATTGTTGGTTTGGTAGCGGGCCTCGTTTGAGGAGGAGTTTTATGTGTGGCTGCGGGGAGGTCTTTGCTGAATTTTCCGTAGAATAAGGAATCTTGTATCTAGAATTATTCTCTGAAGAGGCTAGAGGTTGATAGGCGTTTTGTGGCCTTTATAGGTTGCAGTACTACGAGTAGCGTATTCTGCTTGAAGAGTGGAAACGGCTAGCAGGGTTACAGTACTGTGGAGCGTTTTGCTAATTGTCGATAATCGTCGCGAGGTATGTGAACCTCTTCCTATCCTTTCTAGCATGATATTTGTGAAATATATTTAGTGCGGTGAAGGCCGCGTGTGTTAAAGGAAGTTGATTTTCCTTTTGTGTCCTTGACTTGATTCCAAAGTTAAGTGACTTGTTATGAAACGTTAAGGACTTGAATTATGTTAAAAAGTTGTAAAAGCTCACTCATGATTAATGGGTGTGTGGTCTTTTAAAGAATAAAGTTATCTTGATTTCGAAAATAAGAATGGTTTTATCATTGGATTTAAAATGATAACTTGACTTATAAACAACTTGATTTTGGGAAAGGAGAAGTAATTTGATTTAAAGGTATAGGTTACTTGTTTTTAAAAGAGTAAGACACTTGGTTTAAAAAGTATATTGCTACTTGACTTTTAAAGGAGAAGTGCCTTTGTTTTAAAAGAAGGTATGAAAATTGTTTTGATTTTACTTTGATGTCTTTTGACTTGAGTTTAAATAATAAGAATCTGGAAGTATTTCAAAAGAGTTATTAACCATTTTTGAAAGAAAAGAAATACTTGGTTTTAAAAGCTTAAGTGTTATACTAGCTTTATGGGAAGTTAGGTATAACGACTTAAGGAAGATAGAAGAGCAGTTTACTTATTTTTTTATGAAAGTCTTGTATTGATTACGGAAAGTGTAGTAAGATGGTTTGATAAGTAGACATGTTAGGATGCTACGTGTGTTAGTGCTGTGATGTTTGTATAAAGGGGTTTCCACTTGTTGTGCTTATGTTGTTTAACGATAAGGTTATGTTAGTATTATATCACTCGCCTCTTGACATGATTAGGGGTTAAGGCGCCTCCGTGCGGGGTAGACTCGGCGGTAGTGCATGTGACCTATGATTGAGAATACCTCATGCGGGTTTGTGTGACCTATGCGAACTACGAGAGTTCGAGTTAGTGTGCGGCCTTTATGGTCATGCGGTCTATGTGGCCATGCGGTGCGAGTCGGGGCGTTGCGGGAGTAGCTACCCTCGATGCGGGAATACCTCATGCGGGCCATCGGGTGGCTTATGCGGGCTGCGGGAAGTTCGAGGACTAGGCGCGCGTTAGATCTGCGGGCGAGTGGCGGCCGATCATGTGGCGGTCTAGGCAGATCTCGTAATCTGATTTATGACCTTGTTGATGCTGTGGGTTTTAGTAGTCGGCTATGCCTTCGTACTTACCGTCACGGTTTTATTATGACACGGTAGGACACGGTGTTCATGTGTATTCCTTGGTGCTTTTATATCATGGAAATTGGCGGTGAGGAAGATATTCCACGGGCGTGATTGATGTTGTGGGCGTGAGACCCGTAGTTGTATTTGAGTGATGACTTTGAGGCGTGAGTCACGACTTGACATATTTGCTTATTTATTGTGGCGTAGTTTGGTTATCATACATGTCTCACGATTTATATAGACTACTATGATTTCATTCTGATATTTTCGATTTCACATACTTGGTACTGTTATCTTGACCTCGCCCGAAGCTGCGTTAAATCTGCGGTAGAGTACGCGATGTTGATCCTCGCTCTTAGGGTCCTGATTCAGCGTTTGGGAAGCTCCGTTTCTCGGAGGCTTATCGGTGGTATAGTCCCGTGTCATTGTAAGTGCTTACATTCGGGGTATGGCGGGGCCTGTCCGCCATTGTTGTCATATCATTCTTAGAGTGCAGTAATGCTGTTGTGGGCGGAATTGTAAAAAGGGATATGCTTGTTCTAGTTGTTATATATTTATCTTGAAAGGCAACTTTTCTCGAATAAGCTGTTTTACACTTCACTTTATTCATGTCTTGTTTATATTAGTGATTACTACGATGTATGGCTACTTGGGTGCCGGAGGTAAGGCACGATCCACGGGCAGGTTCGGGTCGTGACGGGGAGACTAGGGCGAGACACTACACTAAGGGGAGGAAGAGAGCTTTGAGACTTAGGAGTTTTAGGATGAATAAGTCTTCGCAAGGAGAGTATTTATAGGAAGACCAAGGGTCAAGATCTAGCCAAGTGGGGGCAAGTGGAGGCGAGATCGCCCGAGTGCCACTAGTCTACTCCTTAAAACCCTCACAAATATCCTACCAACTACATGCCCATCCATTCGGCCCTATTGCCGCCCCACATCCATCAATGAGAGGGTGACAAGTGTCGCCCTCTCGTTGGTCCAAAATGTTTCGTCTCTCTGAAAAATCCGCAAAAATTAAAAATGACATAGCCGGAATTTTCCCTTCGCAATTTGTGTAAAACGTTTCGTCGAAAACCACTCTAATTGGGTGTTGTGCACAAAATAATTCGTCCAAGCCAACTTTAAAGTTCAAACTTTTCTACGTACGTCCCTACGTACATACTCTGGAAATACGGGGTATAACACACCCCGTAATTCTAGGACATGTATATGAGGACGTACGTAAGAAAACAAGACTTTAAGTTTGAAATGGAAGAAAGATTTGTTTTTCCTAAGGAAATATTCTGAACCTTGTGAAGGAAAAATGTTTATTAATGGGAATTGGGTTCTCAAATTTGGTATTTGAGACTTATAGAATTTATTGGAATTTTGGAAAATAAAATATTTTGGGCCAATAGGAGGGTGACACGTGTCACCCCCCCCACATGCCCATGTTGGGCGAGAACATGAAGGCCAAGTGGCCAAGTGGATGCTTGACATTGTTGACCACAATCTTAGCCACACATTTGTTTAATCTTAGCCCTTGGTTGTATTATATATCTTCTACTAGTGCAAGACTAATTCCACACTTAGTAAAAAATTCAAGAACTTTGTTGCACTATAGAGGGCTCTCGGGTTTGGCATCCAAAGAACAACAAAAATTCTTCAAAGGTTGTTGATAAATCCCCAAACTCAAACCAAGTATCCCTACTGGTATACTGATCGGTGTATTTTATATACACCTTTTGAGTCATTTTTAGTTAGTCTTTTGCCCATTTTTGCACAAATATGTGTCGTCTTATGATAGGTTTTCTTTCTTTTGAGTCATAATGGTTTAAAGTTGCTCATTGGCGAAAAGGAGCAAAAAGAGGGCAGAAACAGAGGTTTCAGAGCTCAAAAAGCTAGAAAGTTGGCGAACCGGGCAAGAAACAAGGCGGCGCCACGGCTCGGCCAGACGTCGAGCGCCACGGCGCCCAAAATCTGAGAATTGTAGGAGTTTAGTCGAGCGCCGATTGCGGGGCAGCGCGGCGAGTCTGTCAAATTCGAATGGGAATGGGCCAAGGCCTAGAAGGAAAAGTTGGGAAACATTTTGGAGGCTATAAAAAGGACATTCCTAGGTCAGATTAAGGGTTCCAAACCCTTGTCAATTCATCACAAACTTGGAGATCAAGATTGGAGACTACTTTTGTGTAATTTCTTTATTCTTTGTTTTATTTCTTTGTAGTTTATGTTGGATATTAGTTTAGTTCTTGGCATGTCTATGGCTAGGAACTAACTTAATTTAGGGCTTTCCATATCAAATCACTTGAAACTCATTCTTATGAATTAATGCATGTTTTGATTTCTTCTTATCATTGTTGCGATTTATTCAATATTTGTCTTGAATGTTTGGTAATTAATTGATCACTAATTATCATAATCTATATGATTTCTAATCAAAATCCGAAAGGGGAGATTGTGAATATGCTATAGTTGAATAAACATAGGTTAAATCGTGGACGAAAGTACCCCGATACTTGTGTAGCTTAATAGGTTATTGCTCTTAATCCTCCTTTATAGTCAATCTTATCACCGAAAGGTAGAAGGGTTCTATATTGGGGTTGAGTGTTTATATTACCTTAACAGGAGTATAAAACGGCTTAGTTAACCTTCTATCTCAAAATAGAAGAAGAACAATAATTAATTGCATTAACAAGTAAGATGAGCAGATAGTTGAAGAGATTTGGAAGCCCTATTTCCACCATATCTGAAGTAAAATAAAGTAATTTAGTTAGCATTCATAAGTCTAGTTATAAACAATTCATCAATCATCGGTTACCAAATAGATACCATAGAATAGAGTTTGATAATTGGACACTAATCCCTGAGGACGATAACTCGGTCTTCTAGACTATATTACTTGTCACGACACGTGCACTTGCGCATCAAGTTTTTGGCGCCGTTGCCGGGGATTGGCGTAGTTCGATATCATTTTATATATTTTTAATTTCTAATTTGGTTTTTTGTTTTTGTTTTTATTTATTACTATATTTTTCTCTTTTATTAAATGAAACACGTGCGCCGTGATATGTTTGTTGATTTTGATCTGTTGCAGGCATCTAGTTTATGCGAAGGAGAAGAGGAGCAGATACACTTGTTCCCTTCAACCCAGAGATTGAAAATACGTGCAAACAGAACAGGAGAAACAGACGAATTTTAGCCTTAATAGCAATGGGGGTGTGCAGAACAACAATGAGATGAACGAAGGGTTAGGTGATCATCAACCTAACCAAATGATGCCCCGGAGGTTACCAATGGATGTGGAAGAGAGGGTCCAGGTCCTAGCTGAGAGAAGCTTGAGAGATTATATGCTGCCAAGGGTGAATGGAGCACAAACTTGCATCAGGCTCCCAGTAATAGGAGCAAATAATTTCAAAATCAAGCATGCGATCCTGAGTATGGTGCGAGAATCTTTGTTCGATTAGAGGTTGCCATCGGAAGATCCTCGCATGCATAATCACGAACTTCTTGGAGTTTTGTGCAACTTTCAAGTATAATGGTGTTCTTGATGGCGCCATCCGATTGAGAGCTCTTTCCTTCTCACTCGGGGATAGGCGAAAGTTTGGTTGAATTCACCTTTCTGATTCTATATTCCATGGCGGGAGTTGGCGCGAAGTTTTTAGCAAAGTTATTCCCAGTCCAAAGCCGAGCTAAGAGAGTTGAACAACTTTTATCGGTGATGGAGAGTCACTCTATGAGGCTTGGGAGAGATTTAAAGATTTGCAAAGGAAGTGTCGCATCACGGCGTTGAGTAGTGGAATTTGGTCATATTTTCTGATGGGCTAAAGCGGGACGACAAGAACTATCGTTGGCCGACGCGTGTGGAACTTTCGTAGGAAGGCGATGCGAAGCCCAGCCCGTGATTTGTTAGAAGACATGGCCGCAATAATCATGTAACGGAGGGCGGAGGGTGAGTGGAAGAAGAAGCGATAGGAGTTCATGAGATTGATGCCATCCTGACATTAAATGCACAAGTTGCTCTCGTGACCAAGCAACTACAGAGAACACGATGTCGGTGAATGCGATTCAAATGTCATTGAGTTGTGAGATGTGTGGAAGTCCGCGTACCTTTGATAGGTGCCCGTCAGCGGACACCAACAACATCTCTATCGGCAGAAGAATGCAGCGGTAGTGAATTACCAAAGGCCCCGAACAACCACAATTAAATACCTACAATCACGGTGGAGAATCACAACTTTTCATGGGCGTGTTATCAAGAAGCGGAACCAATTTGAGGCCAATACCAAAATCAGCAACCATTCCTCGGGCCTCGTCTTACAGCAATTGGTGCACGCTTTCGACAAGAGAAGCGGATGAGTTGAGAGCGTGTTGACACTCGCTGACTCGCAGACCCGGTTTATGGTAGAGCGGATCCTCTGTCGAAATTTAGAGAGCGAGTTGGACAACTAGAAGATGGCAAACAACGAGCTACGAGGAACTTTGCCTAATGTCTGAGATGAACCCGGAAGAAGCAGTGCCAGCGGTGCGGTGAGAATGGAAAAGCAGTTAGAGCGACTTACACGGCTGTAGTAGAGCAGTAGATGCGAGAGAGGAGAGGGTTCTTATCGACCGAACCGGGCGTGGCAGTGCCTTACCGGGCACCTAGTGATCTGACATCGAGAGAAAAACCAGTGAAATAAAAACTTAAACATACAATTAGATATGGATCGAGATAAAGAAAAATAGGCCAACCAAAGCGGTTGCCTTTACGCAAATATATATATCGACATTTGAGCGATTCTGATCCTTACAACCACGCCACACTTGCAGTCTCAGACCTCATGATTTTTACAACAACTATGGCGGACGGGCCGCATACCCAGAATGTACAGAACCTACGGACTCGGGGTAACATACCAAAAGATAAGCCTCAGAAGGCGGACTTCAATCTGTTGAAATGTGATCCTATAGCGGGGATCGGCGGTAGATGTACCTACTGCGGCATGAGCGTAGCCCCGAAGGAGGTCGATCTGACAGTACCAAGTATGTAAAGCGAAAATCACGTAAATGAAATCATAATAGTCTATATAAAGCGGGAGACATGTATGATAGCAAACTACGATTACCTGACATATAAATAGTCATATCAAGTCGAGGGCCTTGCCTCCAAATCATCACTCGTGCGTGGAATTCCTTCCTCGCTGCGGCGATCTATGATATAACAATACCAAGGGTATCATGAACACGAGTCCCACGTGTCCTAAAACCGTCTGGGGCAAGTATAAAGGCATAACTACGGATCCGGCCGTACGATATCTTTGTCTGACCATATCATGAAGGCGACCGTGGCAGTGCAATAACCTCTGCGGATCCTCACTGCGCCACGTGGGCGGGGGCAAGTATCTGACTAAGCACGAGATCCTGGCCGTAAGTCACGAGCTCCGTCAACACCGACTCGCGAAGGCGACCGTGGCAAGTGCACTAGCCTCGCGGCTCCTCCTGCGCCACGTGGCGGCGGGGGCAAGTGAATCGGCTAAGCACGGATCCTGGCCGTAAGTCACGATACGCCGCGCGAAGGCGACGCGTGGCAAGTCACGATAACCTCTGCGGATCCACTGCGTCCGCGTGGTAGCGGGGCGACTAAGCTACTGCGCCGATCCTGGCCGTAAGTCACGATGCCGCCATAAATAACCATAATGGTCACGTGTCCACGAGAATCCATCATCGGTGTAGGCGTGCCCGTATAACAATGATAATGGAAGCATGCGGTGGAATCTTAGTCGCTGCGATGCGTCGAGTAAGTTCTCGACAAGTCAGCGAAACCGCCGTGAGAGGCGGTAGTATAGAAACACAATTTTTGCACAACAAAGGCTATCACAACAAGCATAGGCAAGTTACGACAACAAGTATAGGCAAGTTATACCTGACTCAAGGTAATTTCATTTTATGTCAAAGTCGGGTTTTAACCTAAAGTACTACGTCGTTAAATTCCTTTTAAAGAGATCCATTCCTTTTACAAAGGTCACCGATGCCGTAGTATAAAAATAGAGTGACTAACATTGTTAAGTAAACCAAAACACTTCCTTTGTAAAATCAAGTAACAACATTATTTTCCAAGCGTTGAGTTTGCCTAATTTCAAATGCTCGAGTTTCTCGTTTTGAAAAGGTTTAGTAGTTCATAGTTTTAATCCTTAAAACAATTTGAGAAACATTTGCCTTATGTGTGAGTTGGTTATTCTTGTTCATAACAATCTTATTAAGCGACCATGATCTAGAAAATGTAATATCATTTTGTCTCGTCTTAGCTTCTATGCGGATGGAGGTTTCTCTTGGTTTTAATAATACTTCATTATTCAATACATTTCCCTTTATTAGCTGACTGCGATGGTTTGTTCGATATTTATTACGATTTAGAAATCGATAAAACATTATACCTTTTAAAAACCAAGTACTCATTACTCACGAATGAGGTTTTCCCACTTTTAACAAAATTCATATCAATTCAATTAAGTCAAGTCTCTTATCTTTTAAGATCAAGCCTCTTAACTTCTAAAATCAGTAAACCATTCTCGTTACCTCTCTTAAGACGTTATACCTAACTTCCCATAAAGCTAGTATAACTCTTATGTTTTCAAAACCAAGTATTACTCTTCTTTCAAAGGTTTCTTAATTCTTTTGAAATCTTTAAGATTCTTTATTATTGGGCTTAAGTGAAAGACATTGCAGTAACTATTAATCGGGCTTAAGTCAAAAGACATTGCAGTAATTATTATTCGATTAACACCGTCGTCTACCGTACTATATATATATACTTCAAAATATCATGCTCGAGTATAGAAAGAATCACATACCTCGCGACGATTATCGACTATTAGCAAAGCGCTCCACGGCTATAACGGCTAGCCTTGTCCACCTTCCAGTAGCACGTCTACTCGCGAGAACATTCGACCTATAAAGGTTATGCGATCTATCAAAGTCTAGACTACTCTGTAGAATATTCTTCGGCGTGATTTGATTCAATTCTTTTACGTAATATCCTTACATTACGGTTCAATTATCTTCTATGAATCTTATATTCATTTACATACAACTACAGTATGTAATTTTTAATTACAATAGAAGGATAGGATTATTTACCTCGGTAAGCCCAAAATTATCCAAGTTTAATGTCGATCTGAGCAAGGTTTAGCTCTACTCGGGTGCTCCAACCAGCTCCAAACAACCCTTAGAAGTTCTACACCGCTTCTACTAAGTACTCCGACCAATTATGGAGATTTTCCATAGGGTTTCGTTTTTGTGACTAAAGGAAGTATAGTAGTATTTAGGGTTCTACGTATAGAGGTAACTTTGGAAAGTACTACAAAGGTATTTTGGAATAGTAACAATACTTGGAGAGTATTTCTCTACCAAGGGGGGGGGGGTATTTCTCGAAAACAACTAGGCTAGGGGGTGTTCTCGTGAGGGCTCTCGAAGGGGAGGGTGTGGCGGACAGCTCACGAGGAGAGGGAGGATTTTTAGACTTGGAAATTATTTGAGGATGAAGAAAGTCTTCAACTTAGGGAGTATTTATAGGCCAACCAATGGCCAGCCAATGGCAGATGAAGCCAAGTGCTAGGCAAGTGTAGGGTGAAGATTTACCCAAGTGTAACCTTATCCATCTACCCACAAAATATCCTACCTAACCTTGACCAAGGTTAGGCAACAAAAATGTGCCAAAGAAAGCCCCTCATTGCCGTCCATTGAGGGTGACAAGTGTCACCCTCCCGTTGGTCAAAGTATTTCATCTCTCGGAAAAATCCTAAAAATAATAAATGACATAAGCGAATTTTCCGCATACAAAGTTGTAAAACGTTTCGTCGGAAAACGACTCTTTTCGGGGGTTGTGCACAAATTTCGAACCTTGCCTTCCCTAAGGCTTAAACTTTTCTACGTACGTCCCCACGTACATACTCTGGAAATACGGGGTATAACATTCTCCTCGCCCGAAACATTTGTCGAATGTTCCTTCTCGAGCAGATAACGATCAAGTTCCTCGTAGCTTAACCGGTTTGCAAATGCGCGCATGGTCGCAGAATAACCAGCGCAAATGCTTAAATCCAAGCCAGCGAGGAATCACCTCGGCGATGCAAAATAGTACCAAATCTAACTCTGGTCCAAGGATACTCCCTTCGCACATTCATTTCACAAAAATGATTACTTCCATCTTTCAGCAAAAGTTCACTTCTTTCCTTTCTCGTCGTACCCTTCTCGAACACTCGAACTCTTCCTAGTATACGTACCACACTTCAGTCAACCCTTCTATTACCAAAAACTTGGAGTCACTACCTCCAAACCTGATCATCTTACTAGCTTCACTTTCCTCTAAGTCCATTCCGGCCTTGAACCGATTCGGTCGAGCGCGTCCACAATTCATCGATGGTCATCTAAACTTGGGCACTGGCGCCCTCGTGACCTACCACTGGCGGGACCACCTCGCGACCCAACTGGCCAAGACTCTGGGTTGGCCGGCAACATGGCCTGACCCGACCAACAACGCGTCAAGCTCTTGTTCCCCGTCCGGAACAATCCTACTATCTGGTCATGAAAGCTACCACTTCCATTTACACCACGAGAATTTTCCCACAATTACTCGGTATACTTATACATTCGACAAGGATCACCCGAAATCTTGTACTCAAGCGGCGCACAACTAAGGTCTCAGCGTAATATTCTAAGGTTCATCATTTCTCACTTTGAGCTTTCCACTTTTCACTAACCACTTCTAAGTCACATTTTTACACAAAGCTATCAGACATAACACTAAACACATCATCATAACATCAATACATATAAATCTCTAGAGGTTAAGGATATACACGAAAATAGGCGGTTCGAAGGACCGCTAAGCTGGGAACTTCCACCGCGACCTCTGCAGTGGCTGCGGTGTATGAACATCTGCCTAGCTATAGAAGGTGAAGAACATGCGATCTAGTAGTCTGTGCTATCCCAGTGCTACCCCAGTGGGACGATCTCGTCAAATGGCCTGTTGGCGTAAGTATAGCAATCTCCCAAACCAGTATGACATTCCCCTATGGGCTTTACCACAGCGGCCACCTTTGAGATCACGGGTGGCCTCGTCCGACAACTTCTACTCCTGAAAATATGAAACACAGGAGCCACGGACGCTCTGAATCTCCCAAGCGTCCGGCGGCGGTGGGGACCACTTAATCTTGGCGGGCGCATCGCTTTCTTCTTGAGGCGGTCCACCTCGAAAGTCACCAAAGGACCTGCTGTTACGGCCCTGCCTGCGATCTCGGTCGTTAGTCGATCTCTCGCTCCTCGCATCAGTGCATAAGCACGTATGCGGGCAATGTCCGTGCGGTGAAGAGCTACCGAACAACTCTGCTAGGTAATCGTGAGCCACTGTAACATATCGGTGCACTCGATCCTCCATACTAGCTACTAGCAGCGAGGGCGTCTGGGCGATGAGTCGAACTCACATTGTACTCCCGAGCGTGCGCGGTCTGCGACACCAAAAATCTCGGCGAGCCCTCCTCGCTGTGGAGGCGAAATGTGCAAGAAATGCCACGAGAACTTCGTCCGTATAGTGGAAGTGCATTCTCTCCGGGACGGCTCGCGAATCAAACGATCATTGCGGTATCACGCGGCCGATGTGAACCTAGGACCAGTGACTCGGTCTCCGAAGCTCTGATCACTCTCATGATACGCTGTAACTGTCGGATGAACTCCTGCGGATCATCCTCAGGCCTGGACCCGTAAAACTCTGGCGGGCTCTGACTCGAGAAAATCCCGTAGCCTCGAACTATTTGATCTAGGGTGAACCACGGTGCTCTTTGGGCTGCTGCGTCCGGCTATCCTCGTGTCGGCCTGACCACGGCCAATAGCGGGCGACTCCACGTAACCCATCTCCTCTGCTCGGTGTGGGGTGGAGGCTCGAGTCTTGTGGTCTCTGTAGAGGCTGCCATTGCTCTACTCGCGGCTCACTCTGCTGCCTTGCCGCCAGGCCGGGTTGCCTTGCGCGGAGGCATAAGCGGTAAAAGCGAAATCGTCGAGAGGGTCGACTTATCACCTGACTCTAAGGCATGATCTTAGAATGAGAAGAATGAAACCAATCCTAGATGTCCTGCGACCTCCTGTTTATAGATGTGGTGCCTGACACGGCGATAATCAAGACTACTAGACACGATGCGTAGACAACTTTCAGAGGACTAAGCGCTCACGATACCACTTTTGTCACGACCGAACCGGGCAGTGGTAGTGCCTACCGGGCACCTAGTGATACAACATCGGAGAAAAACCGGCGGAAATAAAAACATAAACATACAATTAGATATGGATCAAGATAAAGAAAAATAGGCCAGCGAAAGCGGTTGCCTTTACGCAAATATATATATATCGACATTTGACGATTACAATCCTTACAACCACACTTGGCGATTACTCTGGACCTCTAAGATTTTTACAACAACTATGGCGGGACGGGGCCCGCCATACCCACTGAATGTACAAGAACCTCTGGACTCGGGGGTAACATGCAAAAGATAAGCCTCAGAAGAGCGGACTTCAATCTGTTGAAATGTGATCCTATAAGTGGGGATCGACAAGCGATGTACCTCTACTGCGGCATGAGCGTCCCCGAAGGAGGTCGATCTGGCCAGTACAGTATGTAAAGCGAAAATCTTGTAAATGAAATCATAATAGTCTATATAAAGCGGGAGACATGTATGATAACCAAACTACGATTACACGACATATAAATAGTCATATCAAGTCGAGGGCCTGCCTCCAAATCATCACTCGTGCAGTGGAATTCCTTCCTCACTGGCGATCTATGATATAACAATACCAAAGTATACATGAACACGAGTCCACTGTGTCCTAAAACCGTCTGAGGAAAGTATAAAGGCATAACTACGGATCCGGCCGTACGATATCTTGTACAACCGTATCATGAAGGCGACCGTGGCAAGTGCAATAACCTCTGCGGATCCTCCTGCGCCACGTAGGCGGCGGGGCAAGTATCTGACTAAGCAGATCCTGGCAGTAAGTCACGAAGCTCCGTCAAACAACGACTCGCGAAGGCGACGTGGCAAGTGCACTAGCCTCGCGGCTCCTCACTGCGCCACGTGGCGGCGGGGCAAGTGAATCGGCTAAGCACGGATCCTGGCCGTAAGTCACGATACTTCACGCGAAGTTGACCGTGGCAAGTGCGATAACCTCTGCGGATCCACTGCGTCACGTAGGCGGCGGGGGCAATAAGCAGCTCGCGCGATCCTGGCCGTAAGTCACGATCTTCGCCATAAAAACCATAATGGTCACGTATCACGAGAATCCATCGCCGATTGTAGAAATGCCCATGTAACAATGATAATGGAAGCATACGTGGAATCTTAGTCGCTGCCGTGCGTCGAGTAAGTTCTCAACAAGTCAAGCGGCCCTTTATCGAAGGCAGCGGTAGTATAGAAACACAATTCTTGCACAACAAAGGGTATCGCAACAAGCATAGGCAAGTTACACAACAACAAGTATAGGCAAGTTATACCTGACTCAAGGTACTTTCATTTTATGTCAAAGTCAGGGTTTTAACCCTAAAGTACTACGTACGTTAAATTCCTTTTAAAGAGATCCATTCCTTTTACAAAGGTCACCCGATGCCCGTAGTATAAAAATAGAGTGACTAACATTGTTAAGTAAACCAAAACACTTCCCTTTGTAAAATCAAGTAACAACATTATTTTCCAAACGTTCAAGTTTGCCTAATTTCAAATGCTCGAGTTTCTCATTTTTGAAAGGTTTACGTAGTTCATAGTTTTAATCCCTTAAAACAATTTGAAAACATATGCCTTATGTGTGAGTAGGTTATTCTTGTTCATAACAATCTTATTAAAGCGGCCATGATCTAGAAAATGTAATATCATTTTGTCTAAATCTTAGCTTCTATGCGGATGGAGGTTTCTCTTGGTTTTAATAATACTTCATTATTGATACATTTCCCTTTATTAATGCGATGGTTTATTCGATATTTATTACGATTTCGAAATCGATAAAACATTATACCTTTTAAAACCAAGTACTCATTACTCATGAATGAGGTTTTCACACTTTTAACAAAATTCATATCAATTCAATTAAGTCAAGTCTCTTATCTTTTAAGATCAAGCCTCTTAACTTCTAAAATCAGTAAACCATTCTCTTTACCTCTCTTAAGATGTTATACCTAACTTCCCAAAAGCTAGTATAACTCTTATGTTTTCAAAACCAAGTATTACTCTTCTTTCAAAAGGTTTCTTAATTCTTTTGAAATACTTCAAGATTTTATTATACCGTATTTTCAGTATATGCGTGGGGCGTGCGTAGAAAAGTTTGGGCTTTTAAAGTGGCTTGGCGATTTTATTTTGTGCCTGACACGGTTAGAGTCGTTTTTAATGAAGCGTTTTACATAACTTGCGAAGGAAAATTCGGCTATGTCATTTTTATTTTTGCGGATTTTTCAGAGGCGAAGCGTGTTGGACCAACGAGAGCGCCAGCACCTACTCGTTGGTGAACCTATGGGGCGATAATAGGCGAATTGGAAGTGTAGTTGGTAGGATATTTTGTGTGTTGATTGATAAAGTGGGACCCACGCACACTTGTCCCAATCTTGGCCTTACACTTGCTATGCACTTGGCATGATCTTGGCCGTTGGTTGGCCAGCTTGTCTATAAATACCACAAGTTTGAAGACTTCTTCGTCCATTCCTATATTTCCTAAGTCTAAAATTCCTCCCTCCCCTTGTGTGGTGTTTCGTCCAACACCTCTCCCCCTTTGTGAGGCCTTGTGGCGAGCTCCTCCCACTCTTGGCGAGTACCCACAGTGGGGTAGAGGGTATACCTCCCATGTGGTGTTGTCTCGTATATATACCCTCTTGGTAGAAATACTCTCAAAGTATTGTTACTATACCCAAATTACCTTAGTAGTATACCTTGTAGTATTCCAAGATATCTCTGTCGTAGAGCAGGAAATACTCTAGTATGTCCTTTTGTCTCAAGCAGAAACCACAGGAAAATCTCCATAGTTGGTTGGAGTATTAAGGAGAAGTTGCGTAGAACTTCTAAGGGTGGTTTGGAGAGGGTTGGAGCACCCGGAGTTGGAGCTAACCGTTGCTAAGGATCGACATTTAACTTGGATAATTATGGGCTTATCGAGGTAATTATCTTGTCCCCCTATTGTAATTGGAAATTACATGTTTCTTAGAATATATAGTTGAAGTATACTATATATAGAACTTAACGTAGTTATCGGCAATGTCTTTTGACTTAAGCACTGAATAATAAGAAACCTTTTGAAAGAAAGTCTTGAGCTGTAATTACATAGGGTGTATTCTGATGAGACTTGTGTAGCTTTTACGTGAGGTCGAATTGTGCGTCCGGATTAGGCGTATAACCCCGCTGGTTGGCTTGGTAGCGGCCCAGATAGAGGAGGAGATTTCTGTTGTTGCGGGGAGAGTCTTTGCGAATTTTACGTAGAATGTTCTCTGAAGAGACCTAAATGTTAATAAGCGCCTTGTGGCCTTATAGGTGGAAGTACTATGCGTGGCGCGATCTACTTGGCTTAAGGAGTGGCCGGTTTGAGGTACTTGGGCGTTTTGCTATTAGTCGATAATCGTCGCGAGGTATGTGAACCTCTTCCTATCTCTTCTAGCGTGATATGTGTGTAACTATGTAGTGCGGTAGGCGTCATGTGTTAAATGTATTTGATTGGTCTAAAACATAAAGTGTTATAACGGTTTTATGGGAAGTTGGTTATAACGACTTTATGTATGTAAGAAAATACTTATGGTTTTAAAAGGTAAGCGATTTGAACTATAAGCTGGTGGTTATGTGATAATAAAGAACTTGAAGTATTTAAAGATTTTGAATCATTTTGAAAGAAGAGTAATACTTAGTTTTGAAAACTTAAGAGTTATACTAGCTTTATGGGAAGTTAGGTATAGCGGCTTAAGAATGTTTTCTTGAGTTGAAATCGAATGTGTATCGACAAACCAACTGCGGCGTTAATAAAAATGTTTTGTGATTAAGTATTATTAAAACGGTAGAAACTTCCATCTGCATAGAAGCTAAGATGAGACAAAATGATATTTCTAGATCATGAGCTTTGTAATAAGATTGTTATAAACAAGAATATCCTACTCACATATAAGGCTTATGTTTCTCGGATGGTTTAAAGAGAATTATATTCTTAAATGAATAAGACTATGAACTACGAAACCTTTCTAAAATAAGAAGCGTGAGCATTTGAAATTAGGCAAACTTGGGCGTTTGGAAAATAATGTTGTTACTTGATTTTACAAGGGTAAGTGTTTTGATTTACTTCAAAGATAATCACTCTATTTTCATATACTACGAATTGTGTGGTTTTGTGAAAGTAGCGTATCTTTTAAAGAGTTAATGTATGAAGTACTTTGGGGATTAAAACCCGATCTTGTTAATCATATAGTAGAAAGTACCTTGTGTATATAACTTGATTATGTTGGTTTGTGATTGCCTTGTAATACTTTCTTGTTGATTTGTTAAGTAAACATGCTAGGATGCTCGTGTGATAGTATCTTGTGATGTTAGTGTAAAGGGTTTCCCGCCATTGCGCTTAAAGTTGTTTGACTCTCGGTAGTTATGTTGGTATTGTACCACTCGCCTTGACTTGTTTAGGAGGTTAAGGCGCCCTCCGTCTGCGGGGTAGACTCGGTGATGCAGGACCGTGATTGAGAATACCTCATGCGGGTCGGGCATCCATGCGGAACTACGGGAGTTCGGGTTAGTTTGCGGCCGCTTGTGGTCATGCGGTCGCCGTGGCCGTGCGGTGCGAGTCGGGGCGATCTTGGGAGTAGCTACCCTCGATCACGAGAATACCTCATGCGGGCCTATGAGGTTGGCCTATCGGAGGCTGCGGAGAGTTCGGGGCTAGGCCAGCGCGTCGATCTGCGGGCGAGTGACCGGCTTTGATCATGTAATGGTCTGCAGCGGATATCATAATCTGATTTATGACCACATTAGTAGTGTGGGTGTTAGTAGTCGGTTATGCCTTCGTACTTACCTGTCTTGTTTTATTAGGACAGGTGGGACACGGTGTTCATGTGTAGTTCTTGGTGCTTTTATATCATAAGCTGGCGGTGATGAGAAGGTATTCCACGGGCATGATTGATGTTATGGGCTTGAGACTCGTAGTTATATTTGAGTGATGACTTTGAGGCGTGAGTCACGACTTGACATATTTGCTTATTTAATTATGGCTGTAGTTTGGTTATCATACATGTCTCTGCTTTATAGACTATTATGATTTCATTCTGATATTTTCGATTTCACATGCTTGGTACTGTTATGCGACCTCCTTGAAGCTGCGTTAAATCTGCGAGTTGAGGTACACGATCGTTGATCCTAGCTCTCGGTCACGATTCAGCGTTTGGGAAGCTCCGTTTCTCGGAGGCTTATCGGTGGTATAGTCCCCTGCGTAGTAGGTGTTTACATTCGGGGTTTGCGGGGCCACTGTCCGCCATTGTTGTCGTATCATTCTTAGAAGTGCATGAAATCTTGTTGTGGGCGAGTTGTAGAAAGGGATATGCTATTCAAATTGTTATATATTATGAAGGTAACCGTTTTGGGTTGCTTTGTCTTATTTCCTTTGTCTTATTGCATTGGTTTCATGTTATTGTTTTATGTTCAGATTACTCGATGTTGTATCACTAGGGTGCAGGGTAAGGCACGATCACGGGCCGAGGTTGGTCGTGACAAAAGTGGTATCAGGCGATTAATCCTCGGAAAGTGTCTGAGCCGTATTGATGGAAGTCTTGATTATCGGTGTGTTGTGCACCACGCAATAATCATGAGGCTATAGGATAGTTAGGATTGGTTTCTATTCTTCTCACTCTGAGATCGTGCCTTAGAGGCATGTTGTAAGTTGGACCCTCTAGCGTATTTCTTTCCACTTGCGTTATGCCTCGCGTGAAAGCCCGGGCCCGGAGGTCAAAGCGGCAGGAGGCTGAGTAGAGTTGAGAGGTTATGTAGGCGCAGGCCCAATCATCACACTGAGGTGGTCTTCATTCGCGAGTTCTGCGGCGTCACTAAGCCCGTGAGTTTATGCGGCGGTTCTGCTGCGCCATGATATTTGAACCTTGATTCCACGGCCAGGAGCGATGAATTTAGATTGCAGAAAGCGACCACATTACTAGCTATGGATTTGGCTACGCAGTATACCGATGTACGCGAGTCTTGATGACTATCTAAGAGAGGTTGTACAAAGTAATTCTTGATTGAAGCGAGCATGGCACGTATGCGGGCTTATCGCGGCGAGCCAAGCGTAGAGATCGGCGGGTTAACGAAGGGCGAGAAGAGGCGAGCGGCGAGGTCGCTGGTAACTTTAGGCAATCGCCTCGCGGCCGAATTAGATATGCACCTCACTTGATGCGAGTGGTCTTCCGGATTCGGGGCGTTAGGTATGCGGCGATTGGTGAGAACTCCGGGCTTAGGTTCACGGTGTGGCGGATGTCATCCGGGAATGTCGTCTTTTAGATGGTACTTGTTGTACCTATGACCGTCGAGTCGATGTCGAGAAGAGTGTCTAGTAGGAGGACTTAGCCTTGAGATCGGTGGGTAGTTTGTCATCTTCTTTAGCTATAAGCCTGAGGCGAGTTTGATTAGAACGACTAAGGGAGTGAAGCGATGAATCTGAGACATATCTTTAACCCTCACAGAGTTTGGTATATGTGATAAGGTGAGTATACCTTAAGTGTTATGTTCGAGATAGCGTGGTGTAAATTGTGATTAGGAAATCATGGTTAGTTAACCAAGTAAGATTTGGGGATAGAGAAGGTGTGAGCCTTAGAGTTTTATCGTAGAGACCTTAGAGGTAAGGCCGTCTCGAGTAAAGGCGTATGTTTATGTTTGACCCTTATAGGAGTGCATAGTGCCACGTGAGCTATGGTTGTGGGATAAGTCACGAGTAGTGTGGTATGAAGAGGGTAGTTGAGCTAAGAAGACCGCTGGGTTTTAGTAACATAATTAGTGAAATTGTTAGGTTCGGGAAAGCGAGTGTTTCTGTGAGTGGGTCGGGTTGAGGCCGCGTTGCGGGTCAACCAGCGGCATGTATGGTGGAGGGTCAGTTTGTGGTGGTCACTTGTGATGGGGTCATGAGGGTGTTAGGCCCAAGTTTAGTTAACAGTGTCTGAGTTCGTGGATCGTTCGGCCGATAGTCGGGCGAGGAAGTCGGCCGTCTTGTCTTCAGCAAAGGCCGTTTACTCGGCGGTGTTGATTTATCGAGAAAGGTTGTAAGGCTGCGGGGTGACTACGCTTCACCTTATAATGACAGTGGAGCCAGTCTGGTTTCTTTTTTGGAAGTTTTACGAGCGGGGTTAAGAACTTCGGGTGAGTCTCGAGAATCACATTCGCCTCGGGCGGTGTTTGGATTTGAGGGTAGTTGCAAGGATTGTTGTCTCTGTTGAAGGAGTGTTTTTAGCTACCATTCCGGTGTTGGATGTCGCCTTATGAAGCCTTGTAGGGGCGGAAGTGTAAGTTGCGGTCGTTTGGCTTGATGTTGACAAGGTTCGGATAGTTGGTTGAGCTTGTTCCAGCGGTGTGGATAGGGTGAAGCTTATCTAGAAGAGGTTTTGGCGGCTCGGAGAAATCGTGCGGATTATCGGCAGCGCTTAGAGTTCGGAGTTGGCGATCGGTCATCTTGAAGATACCACCGGATAGGGTATGGCGAGTTTTGGAAAAAGCGGAAGCTTAGCAGAGTTACTTTGGGCACTTTTGAGTTCGTGAGAGGATAGGCGGGTTGCTGTATGTTAGCATTTGCCGTCAGACTTAGGAAGCGATGCGTCCATGTATCACGACCGATCCGGGCGTGGCGGTGCCTTACCGGGCACCTAGTGATCTGACATCGAGAAAACGTGGAAAATAAAACATAAACATGAAACAAGATATATGATCATAAAAGCAGGCTGACCAAAAGCGATTGCATACGTATATATCATAAAACCGAGCAGTTTAATCCTTTTTACAACCACCTTACAAGCGATTACTACATACCTCTAAGATTTACAACAACCATGGCGGGGCGGGGCCCGCCACCACGAATGTCTGGAACCTACAACTCGGGAACACGTACCAAAGAATAAGCCTCGGAGAAGCGGAGCTTCAATCTGTTGAGCGTGATCACATGGCGAGGATCCACTGCGATGTACTCTACTGCGGCATGAGCGCGGCCCCGAAGGAGGTCGATCTGGCAGTGCGAAGTATGTGGCGAAAAATCGTAAATGAAATCATGCGATCTTATATAAAAGCAGGAGACACGTATGATAACAAAACTACGATTCCGACATAAAAGCGATCATGTCAAGTCGAGGACTCGCGCCTCAGTCATCACTCAAATATAACTATGGGTCTCGCGCCAACATCAATCATGTTCGCATTATGGCGCGTGCCGGAGTCTGCATCGGTGTAGACATGTCCGTGATGCGACACTAATAACAATGCCCGTGGCCACGTGCCGGAGTGCGCCGGTGTAGACGCGTCCGTGTGGCGTTAACAACAATAATAACAATGCCCGGCCCGTACCGAGTGCGCCGGTGTAGACCGTCCGTATGACGTGCGACAATATCTTGGGTGATCAACCGCGCGCGTAGCGCGCGCCCCGGAGTGCGCCGGTGTAGGCGTATCCATGTAACCACAATAACAATATATCGGGTAATCAACCTGCGCGTGGCCACGTGCCGGTCTGCGTCATGCTAGAAGGATAGGAAGAGGTTCACGTACCTCGCGGCGATTATCGACAATAAGCAAAGCGCTCACGATGCTTGTAACCGGCTAGCGTTTCCACTCTTAGTAGAATCGCTGCTCGTAGTACTTCCACCTATAAGGCCTGGCGTCTATTAACTTCTAGCACGGTTCCATATTCTCTGAAAATTGGCCTCTCACCGCGGCGTAAATCTCCTCTCTATCGAGGCGGCTACCAAGCCAACGGGGGTTATCGTCTAACGGGCGTATACAATTCTACTATCTGATAATACCACAAGTCTCATGTCTGATCTATGTAATTCTGATTCGATTCTCTTTTATATTGAGCTTAAGTCAAAAGACATTGCCGCAAAGCTATATTGATTCTATATATAGTATACTTCAACTATATAATCCTGATATGTAATTTCCAATTACAATAAGGACAAGATTATTTACCTCGATAAGCCCAAAATTATCAGAGATAAAAGTCGATCTGAGCGAGGTTTAGCTCGACTCAAGTGCGCTCCAATCCGCTCCAAACAACCCTTAGAAGTTCTAACCAACTTCTGCTTAAATACTTGACCAACTATGAAGATTTCCTTAGGGTTTCGGTTTGAGACTAAAAGGACAAAGGTAGTATTTTAGACTCTACGTATAGAGGTAACTTTTGGAATACTACAAGGTAAAGGCTAAGGTATTTTTGGGCATTATAACAATACTTGGAGAATACTTCTACCACGAGGGTGTATTATCTGAAACAACTAGGCTAGGGGTACCTCGGCGACACTACTAAGGGGAGGAGGCTCTGCCGGCCTGAGGCCACTCAAAGGGGAGGAAGGCTTGGGGCGAGAACAACTCGAGAGGAGGGAGAGGGACTCGAGACTTGGAAGATTTTGGATGATGAAGTCTTGAGCTTAGGGGGTATTTATAGGAAAACCAAAAGCCAACGATGGCGAGATCAAGACATGTGCAAGGCAAGTGTAAGGCCTTGATCAAGCCAAGTGCACCTATCCCTACTCCACCAAACATGGCACAAAACAAGGCACCAAACAAGCGCAAAACAAGGCCAAAACAAGGAGCCAATTGGCTGAGCAGTGACCCAACCCGTCCACATGCCCGGCGGGGTGACAAGTGTCACCTCTCGTTGGCCAAAATGTTCGTCGCTCGGAAAAATCCGCAAAAATACAAAGCGACATAGCGGAATTTTTCCTCGAAGCTACGTAAAGCGTTTAGTCGGCGACTCTAATCGGGTGTTGTGCACAAATTTGAACCTATGCCAAACTTTAAGTCTCAAATTTTGTGCGTGCGTCTCCGTACATACTGCGGAAATCTGAGGTATAACATTCTCCTCGCCCGAAACATTCGTCCGAATGTTCCTTCTAAAACGGGTATCGATAAAGTTCCTCTAACAAGTTGCCAGCGCCAGCCGCGAAATAACACGCGTTCTCTTCCTTCCTTACCGTCGTGTGATACCACTTTTGTCACTTTCTGCGAGGTTCTAGTGTCCTCGCGACCCGACAAATGATGCCGAACTGCATGCGATCCACGAGGTTCTAGTGTCACTCGGGGCGTGCCATACTTCCGTCGTCGCTTGATTCTCAAAGCGCCGAGTCACTACCTCGAACTTGGTCATCTTACTAGCGTAATATCCCTAAGGCCGTCTCGGCCTTCACGAGCGATTCTGGTCGAACCGTCCACGAACTCATCGATGGTCGTCTAAACTTGGGCCTAGCACCTCGTGAACCTACCACTGGCGGGACTACCCGAGCGACCCGCTAAAGCGGGCTGCGGGTGACCAGCGACCATCAACCGACCAGCGTCAGCGCGACACTTGCTCGCCGAAGCGGAACAATCTTACCTAATCAAGTCATGAAAGCCACCACTTCCATCTCACTACCCGTGGACTTATCACGCGAATAATTCCCACGTACTACTTACTGCGATAAAGGTCAAACATGAAATAAATCTTTTACTCGAGGCGACGCACCTCTAAGGTCTCGATCGTGACATAGTCTAAGGTTCGCACATACCATGCCCAGGCTTACCGCCTACACTAACGATTTTCTAAATCACATTTTAGCACAAAGCTATCCGAACATAACACTAAACACATCAGCATACAAAACTCTAGAGGTTAAGGATATACTGTCTCTCACGCTTTCTAATCACGGTCTTGCCTGCCAGGTACGGTAGTGAAGGTGATGAACGACACTTGATCTTGAAGGTGAGTCGTAACATCCGTGCTACCCTTGGTGGACGGTTCCTGCATAAAATGGCCTGCTTGCGCAAAAATAACAAGCTCCTTGGCGCGACACTCCCGAAATGCGGTCTACCACATCGACCACAGAGGTAGGGGTGACGCGTCAGCCAACACCTTACTTCCTGAAACAGACCCTTGGAGCCTTGACTGCTCCGAATACTCTAGATGCTCACGAAGGTTGTGGAGGACCACTGCCTTTGGCGGAGTACAAAACTAGTATCTTCTTTGAGGCGGTCGCCTCGAAAGTCGCAAGGACCATTGTTACGGCCTCTTGCCTGCGATCTTGGTCATTCCGTCGACCTCTCCGTGCCTCGCATCCCGGTGCATGAGCACGCGTGCGGGCAATGTCCGTGCGGTGAAGAGCTACACTCGAACAAGCCTCTGTCAAGTAATCATCTAGCGGTGGCGTGGCGGTGCACTCTATCCTCCATGGTTGCCACTAAAGCGGGGACATGCGAGCAGCGAGTCAAACTCCACGTTGTACTCCCGAGCCGTCGCCCGCTCTGTCTCGGCATTATAAATCGCCGGCGTGCCCTCGCCGTGCGGAGGCAAGAAGTGAGTGAGAATGCCTCGAGAACTTCGTCCCATCTTGCTGAGCGCATGCTCTCCGGGACAACTCGCGAATCAAACGATCGGCTGCGGTATCACGCGGCCGTCACGAACCTAAGACCAGCGGCTCGGTCTCGAAGCCTTGATCACTCTCGCGGCCCGTAGCGCCGGATGAACTCCTGCGGATCATCCTCGAGCCTCGACCCGTAAAACTCTGGCGGGCTCTGACTCGAGAAAGTCCGTAGCCTCAAGCTATCTGCTCGGGGTGAACGGCTGGTGCTCTTTGGGCCAGGCTGCTGCGTCGGCCTATCCTCATATCGGCCACGACCACGGCGGCAAGCGACCATCTCCTTGTACCCGTCTCATACACTCCGGTGTGGGGTGGAGGCTCAGTCTGATGGTCTCGGCGACCAGCTGCGACTCTAGCTCTCTTTGAAGGCGGCGTCAAAACTTCGCCTTACGAAGCACAACCTCAGTCTTGTCAGGGCATGCGCCTCGTACTCCTCTGTATCTCACTAGTAGCTCCTCGGCTGCCTTGCCGCCCGGGCTCTGGTTGCCTTGCGCGGGCATAAGCGGTAAAAGCGAGATCGTCGGAGAGTCGACTTACAACCGACTCTAAGGCACGATCTCGGAATGAGAAGAATGGAAACCAATCTAAATGTCCTATAGCCTCACGATTATAGATGTGGTGCGCAACACGTGATAATCGAACTCTACTGAACACGATGCAGTAGCACCTTAGAGGATTAAGCGCTCGATACCACTTTTGTCACGACCCGATCCGGGCGTGGTAGTGCCTACAAGGCACACTGGTGATCTGACATCGAGAAAACCGGCGGAAAATAAAACATAAACATGAAACAAGATATATGATCATAAAGCAGGCCAACCAAAAGCGATTTGCCTTACGTATATATCATAAAACCGAACAATTTAATCCTTTTTACAACCACACTTACAGCGATTACTACAGACCTCTAAGATTTACAACAACCGTGGCGGGGCGAGCCGCCGTACCACAGATATGCAGAACCTACAACTCGGGAACACATGCAAAGAATAAGCCTCGGAGAAGCGGAGCTTGTCTGTTGAGCGTGATCACATGGCGAGGATCCACTGCGATGTACTCCTACTGCGGCATGAGCGCGGCCCGAAGGTCGATGCAGCCAGTGCGAAGTATGTGGCGAAAAATCGTAAATGAAATCCTGCGATCTTATATAAAAGCAGAGAACGTATGATAACAAAACTACGATTCCGACATAAGCGGTCATGTCAAGTCGAGGACTCACGCCCTCAGTCATCACTCAAATATAACTATGGGTCTCGCCCGCGACATCAATCGTATTCGCGTTATGGCGCGTACCGGAGTGCGCCGGTGTAGACATGTCCATGATGCAACACTAATAACAATGCCCGGCCACGTGCCGGAGTGCGCCGGTGTGAACCGTCCGTGTGACATTAACAATAATAACAATGCCCGTAGCCACGTACCGAAGTGCGCCGGTGTAGACGCGTCCGTGTGGCGTGCGACAATATCTTTGGGTGATCAACCGCCGCGTAGCCACGCCCGAGTGCGCCGGTGTAGGCGTGTCCATGTAACCACAATAACAATATATCGGGTAATCAACCTGCGCGTAGCCACGTGCCCGAGTGCGTCATGCTAGAAGGATAGGAAGAGGTTCACATACCTCGCGGCGATTATCGACAATAAGCAAAGCGCTCGCGATCACGTAACGGCTGCCGTTTCCACTCTTCAAGTAGAATCGCTACTCGTAGTACTTCCACCTATAAGGCCGGCGTCTATTAACCTAACCTTGCGGTTCCATATTCTCTGAGAAAATTGCGGCCTCACATGACAGCGTAAATCTCCTCCTCTATCGAGGCTACCAAGCTTGACGGGGTTATCGTCTAACGGGCGTATACAATTCTACTATCTGATAATACCACAAGTCTCATGTCTGATCTATGTAATTCTGATTCGATTCTCTTTTATATTGAGCTTAAGTCAAAGACATTGCAAAGCTATGTTGATTCTATATATAGTATACTTCAACTATATAATCCTACAATATGTAATTTCCAATTCTGATAAGAGACAAGATTATTTACCTCGATAAGCCCAAAATTATCAGAGATAAAAGTCGATCTGAGCAAGGTTTAGCTCGACTCAGTGCGCTCGATCCGAACAACCCTTAGAAGTTCTAACCAACTTCTACTTAAATACTTTAACCAACTATGAAGATTTCCTTAGGGTTTGGTTTGAGACTAAAGGACAAAGGTAGTATTTAGGGCTCTACGTATAGAGGTAACTTTTGGAATACTACAAGGTAAAGGCTAAGGTATTTTTGGGCATTATAACAACTTGGAGAATACTTCTACCACGAGGGTGTATTATCTGAAACAACTAGGCTAGGGGGTACCCTCGGCCAGCACTACTAAGGGGAGGAGGCTCTCGGCCTGAGGCCACTCAAAGGGGAGGAAGGCTTGGGGCGAGAACAACTCAAGAGGAGGAGAGGGACTCGAGACTTGGAAGATTTTGGATGATGAAGTCTTGAGCTTAGGGGGTATTTATAGGAAAACCAAAGCCAACCAATGGCGAAGATCAAGCCATGTGCAAGGCAAGTGTAAGGCCTTGATAAAGCCAAGTGCACCTATCCCTACTCCACCAAACATGGCACAAAACAAGGCACCAAACAAGCCACAAAACAAGGCCAAAACAAAGGCCAATTGGCCCCAAACCCGTGACCCGGCCATCCACATCGCCCAGCAGGGTGACAAGTGTCACCTCTCGTTGGCCCAAAATGTTAACGTCGCTCGGAAAAATCCGCAAAAATACAAAACGACATAGCGGAATTTTCCCTACGCAGCTCTGTAAAGCGTTTAGTCGAACGACTCTAATCGGGTGTTGTGCACAAATTTCGAACCTATGCCAAACTTTAAGTCTCAAATTTTAAATGTCGTCTCCGCGTACATACTGGAAATACGGGGTATAATAGTCCGGTCTTTGCGTGTTATGTTAGAAGAAGCGGAGATCCGTCAGTGTTCCCGATTAATGATGACCAAGTTAGAGATAAAAACCGAGTTTTGGAAGCGATGATATGAAATGTGGTAAGAGTTGAGTGTCTGACGGACCTCGGGGATCACATGCGGCCCGATGCAGTTTGTTGGGTCGCGGAGTGAACCTCGCGGCAAAGTGACAAAAGTGGTATCATTTTGGTGATGTTAGAGTGTTTCCTCGTGGACTTGAATAGAAGTATGTGCGCGGGTGTTTACGTGGCGGTGTGGCGGGATTGTTCTCGTAAGTATAGTAGTGAAGACTATCTTGGCGCCGCGTTTGTTTGAGACTTAGAAGGAACATTGGGACGAATGTTTCTAAGGAGGAGAATGTTATACCGTATTTTCGGTATATGCGTGGGGCGTGCGTAGAAAAGTTTGGGCTTTTAAAGTGGCTTGGGCGATTTTATTTTGTACCTGACACGGTTAGAGTCGTTTCGTGAAACATTTTACATAACTTGCGAAGGAAAATTAGGCTATGTCATTTTTAATTTTTGCGGATTTTTAGAGGCGAAGCGTGTTGGACCAACAAGAGGCGCCACTTGGCACCTCTCATTGAGTGGACCTATGGGTAGTAATGAGCGAATTGGAGAGTGTAGTTGGTAGGATATTTTGTGTGTTGATTGATAAAGTGGGACCACTGCACTTGTCCCAATCTTGGCCTTACACTTGCTATGCACTTGGCATGATCTTGGCCGTTGGTTGGCCTTGGATTGTCCTATAAATACCCACAAGTTTGAAGACTTCTTCATCCATTCCTATATTTCCTAAGTCTAAAATTCCTCCTCCCTTGTGTGGTGTTTCGTCCAACACCCCTCTCCCCCTTTTGTGAGGCCTTGTGGCCGAGAGCTCCTCCACTTGGCAGAGTACCCCACAGTGGGAGTGGCGAGGGTATCTCCACTTGTGGTTTTGTCTCGTATATATACCACTCTTGGTAAATACTCTCAAAGTATTGTTACTATACCCAATTACCTTAGTAGTATACCTTGTAGTATTCCAAAGATATCTCTGTCATTAGAGCAGGAAATACTCTGGTATGTCCTTTGTCTCAAGCCGAAACCACAGGAAAATCTCCATAGTTGGTTGGAGTATTAAGGAGAAGTTGCGTAGAACTTCTAAGGGTGGTTTGGAGAGGGTTGGAGCACCCGGAGTTGGAGCTAACCGTTGCTAAGGATCGACATTTAACTTGGATAATTATGGGCTTATCGAGGTAATTATCTTGTCCCCCTATTGTAATTGGAAATTACATGTTGTTAGAATATATAGTTGAAGTATACTATATATAGAACTGAACGTAGTTATCGACAATGTCTTTTGACTTAAGCTGAATAATAAGAAACCTTTTGAAAGAAAGTCTTGAGCGTAATTACATAGGCGTATTACGATGAGCTTGTGTAGCTTTTCTGAGGTAGAATTGTGTACGTCCGGATTAGGCGTATAACCCCCAGTTGGCTTGGTAGCGGCCCAGATAGAGGAGATTTCTGTTGCGGGGAGAGTCTGCCGAATTTTACGTAGAATGTTCTCTGAAGAGACCTAAATGTTAATAAAGCGCCTTGTGGCCTTATAGGTGGAAGTACTATGCGTGGCGCGATCTACTTGGCTTAAGGAGTAGCCGCGGTTTGAGGTACTTGGGCGTTTGCTATTAGTCGATGTCGTCGCGAGGTATGTGAACCTCTTCCTATCTCTTCTAGCATGATATGTGTGTAACTATGTAGTGCGATGAGCGTCGTGTGTTAAATGTATTTGATTGGTCTAAAACATAAAGTGTTATAACGGCTTTATGGGAAGTTGGTTATAACGACTTTATGTATGTAAGAAAATACTTATGGTTTTAAAGGTAAGCGATTTGACTATAAGCGGTGGTTATGTGATAATAAAGAACTTGAAGTATTTCAAAAGATTTTGAATCATTTTGAAAGAAGAGTAATACTTAGTTTTGAAAACTTAGAGTTATACTAGCTTTATGGGAAGTTAGGTATAGCGGCTTAAGAATGTTTCTTGAGTTGAGAAATCGAATGTGTATCGACAAACCAACTGCGGCGTTAATAAAGGAAATGTTTTGTGATTAAGTATTATTAAAACCATTAGAAACTTCCATCTGCATAGAAGCTAAGATGAGACAAAATGATATTTCCTAGATCATGGTTCTGTAATAAGATTGTTATAAACAAGAATATCCTACTCACATATAAGGCTTATGTTTCTCAGATGGTTTAAAAGAGAATTATATTCTTAAATGAATAAGACTATGAACTACGAAACCTTTCTAAAATAAGAAACGTGAACATTTGAAATTATGCAAACTTGGATATTTGGAAAATAATGTTGTTACTTGATTTTACAAGGGTAAGTGTTTTGATTTACTTCAAAGGATAATCACTCTATTTTCATATACTACGGGTATTGTGTGGTTTTTTTGAAAGTAACGTATCTTTTAAAGAGTTAATGTATGAAGTACTTTGGGGATAAAAACCCGATCTTGTTAATCATATAGTAGAAAGTACCTTGTGTATATAACTTGATTATGTTGGTTTGTGATTGCCTTGTAATACTTTCTTGTTGATTTGTTAAGTAAACATGCTAGGATGCTACGTGTGATAGTATCTTGTGATGTTAGTGTAAAGGGTTTCCCCCATTTGCGCTTAAAGTTGTTTGACTCTCGGTAGTTATGTTGGTATTGTACCACTCACCTTGACTTGTTTAGGAGGTTAAGGCGCCTCCGTGCGGGGTAGACTCGAGTGATGCAGGACCGTGATTGAGAATACCTCATGCGGGTCGAGGATCCGTGCGGAACTCGAGAGTTCGAGTTAGTTTGCGGCCGCCTTGTGGTCATGCGGTCTTCGTGGCCATGCGGTGCGAGTCGGGGCGATCTTGGGAGTAGCTACCCTCGATGCGAGGAATACCTCATGCGGGCCTATGAGGTTGGCCTATGCGGAGTGCGGAAGTTCGAGGCTGAAGCGCGCGCATCGTCTTTGCGAGCAGTGACCGGCTTTGATCATGTGGCGGTGCAGCGGATATCATGATCTGATTTATGACCACGTTAGTAGTGTGGGTGTTAGTAGTCGGTTATGCCTTACGTGCCCTGTACTGTTTTATTAGGACACAGGTGGGACCTGGTGTTCATGTGTAGTTCTTGGTGCTTTTATATCATAAACTGCCGGCAGTGAGGAAGGTATTCCACGGGCATGATTGATGTTATGGGCTTGAGACTCATAGTTATATTTGAGTGATGACTTTGAGGGCGTGAGTCCCTGACTTGACATGACTGCTTATTTAATTGTAAACTGTAGTTTGGTTATCATACATGTCTCTGCTTTATAAGTATTATGATTTCATTTCTGATATTTTGATTTCACATACTTGGTACTGTTATGCGACCTCGCTTGGGAAGCCGTTCATGCATTTGGTTGAGGTACGCGATCGTTGATCCTAGCTCTCGAAGTCCGCGATTCGGCGTTTGGGAAGCTCGTTTCTCGGAGGCTTATCGGTGGTTTAGTCCACTGTCGTAGTAGGTGTTTACATTCGGGGTTTGGCGGGGCCACTGTCCCGCCGTTGTTATCGTATCATTCTTAAGTGCAGAAATGCTTGTTGTGGGCGAGTTGTAGAAAGGGATATGCTTATTCAAATTGTTATATATTATGAAGGTAACAGTTTTAGGTTGCTTTGTCTTCTTATTTCCTTTGTCTTATTGCATTGGTTTCATGTTATTGTTTTATGTTCGTGATTACTCGATGTTGTATCACTAGGGTGCGGGTAAGGCACGATCCACGGGCGAGTTGGTCGTGACAATTTTTATTATTCGGGCTTAAGTCGAAAGACATTGCGTAACTATTATTCGGGCTTAAGTCAAAAGACATTGCGTAATTATTATTCGATTAACACGTCGTCTGGTACTATATATATATACTTCAAAATATCATGCTCGAGTATAGGAAGAATCACATACCTCGCGACGATTATCGACTATTAGCAAAGCGCTCACGGCTATAACGCTAGCCTTGTCCACGCTTCCAGTAACCGTGCTTTCGCGAGAACATTCAACCTATAAAGGTTATACGATCTATCAAAGTCTAGACTACTCGTAGAATATTCTTACGGCGTGATTTGGTTCAATTCGTTTACGTAATATCCTTCTATTACAGTTCAATTCTCTTCTATGAATCTTATATTCATTTCTATACAACTCTGTATGTAATTTTTAATTCTGATAGAAGGATAGGATTATTTACCTCGGTAAGCCCAAAATTATCCAAGTTTAATGTCGATCTGAGCAAGGTTTAGCTCTATAAGATTGCTCCAACCCGCTCCCAACAACCTAGAAGTTCTACACCGCCTACTAAGTACTCCAACCAATTATGGAGATTTTTCCATAGGGTTTAGTTTTTGTGACTAAAGGAAGTATAGTAGTATTTAGGGTTCTGCGTATAGAGTAACTTTGGAAAGTACTACAAGGTATTTGGGTATAGTAACAATACTTGGAGTATTTCTCTACCAAGGGGTATTTCTCGAAAACAACTAGGCTAGGGGGTGTTCTCGGTGAGGGCCTCTCGAAGGGGAGGGGTGTGGCGGACAGCTCGCGAGGGAGGGAGGATTTTTAGACTTGGAAATTATTTGAGGATGAAGAAAGTCTTCAACTTAGGGAGTATTTATAGGCCAACCAATGGCCAAGATGAAGCCAAGTGTTAGGCAAGTGTAGGGTGAAGATTTACCCGTATGTAACCTTATCCATCTACCCATGAAATATCCTACCTAACCTTGACCAAGGTTAGGCAACAACGTGCCAAAGAAAGCCCTCATTATGCGTCCATTGAGGTGACAAGTGTCACCCTCCGTTGGTCAAAGTATTTCATCTCTCGGAAAAATCCAAAAATAATAAATGACATAGCGAATTTTCCCTTAAAAGTTTGTAAAGCGTTTAGTCGAACTTGACTCTTTTCGGGGTTGTGCACAAATTTCGAACCTTGCCTTCCCTAAGGCTTAAACTTTTCTCGTCGTCCCACGTACATACTGCAAATACGAGGTATATGATTCAAGACCGCCCTATGTTAGAAAGTTCCATGATCTAGTGAGGAATACAGAGAGGATTCCTTACCTGAGAGGTTGCTAAGGAAAGTGGTTGATAAGCAATTCTCGAGTTCTTGGAGGTATTGAAATCTACATTAACATTCCGTTCATTGAGGTATTGGAGCAAATGCCTACTTATTTTAAACTCATGAAGGAAATTCTTGAGAAGAAGAAGAAGTTGGCGGAGTATGAGGCGGTGGCAGTGGAGGAATGCGGTGCCATCTGCGAAGAAATTGCCCCCGAGCTCAAGGATCCGGGGAGCTTCGCATTGCCTGCAGTTGGAAGGTGACATGTAATAGGGCCCTTTGTGATTTGGTGGCTAGCATAAACCTTATGCCGCATGCATTTTTAAGAGGTTGGGGTTGGGTGAGGCCAAACCAACCCGTGAGCTTGCGATTAGTAGATGGGGCGATGGTGCATCGAGAGCGATTGAAGATGTCTTAGTTAAGGTGGGAAAATTCTTCTTTCTGCGGACTTCCTCATCCTTGATATGGAGGAATATGATGAGATCCCCATCATATTGGGAAGACCATTCTTGGCAGCCGGAGAGCCACGATTGATGTGGAGAAGGCGGTGACACTCAGTGGAGAATGAAGTGATGGTGTTCAAGGTGTTCAAACACGTCATTGAACCCCGATCGTGAGCAAGTGTTTTGCGATTAACCTTTGTCGCCATCGGTTGAGCGGCCTGAACCAAAGCAAGAAATAAGTGCGCCAAAAATTAAGCAACGCTAAACCTCCTCTTGAGAAAAAGGAGAAAAAGAAAAACAAAAGCGAAAGAAAAATGTTGATGAAATGGATGAGGCTGGGTTAATCTACCGTACCTCTTGATAAGGAACTTGCGTCCGGCTAAAAGACGTTAAAGACAACGCTACTTGGGAGGCAACCCAAGGTTATTTTATTTTATGTTAGTTTTTGCAATTTAGTTTTAATTAGAACAGTCTCATGGAAGGTATCGTTTGCATGTTGTGATGACATATACAGGGCCAAAAAATTGGAGGACGAAAACGGAGAGATCAAAAGAAAAAAAAATCGGCTCGGTAGCCATGCGTGATTCTGAGGCAGCGACACAAAAGTCGGAAGAGCTCGAAGTTTGGGTGTCTCGGCGCCAAATCAGAGCGCCACGACGCTGGAAGTTCAGTCGCGAAGTTTAGGCGCCGTGGCTACGAAAAATCTGAATTTTAAAGGAGCCCTAATCCGATTTTCCTCTCTCCAAATAAAAAACCCAAACCTTTCCTCTCTCCAAAACCCACGAAAATAACCCCTTTTTCCTAAAAATCTTCCACAAACTAAACTCAATCACAACCAAAGTACTTAAATTCCTTACACCCTTAACCATCTTAAACAACAACCCTCATTCCATTGCCTCAATACATCATTAGGAACAAGAAAATCTTGAAGAACACCGTCCAAGGTAACCTTTATCACTTTGCTTGAAATCTTCAATACAATCAGGGGAGATAATAGGTTTGGGGAGGTGCTTTACTAGTGGATGGTGTGTGGTGTGTTGAAGTTGGGTGTGAAATTTCGGGGAACATTATACGAAGTGAGTGTGGGGTGTTGTACCGGAGCTTTGAGTGAATTATGGGGGTTGAAGAGTGTTGTAGCTGTTGATTACACTGTGTGTTGATTGGTTTGATTGATAGTGTTGGATAATATCACTGAAACAAAGGAAACACTGCCGAATTTATCTAAAAATGTCACGAGAAGAGGAGAGCTTCCACGTCCACCTCCAGTCCTTGATATGATACTACTAGGTTTGTCGAAAAGCGAAGATAGATATTACAAAATTAGTACTAGGCCCTTGATCCCTGAGAGAGGAATGGAGTACCAAAGGGAGTCATTTGAGGAGGGAGATGCCTATGAGCCTATTCGGGCGATGATAAGTCATGGTGGAAGAGATTTGTTAACCCAGAAAGAATAGCAAGTAAAACAACTGTAATGGTGAAAGAATTTTATGCTAACTTTCGGAGAGGCGGATGGTAGATGCTTTATGAGAGGGCGGTATGTGCTGTGACGGCGAAGTGGTGAATGTGCTATTAAGAACAGTAGATGTTGAAGAAAGAGGTGTGGTCGGAACTATTTGAACTTGGTCTAGAACACCAACAACATCGGGGAGGTCGTGTAAGCACGTTATGCTACCACAGAGTGAGTATGATATTGCAATAATGGATCAAGAGGGTGCGGAGAGTCGATTCAACAAAGCGACGAGGTTGGTTATATTTCGTCGATGTCGCTTAATTCCATCAATGTACTTCACGAGTGCGGTGGATAGAATAAAAATGATATATGGAATCATGTTAGGAAGGCGATTGGCGTTGGGAAGGAAATATTGCAAAACATTGGAGAAACGATGAGTTAGTAACACGGTGGGTTGGGACATGGATCACTTATTAGCGACTTATGCTCGGACATGGAGTCCCGACCCTACCCAGCGATACATATGAGAAGGGCTGACCTCTTGTGTCGTATGGGATAGTACATGCCTTCCCGACCAATCCCTCCGGTAGAAATCTGAAGGAGACCAGCCCGGCGGCACACCGCGGCGGCGGCGAGGCTGCCGTGGATGAAGATGAGCATGAGGCAGAGGCTCGGTATGAGGCGAGCGAAGCGGCAACCCCGAATTAGAACCTCGGTGCCTTTAATGGAGCGATTGCTCGTGAACGGAGGAGGATGATGCAGATCTTTGACATAATGATACAAGGTCAGCGGGACTTGAGGCAAGGCAGCGAGAACTAAGGCGGGAGCAACAACAGTTGTACCATAGATTTGATGAGATGAGTTCCTTGGTCAACGATGGTCCATGCGTTATCACGCCGCCACCACTTTAAACCAAATCTGTAAGTTGTCCTGTTTTCTTTTATTTTTGAGTATTGCACACATTGGGGACAATTTGTGATTTAAGTTTGGGGGTGTCTTATTGTTTTTGAGTCTTTTTTATTTGTTTTGTGTATTTTGAGTATTTTTTGAGTCAGAATTTTTTTTAAGATCATGCATGCTGTAGTTACTGGAAAACGCCTAGTGAAGTAAGGTTGAATAATGTAATGGAATTAGAAGCAACCATCTAAACACTTAGATTAGATATGCCAAAAACTCATGAAGTCTGACTATTTGGGGTATCTTGCTTGATTCGTGCATTGTTAATGATTAAACTTATGTGTATGCTTGCTTGCTATTTGAGGCGAAATAATTAGGATATGCATGTTAGGGAGATGACTCAGGCATTTCTTTGTTAGCCCTTTCTTACCATTTTTGCCTATCACGACATTGAATTATATCCACTAGTCGGCCTTTGAGCCTAAAAATAAGACTTTTCTTTGACACCCTATAATTCCACACTTGTTCCATAAGGGAAAAATTGAGGTGATTGGAATATAAAGTGTTAAAAAAGAGACAAAGAGAGTGAACAATTTTGATGCACTGATGAAAAATAATAATAAATAGGCAAAAGCCTAAGTTTGAAGTCTTGCTATTCATAATACACTTCATTCTCTCAAAACAAAAGAGGAAAAATAGGTATGAAGTTGTTACACCCGTAGTTCAAGGACATGTTTAAGAGAATGTATGCAAGGAACACAGACTTGAAAAGTGCGAAAGGAAGAATTATTTTTAAACGGAAAATCTTAGAAACGTCGGAAAGGAAACATTTTCGTTGAAGAGAATTGGATTCTCAAAATGCATTAATTGAGGATTATGGAATGTATTATCATTATGGAAATTTATTTATCTGGATTTGGTCATGTGGGGCCCAGAAATTTTCGTTTTGTGGGGCCATGAGATTCTAATTTTATGGACGAATGGGAGGCGACACGTGGCACCCTCCCACATGGCTAGTCGAATTAATGCAAGGGAAAAAGGGTCGTTTGACCATTGTAAAGATGAGAAAGTCTTGCTAGGCTTGAGGCTTGAGATTGTTGACTAAGTCAAAGCCACGACTTGATCCCTTTCATCAAACTTACCATGTGTTGTAATCTAGACCCTCGATGTGTTATATATCATCCTAAGTAGCAAGACTTAGCTCACAACACTTAGAAAAATTTGAGAGACTTGTGCTAGCCTTAGAGGTGCTCGGGTTTGTGAGCTTTCCCATAAAATATTTTCAATTGTTGTCCAATATTCACAAGACTTTAACTTGAGGTCCTAAAGGGTATTGTAAGGATATCTCAATAGAAATATTTGGAAAAAATGGCGTTTTCACGTTAGTCGCATGGCGAAAACCTAAGGCATTTTCATAGGTTTTGTTTGGAAATGGAAGAGAAGTTGGTTGTGAGCTTCAAAGGCTTGAATAGCCGATTGGGCGTAAAGGAAAGGAGCTAATAATTTCTAAGGAAGCGACATTGAATCTTGGAAATTATAAGGGCTTGTAAAGGTAAAATTCTTGTCGTTTTAGTAATTAAGATTACTTGTTGTAGTAAGTATGGATATTAGCAAGTATGAGATATATATTATGAAGTTGATAAGTGTTATGGATATTGGAACCTAATCAGAAAACTAGTATGTTTAGCCTTGAGATTTCAATTCAATTGGATTATTAGTTTAATCGTCACATGTTATATAAAGAAGGAATTATAATTGTTAAGTTGTTTATGACTATATAACATGTTAGGCCTAAGACGTTGGATTGAAAAGGAATTGGAAAAGGACTTTGTGTTGTTGTATATGTTTAGCCAAGAATGGCTTTAAATATGGAACTAGTTTCGTATTATTTGTGGGGCGGAATTTTACGTCTGTTAAGGCGTGTAATCACTAGTTAGTTGAATTGTTGGGCCTTAAATGTGGCGTGTTTGGTTGTTGAATTAGGCCTTGAAAAGGTGGCAAAGTATGTAGAAACAAAGGAAGTGTTGTCAGATTTTTAGTAGAATTTAGTGACTTTGCACTTAGAATATTCTACGTTCGAAGCTAGAGGTTAATGGGCGTATTATGGCCATTTTAGGTTGAAGTACCAAGTATAGCGTATTCTACTTGAAGGATGGAATAATTGTCGAGGTTGAAGTACTTTGGAGCATTTTGATATTTATCGATAATCGTCGCGAGGTATGTGAACCTCTTCCTTCTTTTCACATGATTCTATGTATGGAATATACATGTAGTACTATTTCATGATTCCTACACTCTTAGAAGTTAAGAGGTATGTATGTTGATTTACTCTACGTAAAGGTTATGTCTAAGTTATCCTAAGTTCTTACCAAGTCTTATGGGGATGTTGGTAAGAGTCGTTAGGAGGTATTTGGAGCCAGTTGACTTGGCTAAATTCTGGAACAAATGAGAATAAGAATCGAACAAGCCACTGCAGCGTTAATAAAGGAAAATGTAATGACAATCAATTAAGTTAAAATGAGTAGAATTCTCCATCTGCATAGAAGCTAAGATAAGACAAAATTGTATTACATTTTCTAGATCATGGCTACTCGATTAAGATCGTTATAAATAAGTATAACTTATTCACAGCGCAAAGTATATGTTACTTAATTTATAAGAATTTACGTATGAAGTTTTAAGAATATGAACCTCAAATTTTTAAAGGGTTAAGGGACTTTATTTTTCAAGTTATGGGACTTGATTCTTAAAGGAAGAAATGAATTGATTTAAAAGTATATAATACTTTGATTTGGAAAGAATTGATTTCTTGCCATTTTAAAGATAAGAGACTTGATTTCTAAAAGTTAAAGAAGCTTGATTTCAAAAGTTAAGAGACTTGAAGTATTTTGAAAGCTATGTGATTTGATTTGAAAGTATAAGTCTCTTGGTTATAAAAGGAATAAATTTGTCTAAGACATAAAGAGTTATAACGGCTTTATGGGAAGTTGGTTATAACAACTTTATGGAAGATTAAAAGAATGGTTTTCTTCAGTAATGTAAGCAAAGAAATGATTTGAAATAAAGAAGGGCAAATTGTTTTAAAGGTACCAATTGCTTAAGGTTTTAAAGAAAGAAGTCACTTGAATTAGAAGCCTATAAATGTATTTCTAAAAGGTATTGTGACTTGTCTTGAAAAGTAGATATGACTTGATACTACGGTTATTAGTATCTTGGAAGTTTTATTTGAAAGAGAATAATTTTAAAGGAGTAGAGGCACGTAGTTAGTTGGGTTAAATTCCCGGATTTTTATAATGACATGTTAGTGCCTTAAGTAAACAAAAATGAGAGTGTATATGAACAAACTAATAAGAAGTTAGGGGATTTCTTAACTTGCTTATGTAATGTATGACAAGCCGGTGGTGCTTATGTTATGTATGGTAAGCCGGTGGTGCTTATGTTATGTATGATGAGTCGGTAGTGCTTATGTTATGTATGATAAGTCGGTAGTGCTTATGTTATGTATGATAAGCCGGTAGGGCTTATGTTATGTATGATGGCCGGTTGAGTTAGGGTAAGAGTATAAATGAGGGGTAAACCCCCAAGTATTACACCAGTATTTCTGAGGACATGTTTTAAGAACGTACGTGAGAATCCCAAATGTTAAGATTAGAGACTTGTAAAAATTTATCGGAATTATGGAATTGTTGGAAAACGTAATATTGTGACGAATGGGAGGGCGACATGTGTCACCCCCCCTTAAATGGTCTTGGACGAAATTGCATGGGCAAAATGGTCATTTGACCATTGTTAGGAAGACAAGTCTTGCAACTTGAAGAGCTTGACAATGTTGACTTGGTCAATGGGACCACTTAGTTGATATTTAATAAGAATTGCATCCAACCAGCGTATGTACATCTTGACCCTCCATTGTGCTATATAGTAGTACTAGTAGTGAGACAAGCTTCCATACCAGCCAAATTTTCAAGAAATTGGAAGAACTCTTCTAAGAGCTCTCGGGTTCACCTACGCAAGAAGAATTTTTGTTAGTTGTCCATTAAGCTCCATACTTTAAACCAAGGTTCATGAGGGTATTGTAAGGGTATCTCAATAGAAATATCCCGGAAAAATAGCGTTTTCGTATTAGTCGCAAGGTGAAAACCTAGTTGCTATCCTAAGTTTTGATTGAAAGATTAAAAGAAAGTGGTTTGTGATATTCTAGGGGTCTCAAGTGGCGGATTGAAGTGTCTAGAAGAAGCTCTAAGTTGCTAAGGAGCGACTTTGGATTTGAAGTTGGACTAAGAATCGTTGAGGTAATAATCTTGTCTCTTAAGTGTTACAAGATTATATATTGTTGTTAGCCTTACATGTTTGCTAGCATGAAGTATATGTGTTGAAGTTTTATAAGTGTTTTGGATTGTTGTAGCCTAAAATCTGAAATGTCATATTAGCCATTTGAAGTTGGATTACAATTTGGTCGTTAATTAGAATCGTCGCATGTTACCTACTTGAAGATTATAGTAGTTATATATCGATTGCGACTTGATATCATGTTATGCTAACAACTTGGATTGAAAAGGAAATTGGATAAGAATTGGTGTTATTGTGTCTCAATGTTGCCGAATTGGCCTAGTAGTTTGTATTAGTTTGATATCGTTTGTGGGGCGGAATTTTACCGTCTAGTAGGCGTGTAATCCCTATTGATTAATTGCATTGTTGGGCCTTAAATGTGGCGTGTTTGGTTATTGAATTGTCTTGAAAAGGTGGCAAAGTATGTAGAAACAAAGGAGGAGTCTTTGTCAGATTTTCAGTAGAATTTAGTGACTTAGCACCTAGAATATTCTACGTTTGAAGTAAGAGGTTAATGGACGTATTGTGGCCATTATAGGTTGAAGTACTAAGTATAGCGTATTCTACTTGGAGGATGGAATAGCTATCAAGGTTGAAGTACTTTGGAGCATTTTGCTATTTGTCGATAATCGTCGCGAGGTATGTGAACCTCTTCCTTCCTTTGGCATGATTCTATGTATGGAATATACATGTGGTATTATTTCATGTTTCCTTCTACTCTTAGAAGTTAAGAGGTATGTGTGTGATTTACTCTATGTAAAGGTTATGTCAAAGTTATCCTAAGTCCTTACCGAGTCTTATGGGGGATGTTGGTAAGAGTCGTTAGGAGGTACTTTGGAGCCAAGTTGACTTGGCTAATTTATGGCACGAATGAGAATAAGTATCGAACAAGCCATTGCAGCGTTAATAAAGGAAAATGTAATGACAATTGGTAATATTAAAATGAGTATAATTCTCCATCTGCATAGAATCTAAGATAAGACAAAATTGTATTACATTTTCTAGATCATGGCTGCTTTAAAGATCGTTATAAACAAGTATAATCTACTACTTTGCATAAGGCATATGTACTTAACTTAAAGAATTTACATTATGACGTTTTAAGATTTTGAACCTTAAACTCTTAAAAGGTTGAGAGACTTTATTTTTCAAGTAATAGAACTTGATTCTTAAAGGAAGAAATGACATGATTTAAGGGAAGTAACTTGTTTTAAAAGGTGTGAGTCACTTGAGATTTAAAAGTTAAGAAACTTGATTTCTAAAAAGTTAAGAAACTTAAAGTATTTTGAAAGTTAAGAGAATTGATTTGAAAGTATAAGTCTCTTGGTTATAAAAGGAATGAGTTTGTCTAAAACCATAAAGGGTTATAACGGCTTTATGGGAAGTTGGTTATAACGGCTTTATGGAAGGTTAAAAGAATGGTTTTCTCTAATAAGGTAAACAAAGAATAACTTGAAATAAGGAAGGGCAATTTGATTTAAAGGCATCACTTGCTTAAAGCTTTAAAGTAATGGTCACTTGATTTAGAAGCCGAGAAATGTATTTCTAAAAGTGTAGTGACTTATGTGAAATGTAAACAAGCCTTGATACTACGGGTGTTAGTATCTCGGGGTTTCATATGAAAAAGAATCTTTTGAAAAGAAGGGAAGTACGTAGTACTTGGGGTTAAATTCGGACTTTTATGTGTGAAGCAGAAAGTGTCATGAGTTTATAAAAAAATGGAAGTCTAAAGGTTTAATGAACTTGCCTATGTTTGCTTGTGATAGCTTTGAGTGCAAGTATTATATGTTTACGTTATCGTGACTCTCGGTTGGAGGCGGTATGCTTGTAAGTTTACTTGGATGTCAGAAGCGGTGATGTGGGATTCCACGGGTATGCTTCCATTATGATTAATCCTTGGACATGCTTATATGATGTGGGATTAGGGCATGTGACCGGGAGGCGGGTTAGATTCGGTTGTTTTATTACCGTGGCCGTACTTATCGATGAGGATTAGGCGTGTGACCGTGCTATTCGACTATTACTCCGTGGGCTAGCTCCCGTGAAGACATGTACCGCGATGAGGATTAGGGGCATGTTATATTCTTATTCCATGGGCTAGCTCCCCATGAAGACCTGCACCTACGATGAGGGATGTCGAGGGCACGTTATGGCCATGCTTATACGATGTGGGATTCCGGGGCATGCGGCCGTGTTATATATGTATATATATATGTATTGTATGTGTGTACGCCGACAGTGAGGTAGGATGCCACGGGCGCGTCACATGGTTATATGTTAGACTGTCGGCAGTGATAGGGGATTCCACGGGCAGGGGGTATAGATATATATGTGTGTTGTATGTGTGTACGCCGATAGTGAGGTAGGATGCCACGGGCGCGTTACATGGTTATGTTATTCACTTATAGCTGCCGACAGTGATGGGGGATTCCACGGGCACACTTTGATATTTGAGGGCTCGTGTCGGTAGCCCTGTGTGACTATTGTTCATGTGTTGAAATAGTCTTTAAAAAGGTAAAACTGACTTCAGTACTTTCATTTTGGTAAGGCACAGTGTACTGTTATTTTGGTCATCATACATGTCTCCAGCTTTTTATAGACTGCTATGATTTCATTCTGATATTTTAGTTTCACATACTTGGTACATATTTAAATCTTGACCTCCTTGGAGGCTGCGTTCATCTTGCGAGTTGAGTACATAACTTGTTGATCCACGCTCTTGGGTCTTGTTCGATTCTTGGAAAGCTCCATTTCTCGGAGGCTTTATCTTTTGATACGTTTCCCACGAGGTGGTAGATTCATGTATATTCGGGGGTATGGCGGGTCTGTCCATACGATTGTTATGTTAAAACTCTTAAGTGCAGTAGTCACATATTGTGGGTCAGTTTGTAAAGGAAAGGAGGCAAGCTGCCGTTTATGTATTTACTATCGGGGAGGTAGCCTTATCGGCTAACTGTTTTATTTTATCTTTGTTGATTTATTTTATAAGTTTCATGTATGTTCATTGATTATCTCGATGTATACCAGTAAGGGTGCCCGGGTAGGGCACCGATCGCGAGCTTGAGTGGAGTCGTGACAAAAGTAGTATCGAGCGATTAGTCCTCGGAAAGTGTCTGAGCCGTGTCTAGTAGAGTCTTGATTATCGGCGTGTTGTGCACCACATCTATAATCATGAGGCTGCGGGACATTTAAGTTAGTTTCCATTCTTCTCTCTTTGAGATCGTGCGATGGGAGTTGTCATAGTAGGTTGAATCCTCTCGACCCGCTGTATGCTGATTATGCCTCGCGGAGCGACCGGGGCCCGAAGGGCAAAGCGGCGGCGAGGCGCTAGTGGTATGTGAAGGGTTACGAAGACTCGGGCACATACTATGCACGAGGTAGTAGGCGGATCGGCGAGCTCGGCCACGCCGGCGGTATTAGAGGCCGAGGCGGCGGTAGCTCGAGGTTCGTGCGAGCCTCGATTCCGCGACGAGGCGGGGTTTAGAATTATGGAGAGCGGTCGGACTATTGACTAGCATAGTGGTAGAGCGGCAAACGACGGAGAAGGTAGCTAACTCTGGCCGACGGTTTGAGGATTCGGGATTTTTAGGTTGTAGTCCACCGAGTTCTATGGTTGAGATCGAGGATGATCCTCGAAGTTCGTTCGGCGGCTCTGACGGACTATGCAGTGCTTAGGGCCTCGAGAGGCAGTCGGTTGTGTTAGCTTCTTACGATTCTGCGATATTGCGTTGGTAGTTTTGAGTCTTGGCAGCTGTCGAGAGGTGTGGGTGCTCGTCCAGCAGTTTGGGATGAGTTCACGGAGGCCTTTCTTGATTACTTTTTGCCTCTTGAAATGAGGAGAGCCCGTGTTGATAGGTTCTTGTCATTGAGGCAGAATGGGAGGACCGTCGGGAATACAACACAGAGTTTGACTCGTTGGCGGTATCGCACACTATTGTGGTGATATGGCGGGCGAGTTCACCGCTATGTGATGGGGCTGAACCATTATATGATTCTTGCTTGCACAGTAGTGGCCGCTTGAGCGAGTATGGATATTGCCGGAGATGCGAGCTTATGCCTGGATCGAGGCGAGAGAGAGAGGACGGCTGGCGCGATCCGGCCCAAAGGCGGGGCAGCGAGTTCGAGGTAACTTTCGAGGCGGACAGCCTCAGCAACGGACTAGGTCTACATTTCAGCCGGCACAGAGTGCTCCTTCCCGATCTTACGGCGGAGGTTTTGGTCGCGAGGATATTCGGGAAGCGGTCGGGGGCTTACGGCTGCGAGTTCCTGAATGTCAGAGATAGTAGCGAGGAAGCCACATTTGCCGGTGTAGTCGCGTAGTAGATTCCATTTTGGGAGTGTCGTACTCGCCCGACAACTTGTTATGCTTGCGGCAGCGGGCCATTTCGTGAGAGGCGTCAGGCGGAGGTGGCTGGTGGGATAAGCGCGATCTCTTTGGATCGATTCGCGGGTTCTTGCCTTCCATAGCTAGCGAGAATGTTTATGCCGGCGATTTGTCACGACCCGACCCGGGCCCGGTGCCCTACACAGGCACCACTACAGGTATACATCAGAGAAAATAAGCGGAACATACATGAAACTTATAAATAAATCAACAAAAGTAAAACAACAGGTTAGCCGATAGGGCTACCTTCCTGGACATATATATATATACAACTGAAGCAGTTGCCTCATTTCCTTTACAAGCGACCACAATATGTGACTACGGACCTCTAAGAGTTTTAAAATAACAACTGTGGCGGGAATGGGACCCGCCATACCCCTGAATATACATGAATCTACAACCTCAGGGAAAACCGTACCAATAGATAAGCCTCCGGATCAAATGGAGCTTTTTCCCAAAGCGAACCGATATCTAAGAGCAAGGATCGCGACACAGGTACCTAAAACCTGCGGGCATGAGCGCGGCCCGAAGAAGTCGATTACAACAGTGCGAATATGGAGCGAAATAGCGTCTGATAAGCGGATCATAAGCGTACAAAAGAATGACATGGACAAGTATAAAAGTACATGCGGATCATGCGTGTCATTACCACATGAACTTAATCGTACCTTATTATCTTTTCCCATTTTCAATAAAAGTTATAGTCACATTCTTACGTGCATGATTAGGAAAAATCATTAAGTTCATTACCGTATAACTTACGTATCTTTCATAAGATAATCCGGCCGCTTTAAGGAGGCGCGTATACTACGCCCAATGCGGAGCGATCAAGTCACGCAAATATCAAAGCGTGTCAGTGGAATCCTAAATCGCTGCCATATATAGCGTAAATTATAACCATGTGATGCGCCTGGCATCCCACCTCATTGTCGGCGTACACATATACAACACATAAATATATCTTACGCGTGGAATCACATCACTGTAAATGACTATAAGTGTAAAATATAACCATGTGGCGTGCGTGGCATCCCGCTCAGTCGGTGTACGTATACAACACGTATATATATATATATATATATATATATATATATATATAACGCGTGCTTGGAATCCCACATCGTATAAGAATGGCCATAACGTGCCCTCGGCGTCCTAAATCGTAGTGCGGTCTTCGTGGAGCTAGCCCGTGGAGTAATAATATAACATGCCACGGAATCCTAATCGTGGGTACGTGTCTTCATGGGAGCTAGCCCGTGGAGTAAAATACAACATGGTCGCATGCCGAATCCCACATCGTATAAGCATGGCCATGGAGTAATAAAGCGTGCGAGCATCTAACCCGCGTCTGTTTGCGTGCCGGCATCCTCGTCGTATAAGCGTGGCGAGATCGATCACAATGGAAGCATACCGTGGAATCCCCGTCGGCTGCCGATGCGTCGATAAAATGTCGGGCGTCTAACGCGTCACAGTCACGTGCCGGAATCACGCATCGTATAAGCGTGTCGGATCGTCGTGATGGAAGCATGCAGTGGAATCCACGTCAACGTCGATGCGTCCAAATAAACTTATAACGAGCGTGACCCTCAGTGAGAGTCACGACAGCGTAACATATAATACTTGCACTTAAAGCTATCACGAGCAAATCTGCAAGTTCATTAAACCTTTAGACTTCCATTTTTATAAACTCATGGCCTTAGTTTCACATAAAAATCAGAATTTAACCCCAAGTACTACATGCTTATATTCTTTTCAAAAGATTCCTTTTTCATATAAAACCCCAAGATACTAACACTCGTAGTATCAAGGCTTGTGTACATTTCACATAAGTCACTATACTTTAGAAATACATTTCTCGACTTCTAAATCAAGTGACCCTTACCTTAAAGCTTTAAGCTAGTGATACCCTTAAATCAAATTGCCCTTCCTTAATTCAAGTTATTTCTTTGATTACTTTATTAGAGAAAACCATTCTCTTAACCTTCCATAAAGCCGTTATAACCAACTTCCCATAAAGCCGTTATAACCCTTTATGGTTTTAGACAAACCTATTCCTTTTATAACCAAGAGACTTATACTTTTATAAAACCAAGTATTATATATTTTCAAATCAATTCTCTTAACTTTCAAAGTATCATTAGTCTCTTAACCTTTAGAAATCAAGTGACTCCTTTTATTATAAAACCTTAGGCAATTGATGCCTTAAAATCAAGTTGCCTTTTCACTACAATAAAGTCATTTATCTTTCCATAAAGCAAATATAACCAACTTCCCATAAAGTCGTTATATTCACTTTATACCTTAGCCAAAATATAATTTCCTATCCGAGGACTTATCGTTTTAAAGCGGAACAAGTATCACATACTTTAAGACTCTTGAGTCCCTTAACAATAAAACTTAAGGCGTCCTTTATTCTTTCAAAGAAGTGAGTTAATCTCTAACTACTTTGACTAGGCTATTCGTAAAACTAGTAAAGGATATCAAGGTGTTGTCGTCTGCCGTACTACATCGTGCAACTAGTCATGCTCGAAAGATAGGAAAAGTTCTACATAGAGTAAATCACCTGACTACCTCTTAACTTTTAAGAGTAGAAGGAAACATGAAATGATACCACGGGTATATTCCATACATAGAATCATGCCAAAGGAAGGAAGAGGTTCACATACCGCGGCGATTATCGACAAGTATCAAAATGCTCCAAAGTACTTCAACCTTGATAGATATTCCATCCTTGAGTAGGATCGCTATACTTAGTACTTGACTATAATGGCCTGATATGTCCATTAATCTCTTACTTGAAGCGTAGAATATTCTAAGTGCTAAGTCACTAAATTCTACGGAAAATCGGACAACACCTCCTTTGTTTCTACTTACTTTGCCACCTTTTTCAGGGCGAATTAATAACCAAACACGCATTTAAGGCCCGATCAAAGCAATTAACAATATGGGATTACCGCCTACTAGGCGTGTAAAATTCCGCACGATAGATATCAAACTAATACGACTACTAGTCGATTTGACCATATTAGTACAACAATACCAATTCTTATCAATTTCCATTTCAATCCAAATTGTTAGCATAACGTGATATCAAGTCGCGATCGATTGTAACTACTATAATCTTCAAGTAAGTAACATGCGGCGATTTCTAATAAGCGACCAATTAGTAATCGACTTGTGGCTAACATGACATTTCATTTAAGCTACAATCAATCCATAATACTTATAAACTTCAACACATACACTTCGTACTAGCAACGTGTAAAGCTAACAACAATATAAATAATCTTGTAACACTTTTAAGAGCCAAGATTATACCTCAGCGAATCTCGATCAACTCCGAATCCGAATTTGCTCCTTAGAATCTTAGAGCCTCTTGAGGCGCCGATCCGCTAGTTGAGACCCTTAGAACAACACCAACAAACTTCCTTCAAATCTCCAGACAAAACCTAGAAAGACAACTAGGTTTTAAACTGCGACTAACAAAACTATCTTTTAGAGATTTTTCTATTGAGATATGCTTACAATACACTCAAGAACCTTGGTTTAAAGTGTGGAGCTTAATAGACAAGGAACAAAAAAAAATTCTTTTCAAGTGCAAGGAACCCGAGAGCTCTTTGTGAGTTTCATCCAATTTCTTGAAAAAATTTCTAAGTGTTGGGCTCTCTCTTGCTACTAGTAGTATTATATAGGGACATGGAGGGTCAAGATGTAACCAAATGGGTGGCTAGGATGAGGTTCTCTTAAATATCAAGCTTGTGGTCCCATTGACCAAGTCAATTATCTCAAGCTCTACTACTTGCAAGGCTTGTCTTCCTAACAAGGGTCAAATGACCCTTATGCCCTAGTGATTTCGTCCAAGACCTCAATAAGGTGGGGTGACACGTGCCGCCTTCCCATTCGTCACAATATTACGTTTTCCGACAATTCCATAATTCCGATAAATTTTTACAAGTCTCAAATCTTAACACTCGTGAGTTCTTACGTACGTTCTTACAACATGTCCTGCACAAATGGGGTGTAACATTCTTCCCCCTTAGAAACATTCGTCCCCGAATGTTCTTTCGGAGTCAAACTTATAAGTAGCGACATAGTTCCTTTCACAACCCCGACATACCAACAATGCCACACATGGCCCTAATACCTCGCGCGTATCTATCCATCGTAAGCCCAAAGAGATTATCTTTTATGCTTCGACTCCTTAACATATCGTAGTCTCGATATAATGTTCATGAAACTTTAACATACCACAACTTTATTGTGCATACAAGTTTCTAAAGGGCCAAAGACATACACGAAATCATATAGGCGGTTCAAGGACCGCTAAAGCTGAGAACTCCACCGCGGCCTCTGTCGCGGCTGCGTGCATAAACATCTGCTAGCTATGGAAGGCGAAGAACGTGGCGATCAAGTAGCTGCGCTATCCACGATTGCCACTCTGGTCGGACGGTCTCTCGCGAAATGGCCTGGCATCAAGCGTAACAATTTGTCGAAATAATGCGACATTCCCAAAATGGAATCGCTCTGGTGACCACAGGAAAAGGTGGCTTCCACAGCTACTATTCTCGGACATCTGTGAACACATGGCCGTGGAGCCACGACCTGCTCCCGAATATCCCGCGACCAAACCTCGGCGGAAGGCCGGGAAGGAGCACTCTGTGCGGTGAGATGTGACCTGAGTCGGTTGAGGTGTCGCCTCGAAAGTTACCACGGAATCTGTCGTCACGGCCTCTTGGGTGGCACAGTCTAGCTCACCTCTCTCTCTCTGTCCTCTATCCCTGCGCATAAGCTTGCATCTGGCAATATCCATTACGGTGAAGGGCGGCTCCGGGCATGCGATAATCATATAATGGTCTAGCCCGTCACATGCGGTGAACTTTGTCGCCATGCTCGGCCGTAATAGTGTGCGCGTACACGGCGGCGAGTCAAACTCGGGTTGTATTCACGATGGTCCTCTCATTACGCCTCGATGACAAGAATCTATCAACACGGGCTCTCGCCGTTTGGGAGGAAAAAAATGATCAAGAAAGGCCTCAGTGAACTCGTCCCAATGCGCGGACGAGCACCCGCGCCCTCGGCGGCTCCCGAGACTCAGCAGTTCAACCTTGATATCGCGTAACGGTAAGCTAACACCTGTGACTCTGTCTCAGAGGCCCTAAGCACCGCATAGTCATTGTAGCTGCCGAGCGAACTCTTGAGGATCATCCTCGGATCTCGAACCATAAAACTCGGGTGGACTCTGACCCGGAAAATCCGAATCCTCAGCCCATCGGCTCTGGGTTAGCTATACTGCTCTGTCGTGTTGCCACTGTATGCTAGTCAAAAGTCGATCTGTTCTCCATAATCTCTAAACTACCCTTTGGTGCGGGCTGGAGGCTCGGTGCAGGAACCTCTGGAGCTCTGCCGCTCTCGGCTCCTCTATCGCCGGCGTGGGTGAGTTCGCCGATCCGCTCTTACCTCGGGCATAGTCGTGCCGAGTCTGATAACCGCTGCGTGCCACTGGCGACTCCTGCTGCTGCCTTGCCACCTACGGGCCAGTCGCGCCAGTGGAGGCATAAGCATTACATAAGAAGGGTGAGAGGATTCAACCTACTAGGGCAGCTCTCTTGCGATCTCGAAGAGAAGAATGAAACCAATCCTAAATGTCTGCGACCTCACGATTATAGATGTGGTGCCTGCACAGATAATCAAGACTACTGCTGAACACGATGCAGACACTTTCGAGGACTAAGCGCTCGATACCACTTTTGTCACGACCCGACCCGGACCCGCGGTGCCTACACAGGCACCACTGCAGTATCATCGAGAGAAAATCAGCGAACATACATGAAACTTATAAATAAATCAACAAAAGTAAAACAACGAGGTTAGCGGAAGTAGGGCTACCTTCAGACATATATATATATACAAGCCCAGGCGGTTGCCTCATTTCCTTTACAAACTGACCCACGATATGTGACTACAGGACCTCTAGAGTTTTAACATAACAACTATGGCGGGACGGGGCCCGCCGTACCCCTGAATATACATGAATCTACAACCTAAGGGAAAAGCCGTACCAGAGATAAGCCTCGGAGCAAATGGAGCTTTTTCCAAAAAGCGAGCAGATCCTAAGAGCAAGAATCACGGCAGGTACCTAAAACTGCGGGCATGAGCGGCCCCGAAGAATTCGATTACAACAGTGCCGAATATGGAGCAGAAATAGCGTCTGATGCGGATCATAAGCGTACAAAAGAATGGCGAGGACAAGTATAAAAGTACATGCGGATCTGGTGTCATTACCACATGAACTTAATCGTACCTTATTATCTTTTCCCATTTTCAATAAAAGTTATAGTCACGTTCTTACGTGCGTGATTAGGAAAAATCATTAAGTTTATTACCATATAACTACGTATCTTTCATAAGATAATCCGGCCGCTTTAAGGAGGCGCGTATACTACCCGATGCGGGGCGCGATCGAGTCACGCGAATATCAAAGCGTGTACGTGGAATCCCCGTCACTGCCGACGGTATAGCGTAAATTATAACCATGTGGCGCGCGTGGCATCCCACCTCATTGTCGGCGCGTACATATACAACACGTAAATATATCTCTGCGTGGAATCCCACATCGCTGCCATGACTATAAGTGTAAATATAACCATGTGGCGCCGTGGCATCCTTTCACCTCGGCGTACACATATACAACACATATATATATAACGTGGCGCGTGCCGGAATCCCACGTCGTATAAGCGTGGCCATAACGTGCCTCGGCGTCCTCATCGTAGGTGCGGTCTTTATGGGAGCTAGCCCGTGGAGTAATAATATAACATGCCAGGAATCCCTCATCGATGGGTACGTGTCTTCGTGGGAGCTAGCCCGTGGAGTAAAATATAACATGGTCGCATGCCGGAATCCCGTCGTATAAGCATGGCCGTGGAGTAATAAAGCGTGCGGGCGTCAACGCGTCACGGTGCGTGCCGGCATCCTCGTCGTATAAGCGTGGCGAGATCGATCCTGATGGAAGCATGCGTGGAATCCCCGTCGCTGCCGATGCGTCGATAAAATGTCAGGGCGTCTAACGCGTCTGGTCACGTGCCGGAATCCCACGTCGTATAAGCGTGTCCGGATAAATCGTGATGGAAGCATGCGTGGAATCAGGCATCAGCGTCGATGCGATCGAATAAACTTATAACAAGACGGTAGACCCTCCAGTGAGAGTCACGACAGCGTAACATATAATACTTGCACTTAAAGCTATCACAAGCAAATCTGAGCAAGTTCATTAAACCTTTAGACTTCCAGTTTTATAAACTCGTGACACTTAGTTTCCACATAAAAACAGAATTTAACCCCAAGTACTACGTCTTACATTCTTTTCAAAGATTCCTTTTTCATATAAAACCGATATACTAACACTCGTAGTATCGAAGCTTGTGTACATTTTACATACGTCACTATACTTTAGAAATACATTTCTACTTCAAATCAAGTGACCACTTACCTTAAAGCTTTAAGAAAGTGATACCCGTAAATCAAATTGCCATTAATTCAAGTTATTTCTTTGATTACTTTATTAGAAAGCTATTCTCTTAACCTTCCATAAAGCGTTATAACCAACTTCTCATAAAGCCGTTATAACCCGTTGTAGTTTTAGACAAACTCATTCCTTTTATAACCGAGAGACTTATACTTTTATAAAACCAAGTATTATATATTTTCAAATCAATTCTCTTAACTTTCAAAGTATCATTAGTCTCTTAACCTTTAGAAATCAAGTGACTCCTTTTATTATAAAACCTTAGGCAATTGATGCCTTAAAATTAAGTTGCCTTTTCACTACAATAAAGTCATTTATCTTTCCATAAAGCAAATATAACCAACTTCCCATAAAGTCGTTATATTCACTTTATACCTTAGCCCAAATATAATTTCCTATCGAGGACTTATCGTTTTAAAGCGGAACAAGTATCACATGCTTTAAGACTCTTGAGTCCCTTAACTTAATAAAACTTAAGACATCCTTTATTCTTTCAAAGAAGTGAGTTAATCTCTAACTCACTTGACTAGGCTATTCGTAAAACTAGTAAAGGATATCAGGTATTATCGTCTGGTACTACATCGTGCAACTAGTCATGCTCGAAAGATAGGAAAAGTTCTACATAGAGTAAATCACACAACTACCTCTTAACTTTTAAGAGTAGAAGGAAACATGAAATGATACCACGGTATATTCCATACATAGAATCATGCCAAAGGAAGGAAGAGGTTCGCATACCTCGCGGCGATTATCGACAAGTAGCAAAATGCTCCAAAGTACTTCAACCTTGATAGCTATTCCATCCTTGGTAGGATCGCTATACTTAGTACTTGACTATAATGGCCCAATATGTCCATTAATCTCTTACTTGACGTAGAATATTCTAAGTGCTAAGTCACTAAATTCTACGGAAAATCGGATGACACCTCCTTTGTTTCTACTTACTTTGCCACCTTTTCAAGGCGAATTCAATAACCAAACACGCCGCGTTTAAGGCCCGATCAAAGCGATTAACAATAGGGGATTACGCCTACTAGGCGTGTAAAATTCCCCATGATAGATATCAAACTAATACAACTACTAGTCGATTTTCGCCGTATTGAGTACAACAATACCAATTCTTATCAATTTCCATTTCAATCCAAATTGTTAGCATAACATGATATCAAGTCGCGATCGATTGTAACTACTATAATCTTCAAGTAAGTAACATGCGGCGATTTCTAATAAGCGACCAATTTAGTAATCGACTTGAGTGGCTAACATAACATTTGGATTTAAGCTACGATCAATCCGTAATACTTATAAACTTCAACACATACACTTCATGCTAGCAACGTGTAAAGCTAACAACAATATAAATAATCTTGTAACACTTTTAAGAGCCGAGATTATACCTCACGAATCTCGATCAACTCGAATCTGAATTTTCTCCTTAGAAACTTAGAGCCTCTTCAAGGCGGCTTGATCCATTAGTTGAGACCCTTAGAACAACACAACAAACTTCCTTCAAATCTCCAAACAAAACCTAGAAAGACAACTAGGTTTTAACTGCGACTAACCGAAAACTATCTTTTTAGAGATTTTCAATTGAGATATGCTTACAATACACTCAAGAACCTTGGTTTAAAGTGTGGAGCTTAATAGACAAGGAACAAAAAAATTTCTTTTCAAGTGCAAGGAACCCAAGAGCTCTTTGTGAGTTTCATCCAATTTCTTGAAAATTTTTCTAAGTGTTGGGCTCTCTCTTGCTACTAGTAGTATTTTATAGGGACATTGAGGGTCAAGATGTAACCAAATGGGTGGCTAGGATGAGGTTCTCTTAAATATCAAGCTTGTGGTCCCATTGACCAAGTCAATTATCTCAAGCTCTACTACTTGCAAGGCTTGTCTTCCTAACAAGGGTCAAATGACCCTTATGCCCTAGTGATTTCGTCCAAGACCTCAATAAGGGGGGGTGACACGTGTCGCCCTCCCATTCGTCACAATATTACGTTTTCCGACAATTCCATAATTCCGATAAATTTTTACAAGTCTCAAATCTTAACACTCGTGAGTTCTTACGTGCGTTCTTACAACGTATCTGCCTGAAGCGGGGTGTAACATTCTTCCCCCGAAACATTCGTCAGAATGTTCTTTGATCAAACTTATAAGTAGCGACATAGTTCGCTTTCCTGACCCGACATACAAACAATGCCACACGTGGCTCTAATACCTCGCACCGCGTATCTATCCATTATAAGCCCAAAAGAGATTATCTTTTCGTACTTGACTCCTTACAACATATACATAGTCTCGATATAATGCATTCGTGAAACTTAAACATACCGCGACTTTATCGTGCATACAAGTTTCTAAAGGGCCAAAGACATACGAAATCATATAGGCGGTTCAAGGACGCTAAAGCTGAACTCCCACGGCCTCTGTCGCGGCTGCGGTGCATAAACGTCTGCCCGGTATGAAAGGCGAAGAACCCGCCCGATCCGATGGCTGCGCTATCCGCGGTGCCACCTGCGGTGAGCAGTCTCTCGCGAAATGGCCTGCGCGTGCAAGCATAACAATTTGTCAGTAGTCTGACATTCCCCAAAATGGAATCGCTACGGTGACCACACCGGGGCAAGGTGGCTTCCAGCTCTTATTCTCGGACATGCAGTGAACTGTGTGCGACTGCTCCCGAATATCCGGCGACCAAACCTCGGCGGATGGCCGGGAAGGAGCACTCTGTGCGGTGAGATGTTGACCTAGTCTGTGTTGAGGCTGTCGCCTCGAAAGTTACCACAGAATCCTCATCACAGCCTCTTGGTGGCTGAGTCTAGTGACCTCTCTCTCTGCATCCTCTATCCCTGCGCATAAGTTTACATCTGGCAATATCCATGCAGGGCTGAAGGGCCACTCCGAACATCACGTAATCATATAATGGTCTAGCCCGTCACATAACGGTGAACTCTGTCGCCATATCGACCACGATAGTGTGCGCATACAGCCAGCGAGTCAAACTCGAGTTGTATTCACGATGGTCCTCTCATTACGCCTCGATGACAAGAATCTATCAACATGGGCTCTCCTCGTTTCGGGAGGCAAAAAGTGATCAGAAAGGCCTCAGTGAACTCATCCCAAAGCTGCGGGACGAGCACCCGCCCGCCGGCGACTCACCAAGACTCAAAGCGGTTCAACCTGATATCGGCGTAACGGTGAAGCTAACACAAGTGGCTCTGTCTCAGGGCCCTAAGCACGTGCATGGTCCGTGTAGGCCGAGCGAACTCTTGAGGATCATCCTCGGATCTCGAACCATAAAACTCGGGTGGACTACAACCCGGAAAATCCGAATCCTGGCAGTGCCGGCTCTGGGTTAGCTACTGCTCGCATCGCTGCCCTACCACTATGCTAGTCAAAAGTCTGATCTGTTCTCCATAATCTCTAAACTACGCCTTTGGCTGCAGGCTGGAGGCTCGGATCAGGAACCTGCAGCTCTGCCGCTCTCGGCTCTAATACTGCAGGCGTGGTGAGTTCTCGATCCGCCTACTACCTCGGGCATAGTTTGTGCGAGTCACAGTAACCCTTTGCGTGCCACTGGCGACTCCTGCTGCTGCCTTGCCACTACGGGCCACGGTACGCCAGGTGGAGGCATAAGCGTTACATAAGAAGGGGTCGGAGAGGATTGACCTACTAGGGCGGCTCTGCTGCGCGATCTCGAAAAGAGAAGAATGAAAACCAATCCTAAATGTCCTGCGACCTCACGATTATAGATGTGGTGCCTGACACACGATAATCAAGACTCTACTAGACACGATGCGTAGACACTTTCAGGGGACTAAGCGCTGCGATACCACTTTTGTCACGACTCGACCGGGCATGGCGGTGCCCTACAGGCACCACTTACGGTATACATCGGAGAAAATCAGCGGAACATACATGAAACTTATAAATAAATCAACAAAAGTAAAACAACGGGTTAGCGGAAGTAGGGCTACCTTCCAGACATATATATATACAAGCTGACGGTTGCCTCATTTCCTTTACAAGCCACCCTGATATGTGACTACAGGACCTCTAAGGTTTTAACATAACAAGCGTGGCGGGACGGGGCCCGCCGTACCCACGAATATACATGAATCTACAACCTCGGGAAGCCGTACCAAGAGATAAGCCTCGGAGCAAATGGAGCTTTTCCCAAGCGAGCAGAGATCCTAGAGCAAGAGATCGCTGACACAGGTACCTAAAACTGCGGGCATGAGCGCGGCCCAGAAGTCGATACAACAGTCGAATATGGAGCAGAAATAGCGTCTGATAAGCGGATCATAAGCGTACAAAAGAATGCGAGGACAAGTATAAAAAGTACATGCGGATCTGTAGTGTTATTACCACTTATGAACTTAATCGTACCTTATTATCTTTTCCCCTTTTCAATAAAAGTTATAGTCACATTCTTACGTTCATGATTAGGAAAAATAATTAAGTTCATTACCATATAACTTACGTATCTTTCATAAGATAATCCGACCGCTGGGAGGCGCGTATACTACCCGCCCGATGCGGGGCGCGATCAAATCACACAAATATCAAAGCGTGTCAGTGGAATCCCCGTCAACTGAAGCGGTATAAGCGTAAATTATAACCATGTGACACGCCGGTGGCATCCCACCTGTCGGCGTACATATACAACACATAAATATATCTCGCGGTGGAATCCACATCGCTGCGACAACTATAAGTGTAAATATAACCATGTGGCGCGCGTGGCATCCCACCTCATTGTCGTACAAATATACAACATATATATATATATATATAACGCGACGCGTGCCGGAATCCCGCATCGTATAAGCATGGCCGTAAAGTGCCTCGGCGTCCTCATCATAGGTGCGGTCTTCGTGGGAGCTAGCCCGTGGAGTAATAATATAACATGCCCGGAATCCTCATCGTGGTACATGTCTTCTTGGGAGCTAGCCCGTGGAGTAAAATATAACATGGTCGCATGCCGGAATCCCATCGTATAAGCATGGCGTGGAGTAATAAAGCGTGCGGGCATCAACGCGTCTGCTGCGTGCCCGACATCCTCATCGTATAAGCGTGGCCAAGATCGATCACAATGGAAGCATGCGGTGGAATCCCCGTCATTTGTCGGTGCGTCGATAAAATGTCGGGCGTCTAACGCGTCACGGTCACGTGCCGGAATCCCGCGTCGTATAAGCGTGTCGAGGATCAATCGTGATGGAAGCATGCGTGGAATCCACATCGCGTCGATGCGTCCAAATAAACTTATAACAAGACATCGACCCTCCAGTAAGTCACGACAGCGTAACATATAATACTTGCACTTAAAGCTATCACAGAAAATACGCAAGTTCGTTAAACCTTTAGACTTCCATTTTATAAACTCATGGCACTTAGTTTCACACATAAAAATCCGGAAATTTAACCCCAAGTACTACGTGCTTACATTCTTTTCAAGATTCCTTTTTCATATAAAACCCCAAGATACTAACAATCGTAGTATCAAGGAAGCATGTACATTTCACATAAGTCACTATACTTTAGAAATACATTTCTCGGCTTCTAAATCAAGTGACCCTTACCTTAAAGCTTTAAGCAAGTGATACCCTTAAATCAAATTGCCCTTCCTTAATTCAAGTTATTTCTTTGATTACTTTATTAGAGAAAGTCATTCTCTTAACCTTCCATAAAGCCGTTATAACCAACTTCCCATAAAGTCGTTATAACCCTTTGTAGTTTTGAAAACCCATTCCTTTTATAACCAAGAGACTTATACTTTTATAAAACCAAGTATTATATATTTTCAAATCAATTCTCTTAACTTTCAAAGTATCATTAGTCTCTTAACCTTTAGAAATCAAGTGACTCCTTTTATTATAAAACCTTAGGCAATTGATGCCTTAAAATCAAGTTGCCTTTTCACTACAATCAAGTCATTTATCTTTCCATAAAGCAAATATAACCAACTTCCCATAATGTCGTTATATTCACTTTATACCTTAGCCAAAATATAATTTCCTATCGAGGACTTATCGTTTTAAAACGGAACAAGTATCACATACTTTAAGACTCTTCAAGTCCCTTAACTTAATAAAACTTAAGACATCCTTTATTCTTTCAAAGAAGTGAGTTAATCTCCTAACTCACCCGACTAGGCTATTCATAAAACTAGTAAAGGATATCAAGGTGGTGTACGTCTACCGTACTACATACGTGCATCTAGTCATGCTCAAAAGATAGGAAAAGTTCTACATAGAGTAAATCACACTACCTCTTAACTTTTAAGAGTAGAAGGAAAAATGAAATGATACCACGGTATATTCCATACATAGAATCATGCCAAAGGAAGGAAGAGGTTCGCGTACCTCGCGGCGATTATCGACAAGTAGCAAAATGCTCCAAAGTACTTCAACCTTGATAGCTATTACATCCTTGAGTAGGATCGCTATACTTAGTACTTGACCTATAATGGCCACAATATGTCCATTAATCTCTTACTTCAAACGTACAATATTCTAAGTGCTAAGTCACTAAATTCTACGGAAAATCGGACAGCACCTCCTTTGTTTCTACTTACTTTGCCCCCTTTTTCAAGGCCGAATTCAATAACCAAACACCGTTATACCCCGTATTTCCGGTATATGCGTAAAGGAATACGTACAAAAGTTTGGTCTTAAAGATAGGCCTTGGGCGATTTTAGGCACGACTCTCAGCGAGCAGTTTTAGGCGAAGCGTTTCCACGACTTTCGTAGGATAAATTCATTATGTCATTTCTAATTTTTGCGGATTTTTAGAGGCGTAACACTTTGGACCAATGAGAGGGCGACACTTCCCACCCTCTCATTGGTGGACTTATCACGGCAATAGGGCCGATTGGATGACAATCCTTGTCATAAAGTTGGATAGATATTTTGTGTGCAAGTTGGCTAGGTACACTTGCCTAATCTTGACCTTACACTTGCCTAGCACTTGGCTAAATCTTGGCCATTGGTTGGCCATGTCTTGACCTATAAATACCCTCTTGAGATGAAGAGTTCTTCATCCACTAAAGCTTTCAAGTCTTGAAAAATCCTCCCTCTCACTTGTGAGCAATTCGTCCAAACACCCCTCCCCTTTGGTGAAGTCTTGGCAGAGGCTACCCCAGCCTAGCCTGGAAACCTACCCCCTCCCATGATAGAAAAGTTGCCTTCTTGTATTGTTATAATGCCCAAAATACCTAGCCCAAATACCTTAGTACTTAGTAGAAGTTGTGAAGAACTTCTAAGGTTTCATAGAGCATCTGACTTAGGAGCAAAACCTTGCTCGGTAGCGACTTTTCTAGGATATTATTGGGCTTCAGGGTAACTAATCCTAACCCTCTTTTGAATTAGAATTTATATCTTTGTTGTAGTATAAGAATAAGTATAAATACTTAGAAGGTTGTTAAGGAATAGAATTGGTGTAACACCTTAGAAGGGTATAAAAGAAGAATATCTGTTGTACTTACATGGGAATTTGTTTTCTGATGAACTTATATAGCTCAGGGTAGGGTTGTCTGCCCACTTTCCGTAGAATTGAGGACCCTCTGTTTAGAATGACCTCTGAATAGTATAGACTTTGATAGATATCTGTGACTATTATAGGCTGATTCTCTGCGCGCGACATACTCGACTTGGCAGGTGGATTTCGCCGAGAAGGTTTGTGATTCTTCCTAAAGCATGATATTTTACAATATGTATATAGTGCGGTAGGCGTACATGTGTTAAGCGAATAATACTTACGGCAATGCCTGGCTTAAGCTTTGAATAATACGTGCGGCAATGCCTCGGCTTAAGCTTTGAATAATAAGAAGCGAAAACATTTCAAAGGGACTCTTGAACCGTTTATTAAGCAGAAGAGAACTAATTGGTTTTGAAGCGAAGCTTAAGAGTTATACTAGCTTTATGGGAAGTAAGTATAACCACTTAAGATTGATAAAAGAAACAAGTTTGCCTATGTGTTATAACGGACTTATATTGTGAAAGAATAATAAGATGGTTTGATAAAGTAGACATGATATGATGCTATGTGTGTTAGTATCTTGTAACGTTTGTATAGGTGAGTATCCTTGTTGTGCTTATGTTACTTAAAGATAAGTTGTTATGTTAGTATCTATCACTCACCTCTTGAGATGATCACAGGGGTTAAGCGCCTCCGATGCGGGGTAGACTCGAGCGATGCAGGACCGTGATTGAGAATACCTCATGCGGGTCCGGGGGCCTATGCGGAGCTCACGAGTTCGAGTTAGTATGCGGGGTTATGCCTCATGCGGTCTGTGTGGCCATGCGGACAGCGAGTCGGGGCGATGCAGGAGTAGCTACCTCGATGCGGGGTTACACCTGCATGCGGGCCCGTGTGAGTGGCCTATGCGGACTCGGAGTCGAGTTAGGCTTGCGGAGAATGATGATATGGGCGAGTGGCCTGTTTGATCATTCGCGGCCTAGACAAGACCTATTCTGATTACTATTGTTGATCTCGTTTATGATGTGACCTACGTGCGGTTTCCTTGGTTGTTTCATACATATTTGTAAACTGGTTTTAAAAATGATATGTTTTCATTTAAGTACTTTCTGATTTCGCATACTTAGTACTGTTATGCGACCTCCTTGGGGGCTGCGTTAAATGCGCGGTAAGGGCAGCAGTGCTAGATCCGCGTCCTTAGGATCTACGTTGGTGTCGGGAGCTCCGTCTCTTGAGGCTCTACTTTTGGTATGATCTCCTGTTGTAGATAGTTTTATGCGATCGAGGGTATGGCGGGACCTGTCGCCATAGTGGTATATTTCCTTAAGTGCAGTAGTCATGTTATGCGATTGTCGGATATGCTGCTAAAACATGATTATATATATATATCTTAGAAAGCGTGTTTTCTCACAAAATCGTGTCTTGTTTTATAAACTATTTTATGTCTTGCCTTATGTTTCTGATTACTCGATGTATGACTACTTGGGTGCCGGTAAGGCACGATCCACGGGCCGGAATGGGTGCGTGACAAAAGTGAGTATCGAGCGATTAATCCTCGGAAAGTGTCTGACCGTATCTAGTAGAGTCTTGATTATCGGTGTGTTGTGCACCACCAATAATCAGGAGGCTATAGGATATTTAGGATTGGTTTCCGTTCTTCTCATTCAGATCGTGCTTTAGAGGCGTGTTATAGGTTGGACCCTCTAACGTATTCCTTTCTGCTGATTATGCCTCGCGTAAAGCAACCGGGCGAAGGGCAAAGCGTAGGAGCTGCTAGCGAGACACCCAGTCACGAGGCTCGAGCCCGATCTATACGAGGCGGCGAGTTCTATGCGCCGCCCGGCCAGCGAGACCACAGTACCAGCGCCTCGCATCCCCGCGGCACAGGCGGAGAGTTAGAAATCTGAGAGATAGCCCGGCTTTTGGCTAAAGTTGTGGCCCGTCTGAGAGAAGGCTGAATCGGCGATTCGATTCAGCTCGATCTTGCGTCGCCCGTTGTTCACCGGCGAGAGTTTGAGGCTCTGAGACTTCTTGGTAGCCGCCGGAGTTTATGGGTCGAGGCGGAGGATGATCGCGAGGGAGTTCATCCGTCGGCTTGAAGGATTTTGAGTGATCGGGCGTCGGAGGCCGAGTGCGTGATCTTTGGTTCACATAAGGCTGCGTGATACGCGATCGATTGGTTTGATTCATGGGAGTTATCGGGAGAAACCGCAGCGTCCCGGCTGCAGGATGAGTTCTCGGAGGCTTTCCTCACTTCTTGCCTCGCGGATGAGGAGGCGCGGGTGATAGATTTTACTCTGCGGCGAGAGAGGGCCTTGCATCGGGAGTACAATGTCGAGTTTGATTCATTGGCTCGATATGTCGGCGTTGGTAGCGAATATGGAGGATAGGGTGCACCGTATGTCACGGGCTGAAGCGACTATGGCGAGTCATGTGCGGGGTTTCTCTCGGCCGGGTATGGACATTACCGCGTGCGAGCTCACGCCCTTGGATGCGAGGCCTTGGTCGGCGAGTGGGCGACGGCGAGAAGAAGGCCGGGGCGGGAGGTCTTACGGTGGTTATCGTGGTGGCGGCCTCGGCGGTCTAGGTCGCACCACGGCCGGCCTGAGCACTCCTGCCGCGTCCTCAGCGGCCACGATTTTGAGGCGGAACCGGGGCGGGCTTGAGCGTCGAGTAGCGAGTGCGGCGATCGGGACCACCACGGTGTGGCGTCGGTAGATCCATTCAGGAAGTGTGGTACTACTTTTGGATCTTATTCTGATTGTAGCCGGCGAGTCACTGCGAAGGCTTGTCGGCCAGGCGTGGCGGTGGTAGGGCTCGACGCCGAGTTACATTGCCGCCATCATCTCCTCTGATTACTCGCCGGGGCGGTGCTCGTGGGTCGGCGAGTGCGGCGAGTCGTGGCTCGAGTCGATTCGCGTTCCTCGAACGCGTTTATGCTTTGTCGGTAAGCGGGATCGGAGGCCTCGCGATGTCGTCCACGGTACCTTATCGGTTCACAGGTTTGATGTGTATGCTTTGATAGATCGGGTTCTACTCTGTCTATATATCTCCACTTGTTGCTAGTAGGATAGGGATAGAGCACGAGTCCATGGACCACTTTCGAGGTAGCTACGCGATGGGTGATTCGGTGGTAGCTCGGCGGGTATTTAGAGCTTGTCTGTGATCATTCTGATCGTCGGACCCTAGCCGACTTGATAGAGTTGGAGATGATTGACCAGCGTGATTATGGGGATGGATTGGCTAGCTTCTTGCTATGCCAATGTAAGCTGAGAGAGAAAGTAGTGCGGTTCCGGTTTCTGAGGCGGTTGTTGAGTGGGAGAGACGCGGTATCGTAGAAGTAGGTTTATTTCCTACCTCAAGGCTAGGAAGATGGTGCGAAGGGTATATCTACCATCTCGTTGGTGTTTGATCTTGAAGGCTGCGGTGCCAGATTTCCGTCGATTCGATGGTCGTGAGTTCCCAGGCGTGTTTCGGATGACCTCGGGTATCCCTCACGAGAGGAGATCGAGTTTTGTATAGATGTGTTGCGGATACTCGGCTATTTCCATTCGCCATACGAATGCTTTGCCGAGTTGAGAGAGGCGAAGGATCGGCAGGGATTTGCTAGAGAAGGGCTTCATTAGGCCCGGTGTTTCTCCTCGCAGAAGCGCGGTATTGTTCGTGAAGAAGAAGGGCGGGGCAGCTGCGCATGTGTGTTGATTGAGCGGTGAACAAGGTGACCATTAAACGAATACCCCCTCCCGAGATTGATGATTTGTTCGACCGATTGCGAGTGCGAGATGTTTCTCAAGATTGATCTGCGATCGGGCTATCATCAGTCGCGAGTCGAGAGGTGGATGTCCCACAGGGTGCATTCGGACGATGCGGGCATTATGAGTTCGGTCATGTCTTTTGGGTTGACGATATGCTCGTGGTATTCATGGATTTGATGAGCCAGTGTTCAAACCATTTTGAACACGTTTGTGATAGTGTTCATTGATGATATCTTGGTTTATTCGCTCGAGCGAGGCGTCATGCGGAGCATTTGAGGCTGTCTTGTGATTCTCGAGACCCGGCGATTATGCGCCAAGTTTTCCAAATGTGAGTTTTGGTTGACTTGATGGCGTTTCTTGGGCATATTATGGGGCTGATGGCGTTCGAGTTGTCTGACGAATCGAAGCGATCGAGGACTTGGCCTGAACCTCTTACTCAAGCGGAGGTTCGCGATTTTACGGGCCTTGCGAGTATTATCGGTTCGTGGAGAAGTTTGCTTCTATCTGCACCATTGACTAGGTGACTCGAAAGCGGCCAGTTTGATGGTGATGCTTGTGGCGAGGTTTCGATTCTTGAAAAGAAGGCGGCGCGCCCCGTTCTTACTCTTCCGGAGAGGTCGAGATGGTTATGTTGTGTATTGTGATGCATCGGGCATCGGGTTGGGATGTGTGTTGATGCGGCATGGCGGGGTTATAGCATATCGTCCGGCGATTGAAGAAACACGAGAGGAACTACCCGCCCGTGATTTGGAGTTGGCGGCCGTGATTCGCTTTGAAGATGGAGGCACTATTTGTATGGGGTTGGCGTGGATATTTTTACGGACCACGAGAGCCTCGGTATATCTTGACGGAGGAGTGAACTTACGGCGAGAGCGGTGGTTGGAGTTGCTTAAGGATTACGATGTTGATATCTGTACCACCGGGAAGGCGATGTTGTGGCGGATGCTCTTGAGTCGTAGTCGATGGGAGCCTATCGGATGTGCGGCTAGAGAGGAGGACATGGTTCGTGATTTGCACGATTAGCAAGCCTTGGTGTCGTTTGATTGATTACGATAGCAATGGGGTTAGAGTTCGTGAGGTTGCGAGTCTTCCGTCGTTGAGGAGGTGAAGAAGCGGCGATTCGAGATCGGCTTTGATTCGATATCGTGTCTGACTCTTACGTGAGGCGAGGTCGCTTTTGGTAGCACGATGGGGTGCTAAGGTTTGGCGAGTTGTGTGTTCGGATGTTTGAGGACTTGTGGCGAGTTCTTGGGGAAGCACCGCGTAGCGTTACTCTATCCGTCGGGTCGACCAAGATGTACCACGACGCCCAGATACGTGTATTGGTGGGATGGCTTGAAGAGGGCGTTGCGAGTTCGTAGCTCGATTGCGTGTTGTCGGCGAGTAAAGGTAGAGCACGAGACACGGTGGTTTATTCTGACGATAGAGATCCGACACGGAAGTGGGAGGTAATCAACATGGACCGTCACGGGATTACCTGCGCTCGGAGGAGACATGATTCTATATGGGTTATCGTCGGCGGTGTGAAATCAGCCCTTTCTTCCGTCGGGGCGACTTTTGGTGAGGATTATGCGAACTTTACATCAGAGATCGTCGGTGCATGGAGTCCCTACCCGATCATATCGACAGAGGCGGTTCTGGCGGCAGAGAGTCGCTTCGAGAGGGTTTAGGGGCGAGTGAGCACGAGTCTGCATTTCATCCACGAGCAGACGGACGAGCGGGCGCACTATCGGACTGCGAGGATATCTGCGAGCTGTGTTATTAACCGATGGTAGTTGGGAGGATCATTTGCCTCTAGTTGAGTTCGCGTATAATAATAGCTACCACTCCGGTATTCGGATGGCGCCTTATGAGGCCTTGTATGGGAGGAAGTGCGGTCGCCTATAGGTTGGTTCGAGGTGGGCGAGTGCGGCTAGTGGGACCGGTTGGTGCGTGGCGATGGATAAGGTGAAGCTTATCGAGGCGGCTATTGGCGGCTCGAGTCGGCGAAGTCGTATGCGGATCATCGTCGTCGACATCTGAGTTCTGATTGATGATTGGGTTTTCTGAAGGTGTCACCCATGAAGGTGTGATGAGATTCGGGAAGAAGGAAGCTTCGGCCCAGTACATTGGGCGTTTGGTGTCGCGAGGTAAGCAAGGTTGCCTATGAGTTAGATCTGCCGTCCGTCTGGAAGCGGTGCATCGATGTTTCACGTTTCTATCTTTGAGAGATGTATCGAGGATCCGTCTAGGGTACATCCGATTGGCGATGTCGGTGGCCAGGGGTTATCGTATGAGAGATTCCATGCGATAATCGATCGTCGAGTTAGGCGTCTGCGGACGAAGGGCGTGGCTTCCGTCAAAGTCTTGTGGCGGAGCGAGCTCGAGAGGAGATGGCGTGGGAAGCCGAGGAGGACATGAGGCGAAGTATCCTCACTGTTCCCCACCTCGGGTAATTCACCTTCCTACTTGTAAATCTTCATTATCGTTTATGCCTAAGTGTTGTTTATGGCGTGTGTGGCTTTTTGCAAAGCTGTTTAAGTTTTGAAGAACCATAGCGTTATCTGTCTTGGGAAGGAACATTCGGGACGAATGTTTCTAAGGATGGGAGAATGTTATACCGTATTTCCAGTATATGCGTAAAGGAATACGTCTGAAGTTTGGTCTTAAAGATAGGCCTTGGGCGATTTTTTGAGGCACAACTCTCAGCGAAAGTTTTCGGAAAGCGTTTCCACGGCTTTCGTAGGATAAATTCCTATGTCATTTCTAATTTTTGCGGATTTTTAGAGGCGTAACACTTTGGACCAATGAGAGGCGACACTTCCACCTCTCATTGGTGGACTTATCGCGGCAATAGGGCGATTGGATGACAATCCTTGTCATAAAGTTGGATAGATATTTTGTGTGCAAGTTGGCTAGGTACACTTGCCCTAATCTTGACCTTACACTTGCCTAGCACTTGGCTAAATCTTGGCCATTGGTTGGCCGTGTCTTGACCTATAAATACCCCTCTTGAGATGAAGAGTTCTTCGTCCACTAAAGCTTTCAAGTCTTGAAAAATCCTCCCTCTCCCTTGTGAGCAATTCGTCCAAACACCCTCCCCTTTGGTGAAGTCTTGGCGAGGCTACCCCCACAGCCTGGCGAAACCTACCCCTCCCTTGATAGAAAAGTTGCCTTCTTGTATTGTTATAATGCCCAAAATACCTAGCCCAAATACCTTAGTACTTAGTAGAAGTTGTGAAGAACTTCTAAGGTTTCATGGACATACAACTTAGGAGCAAAACCTTGCTCAGTATGACTTTTCTAGGATATTATTGGGCTTCAGGGTAACTAATCCTAACCCTCTTTTGAATTAGAATTTATATCTTGTTGTAGTATAAGAATAAGTATAAATACTTAGAAGGTTGTTAAGGAATAGAATTGAGTGTAACACCTTAGAAGGGTATAAAGAAGAATATCTGACTGTACTTACATGGGTGTTTTCTGATGAACTTATATAGCTCAGGGTAGGGTTGTGCTGCCCGGAGCTTTCAGTAGAATTGAGGACCCTCTGTTTAGAATGACCTACAGAATAGTCTAGACTTTGATAGATATCTGTGACTATTATAGGCTGATTCTCTGTGCGACATACTCGACTTGGCGGTGGATTTGTGAGAAGGTATGTGATTCTTCCTAAAGCATGATATTTTACAATATGTATATAATGCGGTAGGCGTACATGTGTTAACTGAATAATACTTACGGCAATGCCTCGGCTTAAGCTTTGAATAATCGTCGGCAATGCCTGGCTTAAGCTTTGAATAATAAGAAGCGAAAACATTTCAAAAGGGACTCTTGAACCGTTTATTAAGCAGAAGAGAACTAATTGGTTTTGAAAGCGAAGCTTAAGAGTTATACTAGCTTTATGGGAAGTAAGTATAACCACTTAAGATTGATAAAAGAAACAAGTTTGCCTATGTGTTATAAGACTTATATTGTGAAAAGAATAATAAGATGGTTTGATAAAGTAGACATGATATGATGCTATGTGTGTTAGTATCTTGTAACGTTTGTATAGGTGAGTATCCTTGTTGTGCTTATGTTACTTAAAGATAAGCTGTTATGTGAGTGTACTATCACTCACCTCTTGAGATGATCACAGGGGTTAAGCGCCCTCCGTCTGGGGTAGACTCGGTGATGCAGGACCGTGATTCGAGAATACCTCATGCGGGTCGAGGGCCTATGCGGAGCTACGAGTTCGAGTTAGTATGCGGGGTTATGCCTCATGCGGTCTGTGTGGCCATGCGGACGAGTCGGGGCGATGCGGAGTAGCTACCCTCGATGCGGGGTTACACCTCATGCGGGCCCGTGAGTGGCCTATGCGGACTCGGGAGTCGAGTTAGGCTTGCGGAATGATGATATGGCGAGTGGCCTGTTTGATCATTCGCGGCCTAGACAAGACCTATTCTGATTACTATTGTTGATCGTTTATGATGTGACACTACGTGCGGTTTCCTTGGTTGTTTCATACATATTTGTAAAGCGGTTTTAAAAATGATATGTTTTCATTTAAGTACTTTCTGATTTCGCATACTTAGTACTGTTATCTTGACCTCGCTTGGGGGCTGCGTTCATGCGCGGTAAGGGCAGCGGTGCTAGATCCGCGTCCTTAGGATCTACGTTGGTGTCGGGAGCTCCGTCTCTTGGGAGGCTCTGCTTTTGGTATGATCTCCTGTTGTAGATAGTTTTTGTGATCGGGGTATGGCGGGCCTGTCGCCATAGTGGTATATTTCCTTAGAGTGCGTAGTCATGTTATGCGATGTCGGATGTAGCGCTAAAACATGATTATATATATATATGCGAAAGCGATGTTTTCTCACAAAATCGTGTCTTGTTTTATAAACTATTTTATGTCTTGCCTTATGTTTCGATTACTCGATGTATGACTACTTGGGTGCCGGTAAGGCACGATCCACGAACCGGAATGGGTCGTGACACGCCACATTTAAGGCCCAATCAAAGCAATTAACAATAGGATTACCGCTGCGGGCGTGTAAAATTCCGCCATGATAGATATCAAACTAATACAACTACTAGTCAATTTCGGCCATATTGAGTACAACAATACCAATTCTTATCAATTTCCATTTCAATCCAAATTGTTAGCATAACATGATATCAAGTCGCGATCGATTGTAACTACTATAATCTTGAGTAAGTAACGTCGGCGATTTCTAATAAGCGACCAATTAGTAATCCAATTTCAAGTGGCTAACATAACATTTCAGATTTAAGCTACAATCAATCCATAATACTTATAAACTTCAACACATACACCGTACTAGCAACGTATAAAGCTAACAACAATATAAATAATCTTGTAACACTTTTAAGAGCCAAGATTATACCTCAGCGAATCTCGATCAACTCCGAATCCGAATTTGCTCCTTATCAACTTAGAGCCTCTTGAGACAACAATCTGCTAGTTGAGACCCTTAGAACAACACGACAAACTTCCTTCAAATCTCGAACAAAACCTAGAAAGACAACTAGGTTTTAAACTGCGACAACAGAAAACTATCTTTTTAGAGATTTTCTATTGAGATATGCTTCTGATACACTCAGAACCTTGGTTTAAAGTGTGGAGCTTAATAGACAAGGAACAAAAAAAATTTCTTTTCAAGTGCAAGGAACCCGAGAGCTCTTTGTGAGTTTCATCCAATTTCTTGAAATTTTTTCTAAGTGTTGGGCTCTCTCTTGCTACAACCCCGACATACCAACAATGCCACACATGGTCCTAATACCTCGCATACGCATATCTGTCCATCATAAGCCCAAAAGAGATTATCTTTTCGTCTTTGACTCCTTCCAACATATCATAGTCTCGATATAATCTGTTCATGAAACTTAAACATACCTGACTTTATCGTGCATACAAGTTTCTAAAGGACCAAAGACATACGAAATCATATAGGCGGTTCAAGGACCGCTAAAGCTGAGAACTCCCACCACGACCTGTCACGGCTGCCGTGCATAAACGTCTGCTAGCTATGGAAGGCGAAGAACCATGGCCCGATCCGATGGCTGCGCTATCGCGGTGCCACCTGCGGTGGACGATCTCTCTCGCGAAATAGCCTGTCGCAGCATAACAAACTATCAGTAGTGCGACATTCCCAAAATGGAATGCGCTCTGGTGACCACCGGGGCAAATGTGGCTTCCACAGCTCTTATTCTCGGACATCAGCGAACAGTAGCCTGGAGCCACTGACACGCTCCCGAATATCCCGGCGACCAAACCTCCGGCGGAAGGCGGGAAGGAGCACTCTGTGCGGTGAGATGTAGACCTGGTCGATGTTGAGGTTGTCGCCTCGAAAGTTACCACGGAATCCTGCGTCACGGCCTCTTGCGTGGCTTTGAGTCTAGTTGACCCTCTCTCTCTGTCCTCTATCCCTGCGCATAAGCTTGCATCTGGCAATATCCATGCAGGTGAAGGGCGGCTCCGAGAATCATTAATCATATAATGGTCTAGCCCGTCACATGCTGTTATACCCGTATTTCCAGTATATGCGTGAGGCGTCGTCAAAAGTTTAGGCCTTAAGTTAGGCTAGGAACAAAAATATTTGTGCACAACTACCAAAAGAATTGTTTTCAGGCCAAGCGTTTTCCAAACCTTGCGTAGGGAAAATTACGGCTATGTCGTTTATAATTTTTGCGGATTTTTCCGAGCGAAATATTTTGGACCAACGGGAGGGTGACATGTCACCCTCAAAGTGGGCAACAAAGGGCTAGAGTTGTACGTTTTTGCCTTGTTTTTGTCAAGGATTAGGTAGGATATTTGTGTGGTAGATTGATAAGGTGGGACCAGCGCACACGTGTCCAAATCCCTTTACACTTGCCTACCACTTCTCTTAATCTTGTCCGTTGGTTGGCCTATAAATACCCCTCTAATGCAAGACATTTCTTCATCCACACTTGTGAAAATCCAAGGCAAAAATCCCTCTCCCTCCCTCTTAAACCTCTCGTCCAAATCACCCCTCCCCCTTGAGAGGCCTTGGCCGAGAAGTACCCACTGCCTTGAAGCTCTCGTAAAATACCCCACGGTGAAAAATACTCTCAGTATTGTTATTATTCCAAAATACCTTGGCCCATATACCTTATAGTATTCGAGTTACACTATACTAAAAGCCGAAATACTATTATACTTCCCTTGATCCAAGCGAAACCCTAAGGAAGATCTTCAGTTGGTTGAAGTATTAAGAAGAAGTTGCGTAGAACTTCTAAGGGTTGTTTGGAGCGGGTTGGGCGTTCGGAATAGGAGCTAAGCGTTGCTCGGGATCGGCATATAAACTTGGATAATTTTGGGCTTATCGAGGTAAATACTCTTGACCTTATTGTATTTGGAAATTACATCTTGTAGTAGTATAGAAATGAATATAAGATTCATAGAAGGATATTCTGAGAAGAGAATTGAACTATAATGAAGAATATTAAAGAAAATGAATTGTACTTACATAGAATTTGTATTCTGATGAACTTGTGTGGTTGGTAGTAGGAAGTCTTTGCCCAATTTTAAAGTAGAATAAGGAATGCGTATCTAGAATTATTCTGAGTAGTCTAGGCGTTGATAGACTTGTATGGCCGTTATAGGTTGAAGTCTGCAAGTGGCGTATTCTACTCGAAGGGTGGAAAGGGCTAGCCGGATTCTGATGCTTTGGGCGTTTTGCTAATAGTCGATAATGCGCGAGGTATGTGATTCTTCCTATCCTCTTGAGCATGATAATTTAAAGTATATATATAGTGCGGTAGGCGTCGTGTGTTAAGCGAACATGGTTTTACTTGGCGTCTTGACTTGAGTTTTAAATAATAAGAATCTTGAAGTATTTCAAAAGATTTTTGAATCATTTTGAAAGAAGAAGTAATACTTGGTTTTTGAAAAACTTAAGAGTTATACTAGCTTTATGGGAAGTTAGGTATAACGACTTAAGAGAGATAAAAAGAATGGTTTATTGATTTTAGAAGTTAAGAGACTTGATCTTAAAAGATAAGAGACTTGACTTAATTGAATTAATCTGAATTTTGTTAAAAGTGTGAAACCTCGTTCGTGAGTAATGAGTACTTGGTTTTTAAAGAATAATGTTTCTTGATTGGAAATGAGAATGAGTATCGAGCGAACCAACTGCGGCGTTAATAAAGGAAAATGTATTGACAAATAAGTAATTATATTAAAACGATAGAAACCTCCATCTGCATAGAAGCTAAGATAAGACAAAATTGTATTACATTTCCTAGATCATGCATTTGCTCTAATAAGATTGTTATAAACAAGAATAACCTACTGCATAAGGCATATATTACTCATTTGTTTTTAAAAGAGAATTATGTTATTAAATGATTAAGACTATGAACTATGAAACCTTTGAAAATAAGAAAGCGTGAATATTTGAAATTAGGCTAAGCGGAACTTTTGGAAAAGAATGTTGTTACTTGACTTTAGAAGGAAAGTGTGTTGGTTTAAAAGGAGGGCATAATATTGCCTTAGTTGATTTAAAAGGAAAACATGGTATTATCTTAATCTATCTTAAAATAGCGTTTAGATGTTAGGGCCACGACACGCGTCCGTGAGATGGGCCAGGGAATGTATTTCATGCGACACACGCGTTCGTGGGATGAGCGGGAAATGTATTCCATGCGATTTCTCGAGTCCCGTGAGATGGGCGAGACGTGTGCGATTTCTCCGAGTCCCATGAGATGGGCGAGACGTGTGCGATTTCTATCGAGTCCCGTGAGATGGGCGAGACATGTCGCGATTTCTATCGAGTCCCGTGAGATGGGCGAGACATGTGCGATTTCTCGAGTCCCAGAGATGGGCGAGACATGTGCGATTTCTATCGAGTCCCGTGAGATGGGCCGAGGCATGTGCGATTTCTCGAGTCCCATGAGATGGGCGAGACATGTCTGATTTCTCGAGTCCGTGAGATGGGCGAGGCATGTGCGATTTTATCGAGTCCCCAGGATGGGCGAGGCATGTGCGATTTCTATCGAGTCATGAGATGGGCGAGGCGTGTCGCGATTTCTCGAGTCCCGTGAGATGGGCGAGACATGTGCGATTTCTATCGAGTCCCGTGAGATGGGCGAGACATGTGCTATTTATGTCGAGTCCCAGAGATGAGGTGAGACGTGCGATTTCTATTGAGTCCAGTGAGATGGCGAGACATGTCGATTTCTCCGAGTCCCGTGAGATGGGCGAGACATGTATTCCATCTGATTCCTATCGAGTCCCGTGAGATGGGTAGAGACATGTATTCCACGATTCCACCTCGAGTCCATGAGATGGGTAGAGACATGTGACACGTATCACCTAACATACATAGGCTGCGGTGAGGAAGGAGTTCAGGCGTGAGGATGACTTTGAGGCGTGAGTCACGACTTGACATGTTGCTTTTATGAGCTGTAGTTTTGTTATCATATATGTCTTACATTTTATATAGACTATTATGATTTCTTACATTAAAAAATGATTCGATATTCTTTTGAAATGCTTGAGATCCTTATTATTGAGCTTAAGTCACAAGACATTGGCGTAAGTATTATTCGAGCTTAAGTCAAAAGACATTCGTAATTATTATTGATTAACACTAAATGCGTCTACTGTACTATATATATATTTAAAATATCATGCTCAAGAGTATAGGAAGAATCACATACCTTCTCGAAATCCACTGCCGAGTCGAATATGTGTGAGAGAATCGACTATAATAGTCAAATCGTCTATCGATGTCTAGACTATTACGTAAATAGTTCTAAGTAGAGGTTCTCTATTCTACGGAAAATTGGGCAGCACTTCCCTGCAGTAAGCTACTCAAGTCTCTTGTGAAAGCAGTCCTATGTAAATCTGATTCAATTATTCTTCTTTTATACCGCCCTGCGTGATATGAGTTCAATTCTATTCTTTAATATTCTTTCATATCTTATACTCAGTCTTAACTATTCTTATATGTAATATCGATTACAATAGAAGGACAAGAGTATTTACCTCGATAAGCCCAAAATTATCCAAGTTAAAAGTCGGCTCACGAGCGAGGTTTAGCTCTAATTTATGCGCTCAGATAGCTCGAGAACCTTAGAAGTTCCCAACAACCTGCTAAAATACTATAAGGGAATTGGGCTAGGGTATTTGGAAGACAACTATCTACCAAGGGGGTGTTTGGCTAGGGCTAGAGGGGAAGGTGTTTGGCCAAGGCTCGCTTTAGAGGAAGAGCTCTTGGAGAGAAGCTCACAAGGGAGAGGGAGGATTTTAGACTTGGAAAGTTTGATTTGTGGATGAAGAACTCTTCATCTTAAGGGTATTTATAGGTCAAGAAATGGCCAACCAATGGCCAAGATGAAGCCAAGTGCAAGGCAAGTGTAGGGTGGAGATTCACCCAAGTGTCATATCCATCTACTACACAAATATCCTACCAACTCCTTGACTTGGGCAAAGCGGAAAAAGCGTGCCAATCGAGCCTCGAGTTGCCGTCGATGAGGTGACAAGTGTCACCCTCCCGTTAATCCAAAATATTTCATCTCTCGGAAAAATCGCCAAAAATTATAAATGACATAGCGGAATTTACCCTACGAGTTTAGTAAAGGTTTAGTCAAAGCGATTCTTTAAGTGAGTTGTGCACAAACATTTCGTCAAAGTGCCTAACTAAGGCTAAACTTTTGTCACGTCGTCCTCGCGTACATACTGGAAATACGGGGTATAACATTCTCCTCGCCGAAACATTCGTCGAATGTTCCTTTGAACGATTAACGATAAAGTACCTCACAACTTAACGGTTTGCAAGTGCCCAGCGTAGCCTGATATAACACTTAAGCAAATCGATAATTAAAACCAGCAAATAGGAAAGTAAGTTACGGAGGTGTGGGGAATAAGTGAGGATACTACGCCTTATGTCTACTCACCTTCCACGTCATCTCCTCACTGAGCTCGTTAGCCCGAGAACTTTGATGGAAGCCCGTCCTTGGTCGCGGGCGCCTAACACGGCGATCGATTATCGCTATGGGAATCTCATCGATAACCCTCGGTCACACGGACATCGTCAATCGGATGCACTCTAGATGGATCCGATACATCTCTCGCCGGCATAGAAACATGAAACAGGATGCCTTTGCCTCGTATCGGACGGCGGATCCAACTCATAGGCAACCTTTCCTACCACTGCGGACAATCGATAAGGCCCGATATACCTTGTGAGTTTCCCTTTCTTCGAATCTCATCGCACCGCCATGGGTGACACGCTAGGAAAACCCAATCATCAACCTCGAACTCCGGATCAGATGGCGATGATCTGCGTATGACACATGCGACTACGGTGTCGGCAACCTCATGGATAAGCTTCGCCTTATCCACACTGCTTGCACCAAATCTGGTCCCAGCTAAGCGCACCTCGCCCATCAAACCAGCCTATCGACTGCACTTCCTCGTACAAGGCCTCGTAAGGCGCCGTCGAATCTTTGGGTGGTAGCTATTATTATATGCAAACTCAACTAGAGGCAAATGATCCTCAGCTACCACGAAGTCAATAACAGGCTCGCGGCATATCCTCGAAGTGCGGATAGTGCGCTCGGCTGTCCGTCATGCGTGGATGGAATGCGATGCTCGGGCTCACTGCGTCCCTAAACCATACGGAAAGACCTCCGAAGTTAGGCATGGCGGGCTCATCATGCGATATGATCGAAATAGGGACTCCATGCGATCGGCGATCTCTCGGATGTAAGTGCGGCATAATCCTCGGTAGAAAAAGTCGTCTGGCGGGAAGAAAGTGGGCTGATTTAAGTCGGCTGTCGGCGATAACCCGTATAGAATCATGTCTCCTGCGAGTGCGAGGTAATCCTGTGATAAAGTCTATGTTGATCACCTCACTTCGGTCGGGATCTACATCGTGCGCAACAAACCACGGGCCTCTGGTGCTCTGCCTTCGCTGCGACACGGGCGAGCTACGAACTGCTGCAGCGTCCTCTTCAAGCCATCCCGATACGGATCTAAGGTCGTGGTACATCTTGATGCGACCACTGGATGGATGAAGTGCGTGTTGTGTGCTTCCCCAGAACTGCTGCGAAGTCACGAAACATCTGGAACACACACGCCCTCGAACCTTAGCACCCGTCGGTGCCACCTCAAAGGACCCTTGCCCTCGCGAAGAGTCGTATCGCGATGCGAATCAAAGCCGGATCCTCAGCTGTTGCCTCTTGCCTCGCCGGCGATGGAAGACTCGGCAACCTCTCGAACTCGAACCCCATTGCTACGAGAATCAATCAAGCGGACACGAGGCTGCTAAGCGGTGCAAATCGCGAACCATGCCTCCTCTGCGGTTGCACATCGATGAAGCTACCCGCCGACCTACGACTAAGGCGTCTGCCACAACATTGGCCTTCCCGGGTGAGTACGGGATATCGGCGTCATAATCCTTAAGCAACTCTAACCAGTCTGCATCGTAAGTTCGGCTCCTGCAGTGAAGATATCTGGAGGCTCTTGTGGTGCAGTATAAATATCCATATGAACCCCGTACAAATAGTGCCTCGGATCTTGGCGTGAATCACGCGACTCGAATCATGGGTGGGGTAGTTCCTCGTCTTCTTAGGTCGGGATCGTGCGCTATAACCTTACCTGCTGCGTCAACACACGTCCCAACGATGCAGCGCGTCCTGATACGACATAGCCGTGCGGACCCTGCGGAAGAGTAAGAGCGGGGAGGTCGTCGATCTCTCCCGATGGCGAAAACCACGCTCCTGGCATCAATCGGCTGAAACTTTCTTTGCCCGAGTCGGTAGTCAATAGTGCGAGATGAAGCAAACTTCTCCACGAACCGCCTATAGTAACTGCGAGGCCCGGAAAGGCTGCGCACCTCTGCCGAGTAGTAGGTCTAGGCAAGTCTGTGCCTCGATCTTGGCGTATCCACGAATACCGTGGCCCCGACAATATGCCCGAAAAGCGGCGAAGCTAACCAAAACTCACGTTTGGAAAACTTGGCGTATAGCGTTGGTCTGGAGAAGCTATCGGCCTGATCCTCAAATGCTCGCGTGCTCTGCTCTGGCGAGAATAAACGAAGATATCATCGATGAACACTATCACAAGCGTGTCCAAAATGGTTTGAACACTCGGTTCGTCAAATCCATGAATCTGGCGGAGCATTGGTCAGCCAAAGACATGACCACGAACTCATAATTCCGTCTGGTCGGAATGCGATCCTGGGACATCCACCTCTCGACTCGTACGATGATAGCCAATCGCATATCAATCTTGGAGAAACATCTCGCACCTGAAGGCTGGTCGAACAAATCATCAATCACAGGAGGGTATACATTCTTAATGGTCACCTTGTTGTAATCAACATCGTGCGCGTCCGTCATTCTTCTTCACGAACAATCCGGCGCTCCCGGGAGAAACACTAGGTGCGATGAAGCCGCTTCTCGACCAAATCTCTCGGTGGTCCTTGACTCTCGACTCGGCGGTGCCGTTACGTATGGCGGAATGGAAATAGGCGAGTGTCTGCTGACAATCAATACAAAACTCTATCTCCTCTCGGGAGGATGCAGGAGGTCGTGCAAACTGCGTCAGAACTCGACTCTTTGGCCCGGTGAAAATGCAGCGCTGCGGCCTCGGTATCCGACACGAGCGAGATGGTAGATGTACCCTGCGCACCGTCTTACTATCCCAGGTAGGAAATAAACCTACCACCAGCGTCTGATGTTCCCCTCGCTCAACAATGGCTCCCGGAAAATGGAACGTACCACTCTCTCTGCGGTCTACATTGGCATAGCGAAGCTAACAATCCATTACCCGTGATCGCGTCGAAATCGGTCATGTCGACTACATCAAGTCGGCTGGAGTCGGCGGCGTAAAATCCTTGGACAAGCTACATATACCCGAGCTACCGAATCACCCATGGCGTAGCTACCTCGAAAGGGTCTATGGACTCGGGCTCTATCCACATCCTACTAGCAATAAGAGAGATATATAGGAGATAAGAACCGGATCTATCAAGGCATACCGCATCATGTCGGAGGCGATAAGGTACTGTGGCGACATCAGGTGAGGCCTCACAGTCTTCTTGGCTGGACAAGAGCATAAATGCGGTTCGATGACCGCTAGGCCGAGACCAGCGCCACGACCTCTGCCGCGACCTGCTGGCCCGTGAGTACCACGCCTCGGGCGAGTAGCGTAGGAGATGATGAGCAGCAAGCAGACCTGCAGAGCCTACCGCCACCAACGCTGCCCCCGGTCGGACAGGCCCTCGCAAAATGACCCTGCTGGCCACAAGTATAGCAAGCTGTCGGAGTAGTACTACAGCTCCCTGAATGTAATCTACCACAACGGACACTGGCGGACGATCTGTTAGCACCGCTTGCTACCACGGAAGTCAGAAGTCACGGGGCCTGCGGCCCCGAATGCTCTGGTTGTCAAAGCGATGTAGGAGTGCTCGAGCTGGTTGTGGTGCAAACCTAGGCGTCTCGAGCCGTCGTCCGAGAACTACCAAAAAATCCGGTCGTCTTGGCCTTACGATCTTGATATTTATCGACCCGGCGGTCTCTGCTCCGCGTCGGTCATGAGCTGCGTGCGGGTAATATCCATGCTGGTGAAGAGCCACGCGCACAAGACTCGGCCATATAATCATCTGGCGGTGACATAGCGATGCACCACGTCCTCCATATCCGCTACCAATGCGGGGACATGCTCGAGCGAAAGAATCGAACTCGACATTGTACTCCTGGCGTGTCGTCCTCTGCTCGGTAACAAAAATTTGTCGGCCCGTGCCCTCATACGTGGAGGCAAGAAGTGAGTGAGAAAGCCTCAGAGAACTCATCCCAAGTAGGCTGAGGACACGTGCTCTCCCGGGATAACTCCGAATCAAACCAATCATTGCGGTATCACGCGGCCGTCTGAAGATCACGGACTCGGTCTCGGCGCCACGATCACCCTCATAATCCTCTGGCGGCGGATGAACTCCTGCGGATCATCTTCGGCCTCGACCCGTAAAACTGCGGAGGCTCTGACTCGAAATCTCATAGCCTCAGACTATCGCCTCGGGTGAACCACGGGTACTGCGGGGTGGGCCTGGGCTATTTGCATCCATCACATCCTCGTATGCGGCCCACGATCACGGCGATGGCGGGCCATCTCCTTGTACCCTAACTCCTGCCCGGTGTGGGGCGGGAGAGTGCGGTGCTGTGGTCTCTTGGGGCGGCGTCATGGAACTCGCCGTCTCGGGTATAGGCCCGGGCACGAGCCTGCGTAACTCGGTGTCCTACTAGCGGCTCCCTCGGTTGCCTTGCCACGGGCGGGTTGCCTGCGTGGAGGCATAAGCATTCTGAAAGGAATACGTTAGAGGTCGACTTATAACACGGCTCTGAGGCACGATCTCGAGTGAGAAGAATGGAAACGATCCTAAATATCCTATAGCCTCACGATTATTGGTGTGGTGCGTACCGCGGATGTCGAACTCTACTAGATACGATGCGTAGACACTTTGAGGATTAAGCGCTGCGATACCACTTTTATCGCGACCCGTTAGGGGCGTGGTGGTGCCTTACAGGGCACCAGTAGTCATACATCGAGTAATCGTGAATATAAAAACAAGACATAAACGGTTGTAAAATGAGACACAATTTTATGTGAGAAAATGTCGCCTCTCGGCATATATATATAAACATAGTTTTGCGATTACATCCCGGTGTACAATGGGACTACGGACCTCAAGAAGATAAACAACTATGGCGGGACAGGGCCCGCCATACCTGAATGTACAAAACTATATACAACAACGGGAGATCGTACCCAAAGTCGAGCCTCAGGAGAAGATGGAGCTCACGACACCAAAGCAAATAGATCCTAAGGATGTGGATCTAGCACTGCCTTGCCGCCTGCGGCATGAGCACCCGAAGGAGAGTCGATTACAGCAGTACTAAGTATGTGAAGCGTAAAGTACTTAAATGAAATCAAAGTATTTAAAACCATTTGCAAATCTGATCGGTTCAATTGCACGTAGTGTCATATCACAAACAAGAACAATAATAGATATAATGTATTTGGTCTTTCCTGGGCGCGAATGATCGAAGCAAGGCCAATCGCCCATAGTATCATTATGTGTGCCTAGTCACTGGACTTCCGCGATCGCATGGGTCACCTGCGAACCGCGTAGGTATTATCGCGTCGAGGGTAGCTAACCGGTACCTCGCGGACTCCGCGGTCGCGTAGTCGCGAGCGCATGGGCATCCGCGTCGTGCTAAAACAGCGAATGATCAATCCTAGAACTCCGCGACTCCGCATAGTCACACGACCGCATAGGCCGTATAGACGCGTCGGGTGGCAAGCCCTCGGTATAACAAGTCGAGGGTAGGTGATATAATAACGATGACTAACTTACCGTTTAGCAACGTAAGCACAACAAGAATGACCCCCTTTCACCACATCACAAGACACTAACACACGTAGCATCATAATATGTCTACTTTTCAAACAATCTTACTATACCTTACAGAAATCAATACAAGGTTTTTATAAACAATTAAGTAAACAGTTCCTTTTATCCTTCTTAAGTTGTTATACCTAACTTTATGCGGGTCTGTGTGTGACCTATGCGGACTGCGGGAAGTCCAGGACTAGGCACGCATAATGATACTATGGGCGATTGGCCTTGCTTCGATCATTCGCGGCCTAGGAAAGACCAGTTACATTATATCTATTATTGTTCTTGTTTGTGATATGACACTATGTGCAATTGAACTGATTGTATTTGCAAATGGTTTTAAATACTTTGATTTCATTTAAGTACTTTCGATTTCACATACTTAGTACTGTTATCTTGGCCTCCTTGGGCTGCGTTCATCGAGTAAGGGCAAGCAGTGCTAGATCACGTCTTAAGATCTCTTTGCTTTGGTGTCGGGAGCTCCGTCTTATAGGAGCTCGACTTTTAGGTATGATCTCCTGTTGTTGTATATAGTTTTGTACATTCGGTATGGCGGGGCCCTGTCCGCCATGTTGTTATCTTCTTAGAAGTCTGTTATGCAATTTGGGATATAGCGCAAACTATGTTTATATATATATGGAGAGAGACATTTTCTCGCATAAAATGTCTCGTTTTAGCGTTTCATGTCTTGTTTTTATATTCGTGATTACTCGATGTATCACTTGGGTGCGAGAGTACGATCGATCGGGCCGGGCAAATGACATTAGACTTGATCTCAAAAGATAAGAAGCTTGACTTAATTGAATTGATATGAATTTTGTTAAAAAGTGTGAAACCTCGTTCGTGAGTAATGAGTACTTGGTTTTAAAGAATAATGTTTCTTGATTCGGAAATGAGAATAAGTATCGAGCGAACCAACTGCGGCGTTAATAAAGGAAAATGTATTGACAAATAAGTAATTATATTAAAACCGGTAGAAACCTCAATCTGCGTAGAAGCTAAGATAAGACAAAATTGTATTACATTTCTAGATCATGTTTGCTTTAATAAGATTGTTATAAACAAGAATAACCTACTCACACATAAGGCATATATTACTCAACTGTTTTTAAAAAGAGAATTATGTTATTAAATGATTAAGACTATGAACTATGAAACCTTTCGAAAATAAGAAACGTGAATATTTGAAATTAGGCAAACTGGAACTTTTGGAAAAGAATATTGTTTCTTGACTTTAAGAAGGAAAGTGTGTTGGTTTAAAAAGGAGGGCATAATATTGCCTTAGTTGATTTAAAAGGAAAACATGGTATTATCTTAATCTATCTTAAAAGAGCGTTTAGATGTTAGGGCCACACGACACCGCGTCCATGAGATGGACCGGGAATGTATTCATCGACACGCGTTCGTAGGATGAGCAGGAATGTATTCCGTGCGATTTCTATCGAGTTCCATGAGATGGGCGAGACATGTCGCGATTTCTCCGAGTCCCGTGAGATGGGCGAGACATGTGCGATTTCTATCGAGTCCCAGAGATGGGCGAGACATGTCGATTTCTATCGAGTCCCGTGAGATGGCGAGACTTGTCTTGATTCTCCGAGTCCCATGAGATGGGCCGAGACATGTGCGATTTCTATCGAGTCCCATGAGATGGGCCGAGACATGTGCGATTTCTATCGAGTCCCATGAGATGGTGTTATACCCCGTAGTTCCAGGGTATGTATGTGAGGACGTACGTACGAGAATACGACAGAAATTTTGGAAAGTAAGAAAGTTGTGATTTTTCGACGGAAAAGTTTCCGGGTTTTGTGAAGGAAAAAGGTTCGTTAATGGGAATTGGATTCCCAGATTTGGTATTTGGGCTTCTTGGATTATTTTAGAATATTGAGATTTTATTTTCGGAAATGGTCACGTGGGGCCCACGGGAGAAATTTACGGTTTTGTGGGGCCCGCTTTGTTTTTGAGATTTTCGATATTTTGGATATTTTCGGAAGACGAAATATTTTGGACGAGTAGGGGGCGACACGTGTCACCCCCATGTGGCCAAAGGTGGCCGAAATAGGGTGCCAAGTGCCCTTGTGGCCGAAATGGATGGACAAGTGGAAAGCCATTTGTCCCAAGTCTTGTGTAGACTTGTGGCACCACACTTGTACCCCAATCTCACCACACACTTGCCTAAATCATGACCCTTGATTTCTCTATAAATACCCACATGTAGTGAAGACCGTCGTCCAGCCATTAGCTTTTCCAAGGCAAAACTCCCTCCCCTTTTCTCTTGTGTGTGCTCTCGTTTTTTGAGCCTTCCCTTGACCTAAAGTTGTCCAAAAATCCCTAAAATTATTAGTGTTCTTCCTTAGTGTGTTAGGAAGATTGTGTACCAAGAGTTAGAAAAGATTTCACACCCCTAGCCTTAGAATTTCACCTTGGCCGAAACTTGCCATAGTTGAGCCTAAGTGTTCTTCACTTTTTGGAGTTGGATCTTGAAGAGAAGTTGGTTAGGAGCTTCTAAGGGTTTCTTGGAGCGGGTTGGAGCATAAGGACTTGGAGCTAAACGTTGTTCAGGATCGACTTATTATCTTGGATAATTTTGGGCTTATCGAGGAAATGATCTATGTCCCCCTATTGTAATTGGATATTACATGTTGTAGTAGTTATACTTGAGTATATTATATTGGAAGGATGTTTATAAAGGATTGAACTGTATTTACATTGGTGTACTACAGTAGACTTGTGTAGTATTATTGTGAAGCGAGAATTGAACACGTCCGGTTAGGCGTGTAATCCATGAGTTGTTGGCTTGGTAGCAGCCTTGTTAGGGGAGAGTCTTTGCGAATTTTACGTAGAATAAGGAATCTTGTATTTAGAATATTCTCTGAAGAGAACTAGAAGTTGATAGATATATTGTGGCCTTTATAGGTGGATCTTACTGCGGCATACTTGGCGGCTTGTGGTTTAAGCTAAAAGGTATGTGATTCTTCCTATACTCTTGAGCATGATTATTGTGAACTATATAGTACGGTGAGCGTGCGTGTGTGAAATGAGTTTTGTTTGTTTTAAACATAAAGTGTTATAATGGCTTTATGGGAAGTTAGTTATAACGACTTTATGAAAATAAAAGAAAGATTTGATTTTGAAAGTTAAGAGACTTCATCTTGAAAGATAAGAGACTTGACTTATAAACGACTTGTTTTCGGAAAAGGAGAAGTAACTTGATTTAAGTATAGGTTACTTGTTTTGGAAAGAGTAAGTTATTGGGTTTTAAAGAGTATACTTGATGTTGTTTACAAGAAAAGCACTTGGTTTTAAAAGTATAGAGTTCTTGATTTTAAATCTTATAAAGATTTTCGGAAGGTGTAGTAATTTGGTTTGAAAGGAAAACGTGTTTTTAATACTACGAGTATTAGTATCATGTGGCTTTTACGTAAAAAGAGGTCTTTTTTTGAAAGAACGAAAGTATGTAGTATTTTGGGTTTAAAACCCGGATTGTTGATTAAAATGAATGTATGTTGAACTTGCCTATGCTTGTTGTGATAGTCTTTGATGTGCAAATGTTTTGTTGATATGCTGCCGTGACTCTCTGGGAGGGCCGGCTATCTGGTTGATTTCCTTTGGACATGCTGACGCGAAGGATGTTCCACGGGCATGCGTCCAGTAGGATGGTTTCATGGCCATGACTTCCGAGGTGAGATGCCGGGGCATGCGGTCATTGTGAGGTTCAGGTTGTTAGTCCATGGACCGCTAATCCATGAAGCTTGCGCGGTGGCGGCGATCACGGGCTTGATTTATGCGTGTGGTTGAGCACGCTTTAGATACTTAATGCAGTCATTTTCTCGTGTGCCGTAGCCTGGTAGATAACTTAAGATACTTTCCTCGGTCGTATCTTGTGAGGCGGTAGGCTGTTATGCGTTAGCTTAAGATACTTGCCTCGGCGATTCGTGACTAGCTTTGGGTGGTAGTTGGCTTAGTACCTTGCAGTGATGGGATATGACTAGCTTTTGGGTGGTAGTTGGCTATTCTACTTGGCGATCGGTTTTGATAGCCTTGAGCGGGATCTAGTGTTGAGTTCACATATGGGTGTTGTTTACATCATGTACTTTGGGCGGTGAGAATGAGTTCCACGGGCATGATTGATATTATGGCGTGAGACCCATGAATTATGTGTAGTGATCATTTTGGGGATGTCGTCCACTTACTTGCTTCTTGTTTATCGCAAAATGGTTTTATAAAATGATGAAATGTGATTTCATTCACAGTATTTTCAGTTTCACATACTTAGTACTGTTATGCGACCTCGCCTTGGGCTGCGTTCATCAGCGGTAGAGTACATTGGTTGTGGATCCTCGCTCATAGGATCCTGATTCAGCGTTTTAGGAAGCTCCGTTTCTCGAGGCTCATCTTTAGTATAGTCCCTGTCGATTGTAGTTACTTGTACATTCGAGGTATGGCGGGCCACTGTCGTCATAGTTGTTATTACATTCTTAAGTGCATGAATCTTTGTTGTGGCGGGGTTGTAAAGGATTGTAACTGTTCGGTTTGATATATATATACATGAAGGCGACCGTTTTGGTTGGCCTATTTTCTTATGATGTATCTTGTTTCCTGTTTAAGTTTTATATTCCGCTGGTTTTCTCTGATGTTGTATCACTAGGGTGCGGGTAAGGCACGATCGCGGGCCAGAAGTCGGTCGTGGCAGATGGGCGAGACATGTGCGATTTCTATCGAGTCCCGTGAGATGGCGAGACATGTGCGATTTCTCGAGTCCCGTGAGATGGGCGAGACGTGTGCGATTTCTATCGAGTCCCGTGAGATGGGCGAGACATGTCGCGATTCTGTCGAGTCCCGTGAGATGGGCGAGACATGTATTCCATGCGATTCTATCGAGTCCCATGAGATGGGCCGAGACATGTATTCCACACGATTCCACCTCGAGTCCATGAGATGGGCCGAGACATGTGACACGTATCACCTAACTTATACCTAGACTGCTGGGAGTGAGGAAGGAGTTCCACGGGCATGAGGGATGACTTTGAGGGCGTGAGTCCCTGACTTGACATGACTGCTTTTATGAACTGTAGTTTTGTTATCATATATGTCTTCAGTTTTATATAGACTATTATGATTTCATTTTCAGTATTTTTCAGTTTCACTTACTTGGTACCTGTTGTACTGACCTCCTTGAAGCTGCGTTCATCTGCAGGTAGTACCGGTTGTTGATCCTCGCTCATAGGGTCCTGATTGGCGTATTAGGAAGCTCCGTTTCTCGGAGGCTTATCTTTTGGTATGTTTCCACTGAGTTGTAGGTTACTGTACATTCGAGGTATGGCGGGGCCTGTCCGTCATAGGTGTTACATTCTTAGAAGTGCATTTGTCTTTGTTGTGGCGGGGTTTGTAAAAGAGATGTAGCTTGAGATTTATTATATCATGCGAAAGCGATATTTTCATGGATAAACTGTTTTCATTTTATAATTGTTTCATGTTTTATTTTATATTCCGTTGATTACTATGATGTATGACTACTTGGGTGCCCGGGTAAGGCACCAGTCACGGGCCCCGGAACGGGTCGTGACAATAACGGTGAACTCTGTCCGCCATATCAGCCCGCGATAGTGTGCGCGTACGGCAGCGAGTCAAACTCGGGTTGTATTCACGATGGTCCTCGTTACGCCTCGATGACAGAATCTATCAACACGGGCTCTCGCCGTTTCGGGAGGCAAAAAGTGATCAGAAAGGCCTCAGTGAACTCATCCCAATGCCGGACGAGCACCCACGCTTCCGGCGGCTCCCGAGACTCAAACCAGTTCAACCTGATATCGGCGTAACGGTAAGAAGCTAACACAATGACTCTGTCTCGAGGCCCTAGCACTGCATAGTCGCGTAGGCTGCCGAGCGAACTCTTGAGGATCATCCTCGGATCTCGTACCATAAAACTCGGGTGGACTCTGACCCGGAAAATCCGAATCCTCAAGCCGGCTCTGGGTTAGCTACACACTCACTGCCGTTGCCTACAACTATGCTAGTCAAAAGACTGATCTGTTCTCCATAATATCTAAACTCTGCCCCTGGCTGCGGAACTTGAGGCTCGTGTATCGGATCCTATGGAGCTACTGCCGCTCTCGGATCCTCTAATACCGCTGGTGTGGCTGAGCTCGCCGATCAGCCTACTACCTCGGGCATAGTGCGTGCCCGAGTCTGGTAACCCTTGCGTGCAGCTAGCGACTCACTGCTGCTTTGCCTTGCCTGCAGGCCTGGTGACCAGTGGAGGCATAAATGTTACATAAGAAGGGTCGAGAGAGGATTGACCTACTAGGGCGGCTCTACGCACGATCTCAAAGAGAGAAGAATGAAACCAATCCTAAATGTCCTGCGACCTCACGATTATAGATGTGGTGCGCACACGCGATAATCAAGACTCTACTGACACGATGCGTAGACACTTTCAGAGGACTAAGCGCTCGATACCACTTTTGTCACGACCCGACCGGGCATGACTAGTGCCTACATGGGCACCACTGCAGTATACATCGGAGAAAATCAGTGAACATACATGAAACTTATAAATAAATCAACAAAAGTAAAAAAGCAACGGAGTTAGCCAGTAGGGCTACCTTCTGGACATATATATATATATACCTGGCAGGCGATTGCCTGCATTTCCTTTACAAGCGACCTGATATGTGACTACGGACCTCTAGAGTTTTAACATAACAATGGCGGGATAGGGCCCGCCGTACCACGAATATCATGAATCTACACCGAGGAAAACGGTACGAGATAAGCCTCGGAGCAAATGGGCTTTTTCCCAGCGAGCAGAGATCTAAGGCAGGATCACACTGGGTACCTAAAACTGCGGGCATGAGCAGCCCCAAGAAGTCGATACAACAGTGCAGATATGGAGCAGAAATAAAGTCTGATGTAAGCGAATCATAGCGTACAAAGAATGCGAGACAAGTATAAAAGTACATACGGATCTGCATTGTCATTACGACATGAACTTAATCATACCTTATTATCTTTTCCCATTTTCAATAAAAGTTATAGTCACGTTCTTGCGATGCGTGATTAGGAAAAATCATTAAGTTCATTACCATATAACTTACGTATCTTTCATAAGATAATCCAGGCCGCTTTAAGGAGGCGCGTATCTTACGGCCCGATCACGGGGCGATCGAAATCACACAAATATCAAAGCGTGTCAGTGGAATCCCCGTCACTGCCGACTATAAGCGTAAATTATAACCATGTGGCGCGTGGCATCCCACCTGTCAGCGTGCATACGTATACAACGTAAATATATCTCACGCGTGGAATCCCGTCATCACTGAGCAACTATAAGTGTAAAATATAACCACGTGGCGCGCGTGGCATCCCACCTCATTTGTCGTACATATACAACACACACGTATATATATATATATATAACTCGGCGCATGCCGGAATCGTATCGTATAAGCGTGGCCGTAGCGTGCCGTCGGCGTCCTGCATCGTAGGTGCGGTCTTCGTGGGAGCTAGCCCGTGGGTAATAATATAACATGCCGGAATCCTCATCGTGATGCGTGTCTTCGTAGAGCTAGCCCGTGGAGTAAAATATAACATGGTCGCGTGCCGGAATCCCGTCGTATAAGCATGGCCGTGGGTAATAAAATGTCGCGGGCATCCAACGCGTCTGGTGCATGCCGGCATCCTCGTCGATATAAGCATGGCGAGATCGATCCTGATGGAAGCATACGTGGAATCCCGTCGGCGTCGATGCGTCGATAAAATGTTCGGGCGTCTAACGCGTCCTGGTCACGTGCCGGAATCCCGCGTCGTATAAGCGTGTCGAGGATCGATCGTGATGGAAGCATACGTGGAATCCACGTCAACGTCGATGCGTCCAAATAAACTTATAACAAGGCATGACCCTCAGTGAAGTCACGACAATGTAACATATAATACTTGCACTTAAAGCTATCACCGTAAATCTGAGCAAGTTCGTTAAACCTTTAGACTTATTTTTATAAACTCATGGCGCTTAGTTTCACGTAAAAATCGGAATTTAACCCCAAGTACTACGTGCTTACATTCTTTTCAAAGATTCCTTTTTCATATAAAACCCCAAGATACTAACACTCGTAGTATCAAGGCGTGTACATTTCACATAAGTCACTATCTTTAGAAATACATTTCTAAACCTAAATCAAGTGACCACTTACCTTAAAGCTTTAAGCAAGTGATACCATTAAATCAAATTGCCCTTCCTTAATTCAAGTTATTTCTTTGATTACTTTATTAGAAAACCATTCTCTTAACCTTCCATAAAGCCGTTATAACGACTTCCCATGCGTTATAACCGCTTTATGGTTTTAGACAAACCCGTTCCTTTTATAACGAGACTTATATTTGTATAAAACCAAGTATTATATATTTTCAAATCAATTCTCTTTACTTTCAAAGTATCATTAGTCTCTTAACCTTTAGAAATCAAGTGACTCCTTTTATTATAAAACCTTAGGCAATTGATGCATTAAAATCAAGTTGCCTTTTCACTACAATCAAGTCATTTATCTTTCCATAAAGCAAATATAACCAGCTTCCCATAAAGTCGTTATATTCACTTTATACCTTAGCCAAAATATAATTTCCTATCGAGGGACTTATACGTTTTAAAGCGGAACAAGTATCACATCTTTAAGACTCTTGAGTCCCTTAACTTTATAAAACTTAAGGCATCCTTTATTCTTTCAAAGAAGTGAGTTAATCTCCTAACTTCGCTGACTAGGCTATTCGTAAAACTAGTAAAGGATATCGAGGTGTTGTCGTCTAGTACTACATGCGTGCAACTAGTCGTGCTCGAAAGATAGGAAAAGTTCTACATAGAGTAAATCACCTGACTACCTCTTAACTTTTAAGAGTAGAAGGAAACATGAAATGATACCACGGTATATTCCATACATAGAATCATGCCAAAGGAAGGAAGAGGTTCGCATACCTGCTGACGATTATCGACAAGTAGCAAAATGCTCCAAAGTACTTCAACCTTGATAGCTATTCCATCCTTGGTAGGATCGCTATCTTAGTACTTCAACCTATAATGGCCACGATATGTCCATTAATCTCTTACTTGAGCGTAGAATATTCTAAGTGCTAAGTCACTAAATTCTACGGAAAATCGAATGACACCTCATTTGTTTCTACTTACTTTGCCACCTTTTCAAGGCGAGATTCAATAACCAAACACGCCACATTTAAGGCGCAATCAAGCAATTAACAATAGGGATTACACGCCTACTAGGCGTGTAAAATTCACGCATGATAGATATCAAACTAATACAACTACTAGTCCGATTTGGCCGTATTGAGTACAACAATACCAATTCTTATCAATTTCCATTTCAATCCAAATTGTTAGCATAACATGATATCAAATCGTGATCGATTGTAACTACTATAATCTTGAGTAAGTAACGTCGGCGATTTCTAATAAGCGACCAATTAGTAATCAACTTGGTGGCTAACATAACATTTCGGATTTAAGCTACAATCAATCCATAATACTTATAAACTTGACCACATACACTTCATGCTAGCAACGTGTAAAGCTAACAACAATATAAATAATCTTGTAACAACTTTTAAGAGCCGAGATTATACCTCAGCGAATCTCGATCAACTCAATCGAATTTTCTCGCTTGCAACAGAGCCTCTTGGCGCTTGATCCATAGTTGAGACCCTTAGAACAACACTGACAAACTTCCTTCAAATCTCAGACAAAACCTAGAAAGACAACTAGGTTTTAACTGCGACTAACGAAAACTATCTTTTTAGAGATTTTTCTATTGAGATATGCTTCTGATACACTCAATAACCTTGGTTTAAAGTGTGGAGCTTAATAGACAAGGAACAAAAAAAATTCTTTTCAAGTGCAAGGAACAGAGAGCTCTTTGTGAGTTTAAATCGATTTCTTGAAAATTTTTCTAAGTGTTGGGCTCTCTCTTGCTACTAGTAGTATTATATAGGGACATGGAGGGTCAGATGTAACCAAATGGGTGGCTAGGATGAGGTTCTCTTAAATATCAAGCTTGTGGTCCCGTTGACCAAGTCGATTATCTCGAAGCTCTACTACTTGCAAGGCTTGTCTTACAACAAGGGTCAAATGACCCTTATGCCCTAGTGATTTCGTCCAAGACCTCGATAAGGGGGTGACACGTGTCGCCTCCCGTTAAATCCTGATATTACGTTTTGACAATTCCATAATTAGATAAATTTTTATAAGTCTCGAATCTTAACACTCGTGAGTTCTTACGTGCGTTCTTACAGCATATCTGCCTGAATGGGGTGTAACACGGTAGTGGCGAGGTCGTGGTGGAAGTTCCCAGTTTTAGCGGTCCTTTGAACCGCCTATATGATTTCAGGTATGTCTTTGACCCTTTAGAAACTTGTATGCATGATAAAGTTGTTGTATGATTAAGTGTCATGAACATGTTATATTGAGACTATGTATATGCCAGAAGGAGATGGAAGTACGAAAAGATAATCCCTTTTGGGCTTATGATGGACGGATATGCGTGTGCGAGGTATTAGGGCCATAAGTGGCATAATTAGGTTTCATTAAGTGTAGTTGTGTGAGATTATGCCGAGAGATGATAAAGTGAACTCCGAAAGAACATTCGAGGACGAATGTTTCTAAGGGGGGAAGAATGTTACACCCCGTATTTACAGGACATGTTTTAAGAACGTATGTGAGAATCCCAAATGTTAAGATTAGAGACTTGTAAAAATTTATCGGAATTATGGAATTGTCGGAAAACGTAATATTGTGACGAATGGGAGGGCGACACGTGTCACCCCCCCCCTTAAATGGTATTGGATGAAATTGCATGGGCAAAATGGTCATTTGACCATTGTTAGGAAGACAAGTCTTGCAACTTGAAGAGCTTGACAATGTTGACTTGGTCAATGGGACCACTTAGTTTATATTTAATAAGAATTGCATCGAGCCACACGTATGTACACGTGTTGACCTCATTTGTGCTATATAGTAGTACTAGTAGTGAGACGAGCTTAGTACTTAGCCAAATTTTCAAGAAATTGGAAGAACTCTTCTAAGAGCTCTCGGGTTCAACTGTTACACCGGAATTTCGGACAAGAATACGAGAATAGGCCTTGAGAACATAAGACTTGGAAATTGATGCGAAAGGAAGAATTGTTTTTAGAAGGAAAATCCTCGAAACGTCGGAAAGGAAAAATATTCGTTGATGAGAATTAGATTCTCAAAATGCATTATTTGAAGAGTATGATGCTTATTAACATTATGGAAATTTATTTTTCTGGTTGGTCACGTGGGGCCCGCTCGAAATTTTACATTTTGTGGGGCCCGCGAGGATTCTGAGAATTTTATGGATGAATGTGTCACGACCCGATCCGGGCGTGGTAGTGCCTACGAGCACCCAAGTAGGCATCTGTCAGTGTCGTGGAATATAAAACAAGACATAAACAGTGTAAAATGAGACAAAATTTATCGAGAAAAAGTCGCCTTTCGGCGTATATATATAAACCAAGTGCGCGATTACATCCCAATGTACAATGGGACTACAGACCTCAGAAGTAAACAACTATGGCGGGACAGGCCCGCCATACCTGAATGTACAAAACTATCTACAACAGGAGATCGTACCCGAAAGTCGAGCCTCGGAGAAATGGAGCTCACGACACGAAGAAAAGATCCTGGCGAGGATCCACTACTGCGTCCGCACTGCGGCATGAGCGCGGCCCAGAAGGAGGTCGATCTGTGAGTACCAAGTATGTGAAAGCGTAAAAATCTTGCGAAGTGAAATCAAAGTGTTTAAAACCATTTGCAAATCTGACCAGTTCAATTGCACATAGTGCCGCAACATAAACAAGAGCAAAATAAATATAATGCTTGGTCTTTTCTAGGCGCTAATGATCGAAGCAAGACCGATCGCCCGTAGTATCATTAGGCGTACCTAATCTGGACTTCCGCGATCCGCATGGGTCCCATGACCGCGTAGAGTATTCCGCGCCGGGGTAGCTCTTCCGGCATCGTCTGGACTCGAAGTCGCGTAGCCCACGTAGCCGCGTGAGGTATTCCCGCACACTAACACGGAACTCGTAGCTCTGCATGGGTCTCTGGACGCGTAGGCATCCACCGCGTCGAGGCGGCTTAACCCGGTATAACATGTCGAGGTGAGTGGTATAATACTAACATAAAGGCTTATCGTTAAACAACGTAAGCCTGATAAAAATAACCTCTTTACACAAGCGTTACAAGACACTAACACACGTAGCATCATAATATGTCTACTCGTGAACCATCTTACTATACTTTCGAAATCAATACAAGTCTTTCGTAAACACATAAGTAAACCGTTAAACTTATCTTTCTTAAGTCGTTATACCTAACTTCCCATAAAGCTAGTATAACTCTTAGCTTTTGTTTAAAAACAAGTATTACTCTTAACTTTCAAAAAGCGATTCATAATTCTTTTGAAATACTTGGTCTTATTATTTAGACTCGAGTCAAAAGGCGTCAAGTAAAACCATGTTCGGTTAACACATATGCGTCTGTACTATATATATATATTTTAAAATATCATGCTCAAAAGTATAGGAAAAATCACATACCTCATAATGAAATCCACTGCCGAGTCGAATATATCGTGAGTATCAACCTATAATAGTCAAATACGTCTATCAGCGTCTAGACTATTGCGTAGAATATTCTAGCGAAGGTTCTTAATTCTACGGAAAATTGGCGACATTTCCACTACCAGTCAAACTACACAAGTCTCGTAAATACAGTCTATGTAAGTACAATTCAATATTTTTAATATTCTTGATGTGAATTGATTCAATTCTCTTCTTTAATATCATACATATCTTATACTCAAATCTAAACTACTCTTATATGTAATCTCGATTCTGATAGAAGGACAAGGGTATTTACCTCGATGAGCCCAAAATTATCAAGTTTAAATGTCGATCTGAGCAAGGTTTAGCTCACTAATTTGCGCTCAGATGGCTCGAGAAACCCTTAGAAGTTCTACACAACTTACTTAAATACTTCAACCAATGATGAAGATTTTCCTAGGGTTTCGTTTAGTGACTAATGGATATAAGGTAGTATTTACGGGCTTTTAGTATAGAGTGACTTGGAATACTTCAAGGTATATGGCTAGGGTATTTTGGGGATAGTAACAATACTTGGAGAATATTTTCTACGAGGAAGCGGGTATTTAGTAGAACAAGCCCAGGAAGGGGGTGTTTCGCGGAACCACTAGGCAAGGGGAAAGAGGGCTTGGACGAGAACACTACAAGGGAGAGGAGTTTTGAGACTTGGAAATTGTGTTTGTGGATGAAGAAGTCTTGCCAGAGGGGGTATTTATAGAGCCCTCGATGACGAATTAAAACAAATGGAGGGTGGGGATTAGGATCCATGTGAAGAGTGAGGTCTTCCAACCAAGTGTCCACCACAATGTTGGGACATATGTACACCACAACATTGGGACATATGTCCCCACAACAATGAGCCATGTGGCCTCCGCTATCTCGAGAAGCCGTCCAGCCTACCTACCCCGAAAATATCTTTACAAGACTTGACTATTTGACCTTGTCCACTTGGCCACATTTTAGTCAACCCGTACAACTAAGGGTGACACATGTCGCCTCACTGTTAGTCCAAAATATTTCGTCTCGGAAAAATTCGTGTCGGTTAAAATATTAAAAGCGTAGAATTTCCTTATGAGTTCGGAATCTTTTTAGTCGAAAGTTCACAATCTCATCCTTAACCTAATTAGGGTTTGTACAATTGTATATGCGTCCTCACATACATACTGCGGAAATACGAGGGTATAGCAGAATGGGAGGCGGCGTGTGGCCGCCGATGGTCTTGGAAGAAATAATCGAGGGTAGTATGGTCTTTGACACATGTGGAAGATGCGTCTTCAAAGCTTGAGAAAATTGACCAAGTCAACTTGTCCACTTGGCTAATTAATTAATGATCTTAAATCTAGCCTCACATTTGTTGTAATCTAAGCCTCAATTGTGTTATATATACCTACGCTAGTGCAGACTTATCTTGACACTTAGAAAAATTAGAGAAACTTTGTTCTTCATGTGTGCTCTCGGGTTTGTCCTTTTCCTGAAAATTTTGTAGTTTTGATCCATTATTCACAAGACTTTAACTTGAGGTCCCTAAGGGTATTGTAAGGATATCTCAATAGAAAGATTTCGGAAAAGCAGCGTTTTTCGTTAGTCATGAGCGAAACCCTAAGGTGTTCTTCAACTTTGAAGATGGAACATGAAGAGGAGTTCTTTATGAGTTTCTAAGGAGTTCTTGGAGCGGATTGGAACATAAGTAAAGGAGCTAAGAATTGCTAAGGAGCGACTTTGAATATTGGAATTTATAAGGGCTTATAAAGGTAACAAATCTTGTCGTTTTAGTAATTAAGATTAATTATTGTTGTAGCTATGGATATTAGCAAGCATGAGGTATATATTATGAAGTTTGATAAGTGTTATGGATATTGGAAACCCTAATCCGAAATTTGCATGATTAACCACAAGATTGTAATTCAGGTGGTTACTAGTTTTAGTAAGTAAATCTTGTTATATAAAGAAAGGATTATAGTTGTTTGAATTGTTTGCGACTATATAACATGTTAGGACGACATTATGGATTGAAAGGAATTGGAAAGGACTTGTGTTGTTGTATGTAGTAGCCGAGAATGGCTTTGGTTATTGATCTACTTAGTATGAATTGTGGGGCGGAATTTTACACGTATTGTAAGGCGTGTAATCCCCTTTGGTTGGTTGTTGTATTGAGCCTTAAATGTGGCGTGTTTGTTTATTGAATTCGGCCTTGAAAAAAGTGGCAAAGTATGTAAAAACAAAGGAGGTGCTGCCCAATTTTCCGTAGATTAAGAGAGCGAATACTTAGTATTATTCTACGTTTGAAGCTAGAGGTTAATGGACGTATTATGGCCATTATAGGTTGAAGTACTACGAGTAGCGTATTTTACTTGAAGGGGTGGAAAAGCTAGCAAGGATAAAGTACTTGGGAGCATTTTGCAACTTGTCGTTAGTCGTCGCGAGGTATGTGAACCTCTTCTTTCTTTGGCATGATCCTACGTATGAAATAGCCATGTGATAGTATTTCATGATTCATTCTACTCTTAGGAGTTAAGAAGTGTCCAAGTTGTTGATTCTAAGTTAAAAAAATATGTCTAAAGTTATCCTAAGTCCTTACCAAGTCTTATGGGAGATGTTGGTAAGAATGGTTAGGAAGTTATGAGATTTGATTTAAAGCTTTGTGCCTTGTTTTATTTGAAGTAATTAAGTTGAATTTATATGTGAAAAGGAGGTTGATTTTAAAAATGGAAGTTATATGGTTTTAAAGAGAATAAGTTACTTGGTTTTGGAAGTGTATGAAACTTTATTTTTCAAGTTATGGGACTTGATTTCTAAAGTGTTGATGATATGATTTTATAAGTATAAGTAAATTGACTTTAAAGAATGTATGTTATGAAGTTTTAACACTATGAACTTTGATTGTCTTTTAAGGATTATGAAGTTTTAAGCGATATGATTTTAAAGTGTATCTTTCTGAGGAGTTAGGACTATAAGCCTTGATTTTATGAGTGGAAGTGACTAAACTTTAAAGTATGGCTTAATTTATTTGAAAGTTAAGAAGATGGTTTCCAAAGAGTGTGTGACTTGAGCTTTAAAAGAAAGGAGTTTTATGATTCTTTTAAGTATGTATATGCGTAGTATTTTGGGTCTACTTTTTCCTATTGTTGTAAGAATAAAAGTGTCTTAAGTTCTCTAAAATGAAAGGTTGTTATAATAGCTTTATGGAAAGTTGTTATAACGACTTAAGAAAGAAGTGAAAGATGGTTTAAAAATGTTATGTAAGGAGCATCACAGGAGCCTACAAATAGGCCGGATTATGTTATGAAATACAGGAGCCTACAAATAGGCGGATTATGTTATGAGATACAGAGCCTACATATAGGCCGGATTCGCCATATTACAGAGCTACACACGGTAGATTCGTCGTCTTACCGAGATCATGGTAGGCGGATTATCTACGTGATTCCCACGATGCAAGAGCTCGCGGCGTGCGGTTATGCTACATGATTCCCGTACGGTAAGGCCCAGGCGGGCGGATTATGTCACATGATTCGTGATACCGTGTCCATAAATGGGCGGATGCGTTATCACGTATGGATAATCAAGTAAGCTCCCAAATAAAAGTCCACTTTATAAAGCGGATTATGTTATGTAAGATATGTAAGTTATGTGGATAAACTTGACTAAATCCTTAAAGTAAATGCGTAAGAATATGATGTTAATTTTATTGAAAGAAGGAAAAGAAACGATTAATATCGATTGATTTGGGAGTTAAAATGGCACGGTAGGATCAGTATTGCATTTTTATACTTGCCACTGTCATTTTGTTATCTGATTATGATTTGGTTATTGTACACAGTTTACATTCCATACTTGGTACTGTTGTCTTGACCCGCCGAAACTGCGTTAAATGCCCGCGGTGTTAGGTACACAGGTTGGTGATCTCTGTTCGATTTTGGCAAGCTCCGTTCGCTCGGAAGCTTATCTTTTAGATGCGGTTTCACGATATTGTAGATTATGTACATTGGGGTATGGCGGGACCTGTCCATACAGTTGATTATAGTCTTAAGTGCGTAGTCACGTATGTTGTGGGTCGGTTTGTAAAAAAAAGGGATGTAAGCTGCGGTTGTTTATGTATATGTATATGTGTCGAGGTAGCCTTATCGGCTAAAGCATTGTTTAAATTCTCGTTATTTTATTTTATAAGTTTCATGTATGTTCATTGATTATCTACGATGTAAACTGTAAGGGTGCCAGGTAGGGCACCGATCGCGGGGCAGGGTCGGTGCGTGACAAAAGTGGTATCGAAGCGATTAGTCCTCGGAAAGTGTCTACAGCAGGTGTCACAGTAAGTCTTGATTGCTCGGTGTGTTGTGCACCATCTATGTCGAGGAGTGCGGGACATTTAGTGTTATACCGTATTTCGGTATATGCGTGCGGCGTACGTCTGGTTAGTATGCGTTAGGCATTGGGCGGAAATTAGTACCTGACCGAAAAGAATCGTTTCAAATGAAGCGTTTTACAAAACTTGCGTAGGAAAATTACGACTATGTCGTTTATAATTTTTCACGGATTTTTCAGAGATGAAACATTTTGGACCGAGAGGGAGACACTTGTCACCTCAAGTTAGCGGAATTGAGGCGTTCTTGGGCGATTTTGTGGCCAAACTTTGGTCGAGTTAGGTAGGATATTTTTGTGTAGTAGATGGATAAGGACACGTGGGTGAATCCACACCCTACACTTGCCTACCAACGGCCATCTTGGCCTTGAAAGCCCTATAAATACCCCACAACTTGAAGGTTTTCTTCGTCCATAAATCAACCTGCAAGTCTTGAAAATCATTCCCTATCATGTAGTGTTTAGTGACCTCATAAGCCCAGAAGGCCCTTGGCGAAACATCTTCCCCCTCTAGCCTAGTTGCTCTGGCGAAACCCCAGCGGTAGAAAATTGTCTTCCAAGTATAGTTACTATTCCTAAATACCCTTGCCCAAATCCCTTATAGTATTTAAGTAGAAGTTGTGTAGAACTTCTAAGGGTTTCTTGGAGCTATCGGAGCGTGCAATTAGGAGCTAAACCTTGCTCGGGATCGACGTTTAACTTGGATAATTTTGGGCTTATCGAGGTAAATACTCTTGTCATATTGTAATTGGATATTACATATAAGAATAGTTAAGACTTGAGTATAAGATACTTAGAAGGTTATTAAAGAAAGAATTGGTGAAATCATCGGAAGAATAATAAAGAAGATTGAGCGTATTACGTATGTGTATTTCTGATGAACTTGAGTAACAGCGGGTAGGAAGTGCTGCCCGATTTTCAGTAGAATAGAGAACCTCTTGCTTAGAACTTTATACGATTATAGTCTAGGCGTTGATAGGCGTATTTGTTATTATAGGTCGATACTCTGCGCGCGACATATTCGACTTGGCAGGTGGTTTTCGCCGAGAAGGTATGTGATTCTTCCTATACTCTTGAGCATGATATTTTAAAATATATATATGATGCGGTAGGCGTGCGTGTGTTAGCGGGCGTAGTTTTACGGCAATGTCTTTTGACTTAAGCCTGAATAATAAGAATCTTGAAGTCTTTCAAAAGAATTATAAATCATTTTTGAAAGAAGGAGAATATTGTTTTAAAACAAAAAGCTTAAGAGTTATACTAGCTTTATGGGAAGTTAGGTATAACGACTTAAGAAAGATAAAGGACGGTTTTACTTGTTTGTTTATGAAAATCTTGTATTGACACGCAAAGTATAGAAAGATGGTTTGATAAGTAAACATGTTATGATACTACGTGTGTTAGTGTCTTGTGATGTTATTCTTGTTGCGCTTACGTTGTTAAGCGTTAAGACCGTTATCTTGTTATTATATCACATACCACTTGACTTGTTATCAGGGCTTGCCACGCTTGATGCGGTCTATCACGGCTATCTGATGCAATGTGACTATCTTGAGCTACAAGAGTTCGGATGGATCATTAGGGTGTTTTATCCGTCACGAGGATGCCTATGTAGTGCGTGTGACTATCACGGTCTGTGAGACTATGCGGATGCGGGAGTCGAGGAGAATGCGGGGTTAGCTACCCCGTCACGAGGAATACCTCATGCGGGTGCATGTGTGACTATGCGGATGCGGGAGTCGAGATTAGGCATGTCACGACCGAACCGGGCGTGTTGGTGCCTTACCGGGCACCCTAGTGATACAACATCGAGAAAATCGTGGAAATAAAAACATGAACATGAATTAAGAGAAAAGATAAATAAGCGAGCCAACCAAAGCGAGTTGCCTTCATCATAAATACATAAATACGACGGTTATCCTTTTTACAAACCACACAACGATTACTCAGACCTCTAAGATTTTTACAACGGCTATGGCGGGACGGGGCCCGCCATACCACAGATGTATAAGAATCTACGGACTCGAGTAACATGCAAAAGATAAGCCTCAGGAAACGGAGCTTCAACCGCTGAAATGTGATCCATGGCGGGGATCGGCGGTCGATGTACCTTTTACTGCGGCGTGAGCGGCCCCGAAAGTCGATGCAGCGGTACCAAGTATGTGGCTGTAAAATACGTAAATGAAATCATAATAGTCTATATAAAGCGGGAGACATGTATGATAAGCAAACTACGATTCCGCGACATAAGCGATCATGTCAAGTCGAGGACTCGCGCCTCAAAGTCATCCCTCGTACGTGGAAATTCTTCCGCCACTTGGCGTGATCTAGGTACAAATCATGTGATACGTATAACGGTCTCGGCCCGTCTTATGGACCCGATATGAAAGCGTGTGGAATACATTCGGTTAATCCCGTGAGCCGTAGTGAGTGAAATACATTCCCGGATGAGCCGTAGTCGAGTGAAATACATTCGGATGAGCCGGTAGTTAGGTGAAATACATTCCGGATGAGCCGTGTCGGTGAAATACATTCGGATGAGCCGTGTCGGTGAAATACATTCGGATGAGCCGTGTCAAGTGAAATACATTCGGATGAGCCGTGTCGGGTGAAATACATTCGGATGAGCCGTGTCGGGTGAAATACATTCGGATGAATCGGTAATCAAGTGAAATACAATACTTGCACAACAAGGCTATCACCGTAACATGGTCAAGTTTCATAACAACAAGCGTAAGCGAGTTACACGCGACTCAAATTACTTTCATTTTATGTCAAAGTCAGGATTTTTAACCTTAAAGTACTACGTCAGTTAAATTCCTTTTAAGATCCATTTCTTTTACAAAAGGTCACCGATACGTAGTATAAAATTAGAGTGATTAACATTGTTAAGTAAACCAAAATGCTTTCCTTTGTAAAATCAAGTAACAACCTTATTTTCCAAGCGTTGAGTTTGCCTAATTTCAAATGCTCAAGTTTCTCATTTTAGAAAGGTTTAGTAGTTCATAGTTTTAAATCCTTTAAAACATAATTCTCCTTTAAGCGTTTTGAAACCTATGTCTTATAAGTGAGTAGGTTATTCTTGTTTATAATCAATCTTATTAAGCGACCATGATCTAGGAAATGTCATTTGTCTCATCTTAGCTTCTATGCGGATGGAAGTTTCTCTGGTTTTAATAATACTAAATCTGTCCAAAACATTTCCTTTTATTAGCTGCGATGGTTTGTCGTCTGATTCTGATTTTGAAATCGGTAAAGCGTTTTAAGCCGTTATACTAACTTCCATAAAGCTAGTATAACTCTCGAGTTTCCAAAAACCAAGTATTACTTCTTCTCTCAAAATGATTCAAAAATCTTTTGAAATACTTCAAGTTCTTTATTATCACATAGCGACCAGGTTATAGTTCAAATCGGTTACCTCTTAAAAATCACAAGTATTTTCTTACCTACGTAAAAATGTTATAACGACTTCCCATAAAGCGGTTATAACACTTTATGTTTTAAACAATCAAATACATTTAGCACACGTATCGTCTAGTACTAGATAGTTCACACATATCATGCTAGAAGAGATAGGAAGGGTTCACATACCTCGCGGCGATTATCGACTAATAGCAAAGCGCTCAGTACCTCAAGCCGTCAGTGCACCTTAAGGCGGTAGATCGCGCCACCGTAGTATTTCAACCTATAGAGGCCACGGCGCCTATTAATATCTTTAGATCGGCGTAGAATATTCTCGAGAAAATTGACACCTCCCACTTTGCATGGCGTAAATCTCCTCTCTATCGGTGACTGCAAACCAACCGAGGGGTTAACCGTCTAACGGGCGTGTACAATTCTACTACGATAATGCTACACAAGTCTCTTTATGTCTGATCTATGTAATTACTGATTCGATTCACTTCTTTAAATTGGGCTTAAGTCGCGAGACATTGCGTAAGTATTAATCGAGCTTAAGTCAAAAGACATTGCCGCAACTATGTTCGATTCTATATATAGTATACTTAACTATATACTCCTACAACATGTAATTTCCAATTACTGAGAAGGTCGAAGTGTTTACCTCGTTAAGCCCAAAATTATCCAAGTTATATGTCGATCTGAACAACGTTTAGCTCTACTCGGCGCTCAATCCGTTCCAACCAACCCTTAGAAGTTCTAACCAACCTACTTATGACTTCAACTACGGGTGAAGATTTACTTAGGGTTTCGTTTTGTGGTGAGGAAGTATAATAGTATTTTACGGGCTTTTGAAAAAGTGTAACCTTGGGAATACTATAAGGTATTTGGGCGAGTATTTGGGCATTATAACAATACTAGGAGAGTATTTCTATACCACAAAGGGGTATTTATACGAGACAACTAGGCTAGGGGTGTACCCATGGCTAGCACCACAAAGGGAGGAGGCTCTCGGCCCAGGGCACTTGCTCGAGGGGAGGGGACTTTGGACGATAGCAAGACAAGAGGGAGGGAGTATTTGAGACTTAGATAGATTGCTCAACTTTTGGATGAAGAAAGTCTTCAACTTAGAGGGGTATTTATAGGTCAAGTGAAGGCCAACCAATGGCCAAGATGAAGACAAGTGCATAGCAAGTGTAAGGCCAAGATTTAGCCATGTGCTACCTTATCCATCTACACAAACTATCCTACCTAACCCTTGACCAAAAATTCAACACCAAAAACGTGCAAGACTAGCCCATTTCGTCCGTCCACTCCTTCCAATTAGAGGGTGACAAGTGTAAGCCCTCGTTGATCCAAAATGTTTCGTCTCTCGGAAAAATCCATAAAAATATTAATGACATAGCTGGAATTTTCCTCGAAAGCTATGGAAGCGTTTAGTCAACGACTCATTTAGGTGTTGTGTACAAATTTGAAACTAGCCAACTTTTAAGGCTCAAATTATAATACGTGCGGCGCTCGCGTGCACTCTGGAAATCACGGGTATAACATTCTCCCTCGCGAAACATTCGTCCGAATGTTCCTTAACCTCAAACAAACATGCGCGATATAGTCTTCACTACTATGCTTACGAGAACAATCACGCCACGCAGCCACGAAACACTGCGCAAATACTTACATCCAAGTCCACGGAAACACCTCTAACATCACAAACTTTTGTCACTTTGCGCGAGGTTCTAGTGTCATTCCGGCGACCAACAAATGGATGCGGATGCGTCGCGATCCACGAGGTCAAAATATACATCCTTGCACCTTCTCCCTTTACAAGAAATGATCACACACGTTCGGCTTCTCCCCGTCGTTGTACCCTTCTCGAACACTCGGACTCTTTCTAGTATCCGTACCACGCTTGCGTCAGCGTTTACGTTTCCGACCGCGAGTCACCGCCTCGACTTGGTTATCTTACTAGCCTCGATCTTCCTTAAGGCCTTGGCGCCTTCACGATCGGCCGGTCGAACATATCCACAAACTCATCGATGGTCATCTAAACTTGGGCCTAGCACCGCCGTGACCACTACCACTGGCGGGACCACCCGAGTGACCCAGCTTATTAGACTCACGGGTTGACACGCACACGTCCTCGGACGAGCCTGCATCGCGGACTCTCGTTTCTCGTCCGGAACAACCTTGCTAAATCACATGGAAAGATACCACTTTCATTTACCCAACCAGGACTTATCACCTGATACATTCGGGCGTAAATGCACTCGACGAGGTTCACTCGCAAAATCTTGTACTCGAGACGGCGCACATCTAAGGTCTCATTGTAATATTCTAAGGTTAAATCATTTTCTCACCCCAGCTTACCGCTTTTCCCGACGGGTTCTAAATCACATTTTAGCACAAGCTATCAGAACATAACACTCAACACATTAACATAACATCAAAACATACAAGCCTCTGAGGGTTAAGGATATACACAGGCTACCACTCGGCTCTAATCATAAGTACGCCTGCGTAGCATGCGCGTAGAAAGCGATGAACATCAGCGTCCGGTGAGCTGCGTCATCTTTGCCGGTACCTCTCCTATAAGCCACGATCTCGTCACATGGCCGGCGGCCGCGGTGAAACAAGCACGATAAAAAGCGACATTCCGGGATGATGTTTGCCACATCGTGCACTGAGGGGCGAATCCGGTGGCTAGCACTCGCGTATACCGTGAACGGAAGCCACGGAGCTCGACCAGCTCGAATACCTGAGCGTCTGAAGGCGAGAGGACCACTCCGTCTTGGCGGAGTACATAACTAGGCTAGCTGAGGCGGTCGCCTCGAAAGTTACCAAGGACCTGTTTGTTACCCTCCTGGCGATCTCGGTCGTTCAGTCGACCTCTCAGTGCCTCGCATCCTAGTGCATGAGCTTGCGTGCGGGCAATGTCCATGCGGTGAAGAGCTACACGTACAAGCCTCTGCCCAGTAATCGTCGGCCGGTGGCGTGGCGGTGTACTCGTCCTCCATATCCGCTACTACGGGAGCATCTGAGCTAATGAGTCGAACTCCACATTGTACTCTCTAACCGTCGCGATCACGCCTCAGCGTCAAAAATCGTCGGCCCGAGCCCTCGCTCATGCAGTGGAGGCAAGAAATGTGCAAGAAATGCCCTCGAGAACTCGTCCCAAGCTGCTGGAAGTCGTGCTCTTCCGGGGCGGCTCAGCGAATCAAACCCGATCGGCTGCGATATCACGTGGCGATCACGAACCGATACCACCGACTGCGCCTCTGAGGCTCTGATCACTCTCATGATCGCATGTTGTCGGATAAACTCACGAGGTCGTCCTCGGCTCTTGATCCATAGAACACTGGCGCTCTGACTTCGAGAAAGTCACGTAGCCTCAGTATGCGCTCGGGGTGAACTACAGGTGCTATTGGTGGGCTGCTGCGTCGACCTATCCTCATATCGTACGACCACGGCGATGGCCGCCGTCTCCTTGTACCCGTCTCATCGGCTCCAGTGTGGGGTGGAGGCTCAGTCTTGTAGTCTCGGCCCGCTGCTGCGACTCTAAGCTCTGCTTTGGTCTTTGTGGCGTCGCTCCAGCCGTCGAAGCCTTATCTCAGTCTGGCCGGGCTGCGCCTCGTACTCCTCTATATCTCGCTAACGACTCCCTTGCCTTGCCCATGCGGGCTGCAGGTTGCCTTGCAGCGGAGGCATAGCGGTAAAAGAAAAGGGATCGTCGGAGGGCTGACTTATCACGTGGCTACAGGGCCACGATCTCGGAATGAGAAGAATGAAACCGATCCTAAATGTCCTATAGCCTCACGATTATAGATGTGGTGCCTGACACACGATAATCAAGACTCTACTGAACACGGTGCAGACCTTTCGAGGACAACTGGCTCACGATACCACTTTTGTCACGACCGAACCGGGCGTGGTGGTGCCTACCGGGCACCTGGTGATACAACGTCGAGAGAAAATCAGCGGAAATAAAAACATGAACATGAATTAAGAAAAGATAAATAAGCAGGCCAACCAAGCGATTTGCCTTAAATCATAAATACATAAATACGAACAATTATCCTTTTTACAAACCACACTTGCTTGATTACTCACGGACCTCTAAGATTTTTACAACGGTATGGCGGACGGGGCCGCCATACCACGAATGTATAAGAATCTCTGGACTCGGTAACATACCAAAAGATAAGCCTCGAAGGCGGAGCTTCCAACCTTGCTGAAATGTGATCCTATAGCGGGGATCGGCGATCGATGTACCTTTTACTGCGGCGTGAGCGGCCCCGAAGGAGAGTCGATGCAGCGGTACCAAGTATGTGGCGTAAAATCACGTAAATGAAATCATAATAGTCTATATAAAGCGGGAGGCATGTATGATAGCAAACTACGATTCCACAACATAAGCGATCATGTCGTCGAGGACTCGCGCCCGAAGTCATCCGCCGTACGTGGAAATTCTTCATCACTGGCGGTCTAGGTACAAATCATGTGATACGATATAACGGTCTCGGCCCGTCTTATGGACCCGATATAAGCGTGTGGAATACATTCGGTTCGTCCGTGAAGCCGTGGTCGAATGAAATCATTCCGGATGAGCCGTGGTCGAGTGAAATACATTCCGGATGAGCCGTGGTCGGTGAAATACATTCGGATGAGCCGTGTCAGGTGAAATACATTCTCGGATGAGCCGTGTCGGTGAAATACATTCGGATGAGCCGGTAATCAAGTGAAATACATTCCGGATGAGCCGTGTCGGTGAAATACATTCCGGATGAGCCGTGTCGGTGAAATACATTCGGATGAATCGGTAATCAAGTGAAATACAATACTTGCAACAAGGCTATCACCGTAACATGGTCAAGTTTCATAACAACAAGCATAAGCAAGTTACACCTGACTCGAGTACTTTCATTTTATGTCAAAGTCGGATTTTAACCTTAAAGTACTCGTCAGTTAAATTCCTTTTAAGATCCATTTCTTTTACAAAGGTCACGATGCCGTAGTATAAAATTAGAGTGATTAACATTGTTAAGTAAACCAAAATGCTTTCCTTTGTAAAATCAAGTAACAGCCTTATTTTCCAAGCGTTGAGTTTGCCTAATTTCAAATGCTCGAGTTTCTCATTTTAGAAAAGGTTTCGTAGTTCATAGTTTTAAATCCTTTAAAACATAATTCTCCTTTAAGCGTTTTGAGAAACCTATGTCTTATAAGTGAGTAGGTTATTCTTGTTTATAATCAATCTTATTAAGCGACCGTGATCTAGGAAATGTCATTTTGTCTCATCTTAGCTTATGCGGATGGAAGTTTCTCTTGGTTTTAATAATACTAAATCTGTCCAAAACATTTCCTTTTATTAGCTGCGATGGTTTGTCGATCTGATTACGATTTTGAAATCGATGCAAAAGCGTTTTAAGTAGTTATACCTAACTTCCCATAAAGCTAGTATAACTCTCGAGTTTCCAAAACCAAGTATTACTTCTTCTCTCAAAATGATTCAAAAATCTTTTGAAATACTTCAAGTTCTTTATTATCACATAGCTTGACGGTTATAGTTCAAATCGATTTACCTCTTAAAAATCACAAGTATTTTCTTACCTCGTAAATTTGTTATAACCAACTTCCCGTAAAGCGTTATAACACTTTATGTTTTAAATAATCAAATACATTTAGCACGTATGCGTCTGCAGTACTAGATAGTTCACACGTATCATGCTAGAAGAGATAGGAAGAGGTTCACATACCTCGCGGCGATTATCGACTAATAGCAAAGCGCTCCAGTACCTCAAGCCAGTCATTGCACCAGCGAGTAGATCGCGCCAGCGTAGTATTTCAACCTATAGAGGCCCTGGCGCTATTAATATCTTTAGATCGGCGTAGAATATTCTACGAGAAAATTCGCACCTCCCCATGACGGCGTAAATCTCCTCTCTATCGGTAGGCTTGACCGAAGTTAACACGTCTAGCGGGCGTGTACAATTCTACTACGGTAATGCTACACAAGTCTCTGTAATACGATCCTATGTAATTACAGTTCGATTCACTTCTTTAAATTGGGCTTAAATCGCGAACATTGCGTAAGTATTGTCGAGCTTAAGTCAAAAGACATTGCCGCACAACTATGTTGATTCTATATATAGTATACTTAACTATATACTCTACAACATTTAATTTCAATTACAGCGAGAAGGTCAAGAGTGTTTACCTCGTTAAGCCCAAAATTATCCAAGTTATATGTCGATCTGAACAGCGTTTAGCTCTACTCGGCGCTCGATCCGTTCGAACCAACCCTTAGAAGTTCTAACCAGCTTCTTATGACTTCAACTACGGGTGAAGATTTACTTAGGGTTTCGTTTTTGTAGTGAGGAAGTATAATAGTATTTTTTGGGCTTTTGAAAAAGTGTAACCTTGGGAATACTATAAGGTATTTGGGCCAAGGTATTTGGGCATTATAACAATACTAGGAGAGTATTTCTATACCACAAAAAGGGGGTATTTATACGAGACAACTAGGCTAGGGGGGTACCCCTCGGCTAGGGCACCAAAAAGGGGGAGGGGGAGGCTCTCGGCCAATGGCCTTGCTCAAAGGGGAGGGAGACTTTGGGCGATAGCGAGACAAGAGGGAGGAGTATTTGAGACTTAGATAGATTGCTCAACTTTTGGATGAAGAAAGTCTTGACTTAGAGGGTATTTATAGGTCAAGTGAAGGCCAACCAATGGCGAAGATGAAGACAAGTGCATAGCAAGTGTAAGGCGAAGATTTAGCCATGTGCTACCTTATCCATCTACACAAAATATCCTACCTAACCCATGACCAAAATTCAACACCAAAAGCGTGCAAGACTAGCCCGTTTAGTCCGTCCACTCCTCGATTAGAGGTGACAAGTGTAAGCCTCTCGTTGATCCAAAATGTTTCGTCTCTCGGAAAAATCCATAAAAAATATTAATGACATAGCCAGAATTTTCCCTCGAAGGTTGAAGCGTTTAGTCAACGACTCCTTTCGGGTGTTGTGTACAAATTTCGAAACTAGCCAACTTTAAGGCTCAAATTATAATCGTCTGGCTCGCGTACGCTCTGCGGAAATACGGGGTATAACATTCTCCCTCATGCGAAACATTCGTCCGAATGTTCCTTCTAACCTCAAAACAAACATGCGCGATATAGTCTTCACTACTATACTTACGAGAACAATCACCTTGCCCACGGCCACGAAACACTGCGCGAATGCTTACATCCAAGTCAGGAAACACCTCTAACATCACAAACTTTTGTCACTTTGCGCGAGGTTCTAGTGTCGCTCCGTGAACGACAAATGATGCCGGTGCGTCGATCCACGAGTCAAAAATATACATCCTTCGCACCTTCTCCGCTTTACAAGAAATGATCACACGCGTTCACTTCTCCCCGTCGTTGTACCCTTCTCGAACACTCCGGACTCTTTCTAGTATCCGTACCACACTTCAGCGTTTACGTTTCCGACCCGGAGTCACCACTCCACTTGGTTATCTTACTAGCCTCGATCTTCCTTAAGGCCACCGGCCTTCACGATCCGCCGGTCGAACATATCCACAAACTCATGCGATGGTCATCTAAACTTGGGCCTGCACCTCGTGACCTACCGCTGGCGGGACCACCCGAGCTGACCCAGCTTATTAGGGCTGCGGGTTGACACGCAACCGTCCTCAACCCGAGCCTGTCACGCAAACTCTCGTTTCGTCCGGAACAACCTTGCTAAATCACGTCGGGAAAGATACCACTTTCATTTACCCGACCAGGACTTATCACTGATACATTCCGGGCATAAAATGCACTCGACAAGGTTCGCTCGCAAAATCTTGTACTCGAGCGGCCTTACATCTAAGGTCTCAGCGTAATATTCTAAGGTTCATCATTTTCTCACCCCGAGCTTACCACTTTTCCCCTGACCAGGTTCCTAAATCACATTTTAGCACAAAGCTATCCGAACATAACATAACACATTAACATAACATCAAAACATACAAGCCTCAGGGTTAAGGATATACACAGCTACCACTCCACTCTAATCATAAGTACGCCTGCATGCATGTATGAAAGCGATGAACACATCAGCGTCCGGTAGGCTGCGTCATGCTGCCGGTACCTCTCCTATAAGCCTGATCTCTCGTCACGTGGCCTGGCAGCGCGGTGAAACAAGCACCATAAAAAGCGACATTCCGGGATGATGTTTGCCACATCGTGCCTGAGGGACACGAATCGGTAGCTGCGCTCGCGTATACGAACGGAAGCCACGGAGCTCGACCGGCTCGAATACCACTGAGCACGAAGGCGGGAGGACCACTCCGTCTTGGCGGAGGTACATAACTAGGCTAACTGAGGCGGTCGCCTCGAAAGTTACCAAGGACCTGCTGTTACGGCCTCTTACTGCTGATCTCGGTCATTCCGTCGACCTCTCAGTGCCTCGCATCCTGGTGCGTGAGCTTGCGTGCGGGCAATGTCCATGCGGTGAAGAACTACACCCGTACAAGCCTACGCCGTAATCGTCCGGCCGGTGGCGTGGCGGTGTACTCTGTCCTCCATATCCGCTACTCTGGCGAGGAACATCTGAGCTAATGAGTCGAACTCCACGTTGTACTCTCTGGCAGTCGCCGTCACGCCTCAGCGTCAAAAATCGCCGGCGAGCCCTCGCCGTCAGTGGAGGCAAGAAATGCCCTCGAGAACTTCGTCCCAAACTGCTGGAAGTGCATGCTCTTCCGGGATAGCTCCGCGAATCAAACGATCAAGCTGCGATGTCGCGCGGTGATGCGAACCAATACCACCGACTGCGCCTCGAGGCTCGATCACTCTCATGATCATTGTGTGTCGGATAAACTCTGAGGTCATCCTCGGCTCTTGATCCATAGAACATTGGCGGGCTACAACTCGAGAAAGTCACGTAGCCTCAGTATGCGCTCGGGGTGAACTACGGGTGCTATTGGGTGGGCTGCTGCGTCGGCCTATCCTCATGTCGGCCCACGACCACGGCGATGGCGAGCCATCTCGCTTGTACCCCGTCATCGGCTCGGTGTGGGGTGGAGGCTCAGTCTTGTAGTCTCGGCGACCTTCTGCTGCGACTCTAAGCTTCTCTTTGGTCTTTGGCGTCGCGAAACCAGCCGTCGGAAATCTTGTCTCAGTGCTGCCAGGGACTGCGCCTCGTACTCCTCATATCTCGCTTGACTCCTCATTGCCTTGCCCGTCGGGCTGGGTTGCCTTCTGCGGAGGCATAGCGGTAAAAGAAAGGGATCGTCGGAGGGCCCGACTTATCACCTGGCTACAGGGCACGATCTCGGAATGAGAAGAATGGAAACCAATCCTAAATGTCCTATAGCCTCACGATTATAGATGTGGTGCCAACACACGATAATCAAGACTCTACTAGACGATGCGTAGACACTTTCAGAGATAACACGGCTCACGATACCACTTTTATCACGACCGAACCGGGCAGTGGTAGTGCCTACCGGGCACCACTGGTGATCTGACTTGTCGAGAAAATCGGCGGAAATAAAAACATGAACATGAATTAAGAGAAAAGATAAATAAGCAGGCCAGCCAAAGCGATTTGCCTTCATCAAATACATAAATACCCGAGCGGTTATCCTTTTACAAACCACACTTGCAGCGATTACTCTGGACCTCTAAGATTTTTACAACGGCTATGGCGGGACGGGGCCGCCATACCACGAATGTATAAGAATCTGACTCGAGTAACATGCCAAAGATAAGCCTCAGGAAGGCGGAGCTTCCAACCGCGAAATGTGATCCTATAAGCGGGGATCGGCGATCGATGTACCTTTACTGCGGCATGAGCGGCCCCGAAGGAGTCGATCTGGCAGTACCAAGTATGTGAAAGCGTAAAATCGTAAATGAAATCATAATAGTCTATATAAAGCGGGAGACATGTATGATAGCAAACTACGATTCCAACATAAGCGATCATGTCAAATCGAGGACTCGCCCTCAAAGTCATCCTCGTACCCGTGGAAATTCTTCCTCGCTGTGGCGATCTAGGTACAAATCATGTGATCGTATAACGGTCTCGGCCCGTCTTATGGACCCGATATAAGCGTGTGGAATACATTCCGGTTCGTCCCGTGAGCCGTGGTCGATGAAATACATTCGGATGAGCCGGTAGTCAGTGAAATACATTCCGGATGAGCCGGTAGTCGGAAAATACATTCCGGATGAGCCGTGTCGGGTGAAATACATTCGGATGAGCCGTGTCGGGTGAAATACATTCGGATGAGCCGTAATCAAGTGAAATACATTCGGATGAGCCGTGTCGGGTGAAATACATTCGGATGAGCCGTGTCGGGTGAAATACATTCGGATGAGCCGGTGTCAAGTGAAATACAATACTTGCACAACAAGGCTATCACGCGTAACATGGTCAAGTTTCATAACAACAAGCATAAGCAAGTTACACGCGACTCGAGTACTTTCATTTTATGTCAAAGTCAGGATTTTTAACCTTAAGTACTCGTCCGTTAAATTCCTTTTAAGATCCGTTTCTTTTACAAAGGTCACGATACAGTAGTATAAAATTAGAGTGATTAACATTGTTAAGTAAACCAAAATGCTTTCCTTTGTAAAATCAAGTAACAACCTTATTTTCCAAGCGTTGAGTTTGCCTAATTTCAAATGCTCAAGTTTCTCATTTTAGAAAAGGTTTACGTAGTTCATAGTTTTAAATCCTTTAAAACATAATTCTCCTTTAAGCGTTTTGAGAAACCTATGTCTTATAAGTGAGTAGGTTATTCTTGTTTATAATCAATCTTATTGGCAGACCATGATCTAGGAAATGTCATTTTGTCTCATCTTAAGCTTCATGCGGATGGAAGTTTCTCTTGGTTTTAATAATACTAAATCTGTCCAAAACATTTCCTTTTATTATGACTGCGATGGTTTGTCGATACACATTCGATTTTGAAATCGATAAAACATTTTAAGCGTTATACCTAACTTCCCGTAAAGCTAGTATAACTCTCGAGTTTCAAAAACCAAGTATTACTTCTTCTCTCAAAATGATTCAAAATCTTTTGAAATACTTCAAGATTCTTTATTATCACATAGCCGATTATAGTTCAAATCGATTTACCTCTTAAAAATCACAGTATTTTCTTACCTCGTAAAGTGTATAACCAACTTCCCATAAAGCGTTATAACACTTTATGTTTTAAACAATCAAATACATTTTAGCACGTATGCGTCTACCGTGCTAGATAGTTCACACATATCATGCTAGAAGAGATAGGAAGAGGTTCACATACCTCGGACGATTATCGACTAATAGCAAAGCGCTCCAGTACCTCAAAGCGTCAGTGCACCTTAAGCCGAGTAGATCGCGCCACGTAGTATTTCAACCTATAGAGGCCCTGAGGCGCCTATTAATATCTTTAGATCGGCGTAGAATATTCTACAGAAAATTGGCGACCTCCCCACACATGGCAGCGTAAATGCTCCTCTATCAGTAGGCTACGAAGCCAACGAGGGGTTAACACGTCTAACGGGCGTGTACAATTCTCTTACTACGATGTCTTACACAAGTCTCTTTATGTCTGATCCTATGTAATTCTGATTCGGTTCCTTCTTTAAATTCGGGCTTAAGTCGCGAGACATTCGTAAAGTATTAATGAGCTTAAGTCAAAAGACATTGCTGCACAACTATGTTCGATTCTATATATAGTATACTTAACTATATACTCCTACAACATGTAATTTCCAATTACATGAAGGTCAAAGTGTTTACCTCGTTAAGCCCAAAATTATCAAGTTATATGTCGATCTGAACAGCGTTTAGCTCTACTCAGGCGCTCGATCCGTTCCAACCAACCCTTAGAAGTTCTAACCAACTTCACTTATGACGACTACGGGTGAAGATTTACTTAGGGTTTCGTTTTTGTGGTGAGGAAGTATAATAGTATTTTACGGGCTTTTGAAAAAGTGTAACCTTGGGAATACTATAAGGTATTTGGGCCAGTATTTGGGCATTATAACAATACTAGGAGAGTATTTCTATACCACAAAATGGGGTATTTATCACGAGACAACTAGGCTAGGGGGTGTACCCTCGGCTAGAGCACCATGAGGGGAGGCTCTCGGCCAGGGCCTTGCTCAAAGGGGAGGGACTTTGGAAGATAGCAAGACAAGAGGAGAGAGTATTTGAGACTTAGATAGATTGCTCAAGTTTTGGATGAAGAAAGTCTTGACTTAGAGGGTATTTATAGGTCAAGTGAAGGCCAACCAATGGCGAGATGAAGACAAGTGCATAGCAAGTGTAAGGCCAAGATTTAGCCATGTGCTACCTTATCCGTCTACACAAAATATCCTACCTAACCATGACCAAAAATTGACACCAAGCGTGCAAGACTAGCCCGTTTAGTCAGTCCTCCTTTGATTAGAGGGTGACAAGTGTAAGCCTCTCGTTGATCCAAAATGTTTAGTCTCTCGGAAAAATCCAAAAAATATTAATGACATAGCGGAATTTTCCCTACGAAAGCTAATGAAGCGTTTAAGTCGAAACGACTCCTTTCGGGTGTTGTGTACAAATTTCGAAACTAGCCAACTTTTAAGGCTCAAATTATAATACGTACGCGCTCACGTACACACTCTGGAAATACGGGGTATAACAAGGCACGCATAATGATACTATGGGCGATTGGCCTTGCTTCGATCATTCGCGACCTAGAAAAGACCTGTTACAGTTTACCTATTATTGCTCTTGTTTGTGATATGGCACTATTTGCAATTGAACTGATTGTATTTGCAAATGGTTTTAAATACTTTGATTTCATTTAATGTACTTTCTGATTTCACATACTTGGTACTGTTATGCGACCTCCTTGGCTGCGTTCATCTGCATGAGTAAGAGCGGCAGTCTAGATCCGCGTCCTTAGGATCTTTTTCTTTGGTGTCAGAGCTCCGTCTTCTCGGAGGCTCGACTTTTGGTATGTTTCTCCACGATGTTGTAGATATATGTACATTCGGGGTATGGCGAGAACCACTGTCGCCATAGTTGTTACATTCCTAGAGGTTTGTAGTCATGTTGTAAAATTGGGATGTAGCTGTTTACTCTTTATATATATATGCGAAAGGCGACTTTTCTCGAATAAATTGTGTCTCGATTTACATTTTGTTTCATGTCTTGTTTTTATATTCCGATTACTACGATGTATGTCTACTTGGGTGCCGGTAGACACGATCAGCCGAGCAGATCGTGACAAAAAGTGAGTATCGGCGGTTAATCCTCGGAAAGTGTCTGAACCGTATCTAGTAGAGTCTTGATTATCGGTATGTTGTGCACCATCCAATAATCGAGGAGGCTATAGGATATTTAGGATTGGTTTCCATTCTTCTCACTCTGAGATCGTGCTTTAGAAATTTGTGTTATAAGTTGGACCCTCCAACGTATTCCTTTTCTCTGCGATTATGCCTCGCGTAAGGCAACCGGGCCCGGAAGGGCAAGCGTGAGGCGCTAGTCGGACAGAGTCATGAGGCTCGAGCCCGATCTATACCGAGGCAGCGAGTTCCATGCGCCGTCGGCCCGAGACCACGGTACCAGCGCCTCACGTCCCGCGGCACGGGCGGAGGGATTAGGGTCTGAGAGATAACTTGGCTATTGGCGGGTTGTGGCGAGAAATGAGGATAAGTGGATCTGTGATTCGATTCAGCGATGCAGTGGTTACGAGATCGAGCGATTTGAGGCTATGGGATTTTTACGAGTTGTAGCACTTGAGTTCTGGTGAGGCACGAGGATGATCGCGAGGAGTTCATCCGTCGATTCTGAGAGGATCATCACGGGTGATCGAGCTTGAAGACCGAGTCAGTGATCTTGGTTCGCGTCATTGCGTGATCTGCGATCGATTGGTTTGATTCGTGGGAGCTTTCGGGAGAACGCAGCGCCTCGTAGTATGGGATGAGTTCTCGGAGGCTTTTCTCACTCACTTCTTGCCTCGCGGATGAGGAGAACGCAGTGACAAGTTTTTGTTCTTTGAGGCGAGAGAGAAGCGCGATTAGGAGTACAGCGTTGAGTTCGATTCGTTGGCTCGATATGTCCACTGCGTTGGTAGCGGATATGGAGGGCGGTGCGTGCTCGTCGCGGGCTAGATGATTATATGGCGAGTCTTGTGCGGGTGTTTCTCTTGGCCGGGTATGGACATTACGCGTGCGAGCTCATGCGCGGATGCGAGGCGTGAGGCCGGCGGGTCGGCGGTGTCGGCCCGAGAAGAAGGCGAGCGGCCGGATCTTTTGGTAGCTCTCGGGTGGGCGGCACCGGGCGTCTAGAATTTGCACCACCCGGCTCGAGCACTCTACGTCGTTTCGATGCGGCCAGTATTGGGGGCGGTCGGGGCCCGGGACTTGATTTCGGGTAGCAAGGGTGCCAATCGAGAGTCCTTTCGGTGTGTCCGATGTGGTAGATTCCGTCGGGAGGTTGTGGTACTACGCCGGGAGCTTGCTACGCTTGGCAGCGAGGTCATTATCGAAGTCTGTCAAACCGAGCGTGGCCCGATGGTAGAAGTCGACTGCGGTGCATTGCCAGAGTCTTCATCCGCCCATTTACTCGCCGGGAGCGGAGTACTCATGGACCAGCGGTGCGGCGGTCGTGGCGCGGGTCCCGATTCGCGATCCTCGAAGCGCATTTATGCCTTATCGGCCGGCGAGACGGGGCGTCGCTGGCGTCGTCGCAGTATATCGGTTCGGTTATGATGTGTATGCCTTGATAGATCCGGGTTCTACTCTGTCCATATATCTCCACTTGTGCTAGTAGGATAAGGATAGAGCATGTGTCCATGACCGCTTTTGAGGTAGCTACGCCGATGGGTGATTCGGTGGTAGCTCGGCGTGTATATAGGGCTTGTCCGGTGACTTTATGCGATCGTCGGACCACTGGCGGACTTGATAGAGTTGGACATGGCCGATTTCGATGTGATCGTAGGCATGGATTGGTTAGCTTGCTACGCCCGGTGTAGTGCGAGGATAGAGTGATGCAGTTCCGATTTCTGAGGAGCAGATTATTGAGTGGGAGGAACAACGTGTCGTAGAAGTAGGTTTATTTCTTACCTCGAGGCTAGGAAGATGGTGCGAAGGGTATATCTACCGTCTCATTCGGGTGTTTGATATTGAGGTGCGGTACGAACTTTGATCGATTCGATTGTCGAGAGTTCCCGGATGTGTTTCAGGCGACCTCGGTATCCCTCACGAGAGGGAGATAGAGTTTTTATCGATGTCTTTGCGGACACTGCGGCTTTATTTCCATTCAGCCATACGAGAATGGCAGGCCGAGTTGAGAGAGTTGAAGGATCGGCTTAGAGATTTCTTTGGAGAAGGGCTTCATCGGGCCTAGTGTTTCTCCTGAGGAAGCGGTATTGTTCATGAAGAAGAAGGATGGGGCCTGCGCATGTGTGTTGATTCTGACGGTGAACAAGGTGACTATTAAACGAATACCCGCTTTCCGAGGATTGATGATTTGTTCGACCAGTGCGAGTGCGAGATGTTTCTCGAGATTGATCTGCGATCGGGCTATCATCAGTGCGTGTCGAGAGGCGGATGTCCCTAGGGTGCATTAGGACGATGCGGGCATTATGAGTTCGGTCATATCTTTGGGTTGACGATGCTCAGCCGGTATTCATGGATTTGATGAGCCAGAGTGTTCAAGCCATTTTTGGACACGTTTGTGATAGTGTTCATTGATGATATCTTGGTTTATTCTCGCTCGAGCGGAGCGTGCGGAGCATTTGAGGCTTATCTTTGAGAGTTCTCCGGAGACCAACGATTATCGCCGAGTTTTGAAATGTGAGTTACGGTTGACTTGGCTTTTCTTGGGCATATAGTCGGGTAGATGGTATTGGTGGATCTGACAAGATCGAAATTTTATTATACCGTATTTCTGAGTATATACGTGGGGCGTCGTCACGACAATTTGAGATTTAAAGTTTGGCTAGTTTGAAATTTTGTACCTGACCCAGTATAGAATCGTTTTTAGTGAAGCGTTTCTGAGAACTTGCGAAGGAAAATTCCGGCTATGTCGTTTTGTATTTTTGCGGATTTTTCGGCGGCGGAACATTTTTGGGCCAGCGAGAGGGTGACACTTGTCACCCTTAAGTGGCGATGTGGATGGCGGTTGGGTCGCGGGTTTGGGGCGATTGGCTCGCTGTTTTGGCCTTGTTTGTGGCTTGTTTGGTGCCTTGTTTTTGTGCCATGTTTGGTGGAGTAGGGATAGGGTGCACTTGGCGATCAAGGCCTTACACTTGCCTTGCATGGCTTGATCTTGGCCGTTGGTTGGCTTTTGGTTTTCCTATAAATACCCACTAAGCAGAAGACTTAATCGTCAAAATCTTCAGTCTTGAGTCCTCTCCCTCCCTCTTGAGTTGTTCTCGTCCTAAGCCTTCCCTCCCCTTTGGGTGGCACTTGTGGCGAGAGCCTCCCCTAAGCCAGTAGTGTTGGTAGGTACCCACAGCCTAGTTGTTTAGTATAATATACCATCATGTGGTATTGAAATCTTCTCAGTATTGTTATAATGCCCAAAATACCTTAGCCTTTACCTTGTTGTATTCCAAAGTTACCTCTATCGTAGAGTCAGAAAATACTACCTTTTGTCCTTTTAGTCTCAAACCAAACCCTAAGGAAATCTTCATAGTTGGTTGAAGTATTTAAGTAGAAGTTGGTTAGAACTTAGGGTTGTTTGGAGAGGATTGGGCGCATGGAGTTAGAGCTAAACCTTGCTCGGGATCGACTTTTATCTCGGATAATTTTGGGCTTATCGAGGTAAATAATCTTGTCCACTTATTGTAATTGGAAATTACATGTTGTAGGATATATAGTTGAAGTATACTATATATAGAACTGAACATAGCTTTGCGTGATGTCTTTTGACTTAAGCTGAATATAATAAAAAGAAGCTGAGCTGTAATTACATGGGGTGTATTCTGATGGACTTGTGGTATTCTTGTATAGTAGAATTGTATCGTCAGGTTAGGCGTATAAACCCCCACTGGTTGGCTTGGTGGCGGCCTCGATAGAGGAGGAGATTTACTGTTATTTGCGGGAAGTCTTCTTGAATTTTACGTAGAATGTGGGCGATGCGGTTAGAAGTTAATGAGCGTTTGTGGCCTTATAGGTGGAAATCTGCGAGTGGCGTATTCTACTTGAAGAGTGGAAAGCGGCTGGCGATTCTGATCTTGTGGAAGCGTTTTGCTTATTGTCGATGCTCGTCGCGAGGTATGTGAACCTCTTCCTATCCTTACAGCATGATGCTTTGTAAACTATGTAGTCGGTGAGCGTCACGTGTGCTAATGAGTTGGTTGGTTTAAAAACATAGGGTGTTATAATAGCTTTATGGGAAGTTAGTTATAACGACTCTATGTAGGTAAGGTAGTTTTTGATTGTAGAAGTTAAGAGACTTGATCTTGAAAGATAAGAGACTTAACTTGTTTTAATTATTAATTAACATTTTGTTAAAGTATTGTGAAACCTCGTTCATGAGTAATGAGTACTTGGTTTTAAAAAGAATAATGTTTTATTGATTTAGGAAATGAGAATAAGTGTCGAACAAACCACAGCAGCGCTAATAAAGGAAAGTGTATTGACAAATAACTAATTGTTATTAAAACCAGTAGAAACCTCCATCTGCATAGAAGCTAAGATAAGACAAAATTGTATTACATTTCCTAGATCATGCTCTTTGTAACAAGATTGTTGTAAACAGAATAAGCGGCTCACGTCTGAGACATATGTTACTCAATTGTTTTAAAAGAGATTAAGACTATGAGTTATGAAACCTTTCTAAAATGAGAAACTTGAGCATTTGAAATTAGGCAAACTTGAACGTTTGGAAAATAATGTTGTTACTTGATTTTACAAAAAGGGAAGTATTTTGGTTTACCTAAAAATGTGAGTCACTCTATTTTTATACTACGTGTATTGGGTGACTTCTATAAAAGGAATGGATCTCTTTAAAAAGGAATTTAATGTACGTAGTACTTTAGGGTTAAAACCCGGACTTTGATATAAAATGGAAGTACCTTGAGTTGTGTGTAACTTGCCTATGCTTGTTGTTGTGTAACTCGCCTATGCTTGTTGTGATAGCCTGGTTGTGCGGTATATTGTTGTTGATGTCACATGGACATGTCTGCCGTCTGCAGTCAGGGCATGTGGCCATGCGGCGGGGTTGATTACGATATATTGTCATTGTGGTTACATGGACATGTCTACGCGATCTGGAGTCCGTGGCGTGTGGCCGTGCGGCGGGGTTAATCACCCAGATATTGTTGATAATGTCACTTGGGCGTGTCTACACCGTCACGGTCGGGGGACATGTGGCCGTGGGGCATTGTTATTATTGTTGTTAATGTCACGTGGGCGTGTCTCTGGCCGTCTGGTCCGGGGCATGTGGCCGTGGGGCATTGTTATTAGTGTTGCATCATGGACATGTATCTGCCGTCACGAGAATTCAGGGCATGCGGCCATAATGCGAACATGATTGATGTTGTGGGCGTGAGACCCGTAGTTATATTTGAGTGATGACTTGAGGCGTGAGTCACGACTTGACATGGCTTTTATGTTGTGAGCGTAGTTTTGTTATCATACATGTCTCTGTTTTTATATAAATTATGATTTCATTTCTGATATTTTTGATTTCACATACTTGGTACTGTTATGCGACCTCGCTTGAGCTGCGTTCATCTGCGGTAGGAAGTCATCGGTAGTGGATCCTCGCTCATGGATCACGATTCGGCGTATTAGGAAGCTCCGTTTCTCTGGAGGCTTATTCGTTGGTATGTGTTCCACAGTTGTAGGTTCTTGTACATTCGAAGTATGGCGGGGCCACTGTCCGTCATGGTTGTTGTAAATCTTAGAGTGTGAAATCTTGTTGTAGGCGGGGTTGTAAAAAGGATTAAAGCATTGGGTTTATGTATATATCTGAAGGCAAGCTATTTTTAGTTGCTTTGTTTATGATCATATATCTTGTTTCATGTTTATGTTTTATTTTCCATTGGTTTTCTCACGATGTTGTATCACTAGGGTGCGGGGTAAGGCACGATCGCGGCCGAGATCGGGTCGTGACAAAAAGTGGTATCGAGCGATTAATCCTCGGAAGGTGTCTGAGCCGTGTCTAGTAGAGTCTTGATTATCGATGTGTTGTGCACCACGTCTATGTCGAGAGCTATAGGACATTTAGGATTGGTTTCCATTATTCTCGTTACGAGATCGTGCCTTAGAGGCGTGTTGTAAGTTGGACCGCTTGGCGTATCTCGTTTTTACGATTATTCCTCGCGCCAGGCAGAGCCGGAAGGGCAAGGCAGCCAGTCTTGCTAGTGAGATCTGAGAGAAATGCGAGCGCGAGCGGTCGATGCACGAATTATGCTTGACGGCGGGTTTTGCGGCGCCCTTGGGCCCAATGATTTAGAGCGCGGCGGCTGCTGAGACCGCCGTACGAGCCTCAGGTCCATGACACGGAAGCGGATGAGATAAGTACAAGAGATGGCGATTCTTTGGCGAGTCGTGGCAGATATGAGGATAAATTTGGATCACGGCGATTCGAGTTCGATGCACGATGGTTCACCCCAGAGCATATAGTTTGAGGCTACGGGGCTTTACGAGTTGTAGCCCTTGAGTTTTATGGGTCGAGGCACGAGGATGATCGCGAGGAGTTCATCAAGCGATTCTGGTCGTGAGTGATCAAGGCTTGGAGACCGAGTCGGTGGTATTAGGTTCGCGTCGGTGCGTGATACGCGATCGGTAGTTTGATTCGTGGGAGTTGTCGGGAGAGCATGCGCTTCCCGATATGGGGCGAGTTCTCGGAGGCATTCCTCACTCACTTCTTGCCTCGCGGATGAGGAGGGCCGACAGATTTATGATCTTTGAGGCCAGTGGGCGTGCGGTTCGGGAGTACAAGCGTGGAGTTTGACTCGTTGGTTGGTATGTCCCGCTTTAGTGGCAACCATGGAGGATAGAGTGCCGCTACGTCAGGCTAGATGATTACTTGTGAGGCTTGTTCGAGTGTAGCTCTTGGTAGGGCATGGACATTGCCCGCGTGCGAGCTCGTGCACTAGGATGTGAGGCACGGAGAGGTCGGCGGAATGACGAATCGGCGAGAAGAGGCGAACAACGAGGTCGCTTTGGTGACTTTGAGGCGGACCGCCTCGGCTGACATACTAGTTTGCACCTCGCGGTCACGAGTTGTCACGACCGAACGGGCGTGATTGGTGCCTTACCGGGCACCCTGGTGATCTGACATCGAGTGTCAGCGGAACATAAAACAAGACATGAAATTATTATGAAGTAAAGCGATGTCGGAGAAAACTTGCGCTACGGCGTATATATATAGATCAATTTAAAGCGACGATTACATCCCATTACAACTACGCCTGGCGGTACTACGGACCTCTAAGAATGATCACGACAACAATGGCGGGACGGGGCCCCGCCAAACCCACGAATGTAAACACTACTACGACGGAGGACTATACGGCGATAAGCCTCGGAGGAACGGGCTTCAAGCGCTGACTGTGACCACGAGCTAGGATCAGCGGCTGGTGTACCTCGACTGCGGCATGAGCGCGACTCAGAAGAAGTCGATACAACAGTACCAAGTATATGAAAGCAAAGTACTTAAATGAAAACATATCATTTAAAATCAGTTTTGCAAGTATGTATGAAACAACGAGGTATGCGCGCAGTGCCACATCGTAAACAAAAGCAACGATAGGTAAAGCGTATGCGAGTCTTTTCTAGGCTGCGAATGATCGAAGTAGGGCCGATTGCGTGGTATCACCATGCAAGCCTAATCACGGACTCCGTAGTCGCGTAGGCCACTCGTATAGGCGCGTAGAGATGCGTAACCGCGTCGGTGCTACTCCTCGGCGTCGTCACGGACGCGATCCGCGTAGCCAGACCGCGTGACCCGCGAGGCATGAGCCAACACGGAACTCCGTAGTTCCGCATGGATCCATGGACCAGCGTGGTATTCTCGAATCATGGTCCCGGACAGCTGAGTCTACCCGCGTCGGAGGCGACAACCCGGTAATATGTCAAGAGGTGGTGATATTATACTAATCATAACAGCTCGTCGTTAAACAACATAAGTACAACAAGAATACTCTCTTACACAAGCGTTACAAGACACTAACACATGCGTCATATCATGTCTGCTTATCAAATCAACGAGAAAGTACTACTGAGGCTATCGCGAACCAACACGATCAAGTTATACCGCGAGTACATTCTAATATATGATTAACAAGATCGGGTATCTATTCCCCGAAGTACTTCATACATTATCCTTTGAAAGATCGTTACGTTTACAAAAGTCACACAATACGTAGTATATGAAAATGAAGCGATTTTCCTTGAAGTAAATCAAAACACTTCTATTACGTAAAATCAAGTAACAACATTCTTTTCCAAATGTTTCAAGTTTGCCTAATTTCAATTACTCGAGTTTCTCCTTTTGAAAGGTTTCGTAGTTCGTAATTTTAATCGATTAATGATATAATTCTCCTTTAAAAGCAATTTGAGAAACATATGTCTAATACGTGAGTAGGTTATTCTTGTTTATAACAATCTTACTTAGCGACCATGATCTAGGAAATGTAACGTCATTTTGTCTCGTCTTAGTTTACGTGCGGATGGAAGTTTCTCTTTGGTTTTACTAATAAATTATTAGTCAACACATTTCCACTTTATTAAGCATTCGTGGTTTGTTCGATACTTTTACGATTTAGAAATCAGTAAAACATTATTGCTTTTAAAATCAAGTACTCATTACTCGCGAATGAGGTTTTACAACATTTTTAACAAAGTGTTAATTACCAAGTAAAACAAGTTAAGTCTCTTATCTTTTAAGATCAAGTCTCTTAACTTTTAAGATCAATAAACCATTCATTTTACCATTCTTAAGACGTTATACTTAACTTCCCATAAAGCTAGTATAACTCTTATGTTTTCAAAACCAAGTATTATTCTTCTGGAAAAAAAAAAATCAGCATTCTTTTGAAATATTCCAAGATTCTTTATTATTACACATTAAGTCAGTTATAAGTCAGATCAGTTATCTTTAAAAAAACCACAAGTATTTTCTTACCTCGTAAAAATTGTTATAACAACTTCCCATAAAGCATTATAACACTTTATGTTTTAGACCAATCAAATAGTTTTAACACGTATGCGTCTGCCGTACTACATAGTTACACGTATCATGCTAGAAGAGATAGGAAGAGGTTCACGTACCTCGCGGCGAGTATCGACTAATAGCAAAAGCGCTCCAAGTACTTCCAAGTGGCTACTCCTTAAGCCAAGTAGATCGCGCCATCAGCGATCTTGACCTATAAGGCCTGGCGCTTATTAACATTTAGATCCGCCGTAGAACATTCATAGAAAATTGGCGCTCCCCCATGGCGTAAATCTCCTCCTCTATCGGGGTGGCTACGAAGCCAACCGGGGGTTATCGTCTAATCGGACGTGCACAATTCTACCTCACGGAAAAGCTACACAAGTCTCATGTCTGATTCGGTACTCTTCTTTGAAAAGGTTTCTTATTATTGGGCTTAAGTCAAAGACATTGCGATAACTTCGTTCGATTCTATATATAGTATACTTCAACTATATAATCTAACAACGTAATTTCCAATTCTGATAGGGACAAGATAATTACCTCGATAAGCCCATAATTATTCAAGTATAAAGTCGATCTGAGCAGCGTTTAGCTCGACTCAGGCGCTCGACCCGCTCAAACTACCCTTAGAAGTTCTAACCAACACATACTACTCAACTAACCATGGAGATTTTCCTTAGGGTTTCGGTTTGGTGGTGACGGGAAGTATAATAGTATAAGCTGGGCTTTTGTATAGGTATAACCTTAGAATACTACAAGGTATCGGCTAAGGTAATTTGGGCATTATAACAATACTTTTGTGATATTTCTACCAAGAGGGGGTATATCTGAAAACAACTAGGCTAGGGGTACCCACGGCTAGCACCTGAGAGGGTGTATACCCGCCGGCCTGCCATTGGGGGTACTCTCGACGATGGGAGAGGGCTCTTGGCGAACTCGACACAAAGGGGAGGGAGGAGGATTTAACACTTAGAAATATTTGGAATGGATGAAGAAGTCATCGAAAGGGGTATTTATAGGTCAAGCCTTGCGACGATGGCGAATCTTGCCAAGTGCAAGAGCAAGTGTAGGGCCAAGATTCACCCGTGTGTCCTTAACCAACTAACACAAAATATCCTACCAACTACACTCTCCATTTCGTCCAATCCGCCTCCGTCCGCGATGGGAGGTGCCAAGTGGCGCCCTCTCGTTGGTCGACACGTTCGCCACTCGGAAAAATCCGCAAAAATAAAAATGATATAGCGAATTTTCCCTACGAAAATTTGGAAAGCGTTTAGTCGAGCGACTTTAGCAGGGTGTTGTGCACAAAGTGAAATCGTCGAAGCCTATTTGAAGGTTCAAATTTTCTCGTGCGTCCTTACGTGCGTACTGCGGAAATACGGTATAACATTCTCCTCTCGAAACGTGCGTCGAATGTTCCTTCTAAATCTCAAAAACAAGCGCGCGCGGTATAGTCTTCACTACTATACTTACGAGAACAATCCTTGCCACGCATGGCCACGAAACAACCGCGCAAATACCTCCGTCCAAGTCACGAGAAACACCTCTAACATCGCGCAAACGCTCTCTCGGGTCAAATATACTTCGCCCGCACCTTCTCTTTACAAAGAAATGATACCACTTTTGTCACTTTGCGCGAGTTCTAGTGTCGCTCGTGACCCGACAAATGATGCCGGGCTGCGTCGATCCACGAGGTATCATACCCTCGAACTCTTACCACGCACGTCTGCGGTTTCCAAAACTCGGGGTTACTATCTCTAGCGTGCGTCATTAGCGGGAACACTGGATGGATCTCGATACTTTCCGAACATATCAATCTGAAAGGCCGGACGTATTGCCTCCTAAGTCGAGCGGCAAAAGCTAACATATAAGCAACGGCCTATTCTTCACATGAACTCAAAGGGCCCAAAGTAACTCGGGCTAAGTTCCTCTGTTTTCCAAAACTCGTCATACCTGACCGGGGTGGTACTTTCAAGAAGACCGTCGACTGAACTCTAGCGTCGTCGCCGATTATCATACGATTTCTCTGAGTGCGGAACCTCTTCTAGACAAGCTTTACCCTATCCACGATCTGCTTTGGAACAAGCTGACAGGCTATCGAATCTTGCCAACAACGAACCAATCGACGCGACTTACACATCCACCTCTGAGGCTTCGTAAGGCGACATCAGAACTTGAAATGGTAGCTTAAACACTCCTCCACGGGAGACAACAATCCCCACAACTACCACGACATCCACGCGCGGCGGGGCGAATGCGGTCTGAGACTACTTTGAGTTCTTAACCACTTGGTAAAACTTCCGGAAACAACAACGGTAGTACCACAGGCTCCATTATGCGACATAAGGTGAAGGTAGGCACCCGTGCGACCTTACAACCTTTACGATAAATCAACAACGCCAGTAAGCGGTCTTTGCTAGAAAACAAGGCGGTGACCTCGCCGGCGACTCTTTGGTCGAATCGTCCACGAACTCGTCTGTTGGTTAACTAAACTTGGGCTAACACCCTCGTGACCCTACCTGGCGGGACCACCGTGGCCCGCGCATACGGGCGCGGGTTGACCCGCAACATAGCCTCGACCCTACGGCGTCGCGCAAACACTAGCTCCGTCCGGAACAATTTCACAAATCACGTGACTCGGGGACTTATCCCGTAAACATAGCTCGCGTGCATTATGCACTCTATAAAGGTCAAACATGAACACTACACCTTTACTCGAGATGGCGCTTACCTCTAGGTCTCGCGTATAAAACTCTAAGGCTCGCGCCTACATCCCCCGATCGTCCCGGTTCTGAGCCGTGATTTCTAATCACAAATTACACCTTGCTATCGAACATAACACTTAAGATATACTCGTCTGCATCATGCGCTACTAATCTACAGAGGTTAAGGATAAACACTGTATCTCTTGCTCACTCCCTTAAGTCGTTCTAATCAAACTGCCAGTAGAGCGCATAGCTAAGGAAGGTGGCGACTACCCGTGATCACGAAGGCTAAGTCCTCCTTGAGGACACTCTTTCGACATCGGACCACGGCGGTCGTAGGTAAAACAAGTACTAACTAAAGATGACATTCCCGGGATGGCGTGCTGTCAGCTGTGAATCTTGGGGAAAAAGCGAATCGGTGTTTGGAACTGCGTGTAGTGAGCGGAAGCTCTGGAGCTCGACGACTCCTGCGTACGAGCGTCACGAACCACTGTGGAGGACGCTTTACGCTGGTGGATGTGCATAATCTAATCCATTGGTGAGGCGACTGCCTCAAAAGTTACTAAAGGACCTTCTTTGCTGCGGCCTCTTACCGTCGCCCGTTAACGATCGATTTCTACGTTTCTTGGCTGCTGCGCCTGACGTGCTCGGGCCATGCTCGAGCCTAAGCGAAGAATTACTCGCGCAACCTTTCTAAGATATTCGTCAAGACTCGCGGTACATCGGTATGCTCTGGTAGCCAAATCCATAGCTAATGTGAGGTTGTCTTTTAAATCTATATTCTCTTTGGTCGTGGGCGAAGGTTGAATGTCGTGGCGCGATGAGCTAGCTGCGTAGTGCTAAACTCTGTTGGGTGGTGGCGTAGCATAACTCCCGACGAAGCACCTAACTCGGGTGATGGTTGGGCTGTGCCCTCGTAACCCTCACGAACTCTGCTCGCGGCTCGCACTGGCGTGCGCCTCACGGGCAGGAGTTGCCCTGCGCGGAGCATAGCGGTGAGGAAAGAAATCGTGAGAGGTCGACTTACAACCGACTCTAAGGCCGCGATTTAGAGTGAAAAGAATGAAACCAATCCTAAATATCCTATAGCCTCACGATTATTGGTGTGGTGCGCAACAGATGTCGAACTCTCTTGGATCTGATGCGTAGACACTTTCAGAGGATTAAGCGCTCGATACCACTTTTGTCACGACCGAACCGGGCAGTGATTGGTGCCTACCGGGCACCACTGGTGATCTGACATCAGTGTCGTGGAACATAAAACAAGACATGAAATTATTATGAAGTAAGCGATGTCGGAGAAAACTTGCCTTACGGCGTATATATATAGATCAATTTAAAGCCGAGCGATTACATCCCGTTACAACTCGCCTGGCGGTACTACGGACCTCACAATAATGATCGACAACAATGGCGGGGCGGGGCCCGCCAAACCACGAATGTAAGCACCTACTACGGAGGACTATACGGCGATAAGCCTCGGAGCGGAGCTTCAGCGGCTGAGCGTGACCACGAGCTAGGATCAGCGGCGGGTGTACCTCGACTGCGGCGTGAGCGGCCCGAAGGAGGTCGATCTGCAAGTACAGTATATGAAGCGTAAAGTACTTAAATGAAAACATATCATTTTAAAATCAGTTTTGCAAGTATGTATGAAACAACGAGTAACGCGCATAGTGCCGCATCGTAAACAAAACAACGATAGGTAAGCTATGCGGTCTTTTCTAAGTGCGAATGATCGAAGTAGGGCCAATTGCGTAGTATCACCATGCAAGCCTAATCACGGACTCCGTAGTCGCATGGCCACTCATATAGGCCGCGTAAGTACGTAACCCGCGTCGGTGCTACTCCTCGGCGTCGTCCTGGACCGCGATCCGCGTAGCGCGAGACGCGTGACCACGAGGGCGCGAGCTAACACGGAACTCCGTAGTTCGCATGGATCCGCGGACCGCGTAGGTATTCTCGAATCATGGTCCCGGACCGCTGAGTCTACCCGCGTCGGAGGCGACAACCAGCGGTAATAAGTCGAGAGGTGAGTGATATTATACTAATCATAACGACTCGTCGTTAAACAACATAAGTACAACAAGAATACTCTCTTACACAAGCGTTACAAGAACTAACACACCGTAGCATCATATCGTATCTACTTATCAAATCAACGAAAGTACTACGAGGCTATCACGAACCAACACAATCAAGTTATACACACGAGGTACATTCTAATATATGATTAACAAGATCGGGTATCTATTCCCAAAGTACTTCATACATTATCCTTTGAAGATCGTTACGTTTACAAAAGTCACACAATACGTAGTATATGAAAATGAAGCGATTTTCCTTGAAGTAAATCAAAACACTTCTCTTGTAAAATCAAGTAACAACATTCTTTTCCAAATGTTTCAAGTTTGCTAATTTCAATTACTCAAGTTTCTCCTTTTTGAAAGGTTTAAGTTCATAATTTTAATCGATTAATGATATAATTCTCCTTTAAAAGCAATTTGAGAAACATATGTCTAATACGTGAGTAGGTTATTCTTGTTTATAACAATCTTACTTAGCGACCATGATCTAGGAAATGTAACATCATTTTGTCTCGTCTTAGTTTACGTGCGGATGGAAGTTTCTCTGGTTTTACTAATAAATTATTAGTCAACACATTTCCACTTTATTAAGCCCTGCGTGGTTTGTTCGATACTTTTTACGATTTAGAAATCAGTAAAACATTATTGCTTTTAAAATCAAGTACTCATTACTCGCGAATGAGGTTTTACAACATTTTTAACAAAGTGTTAATTACCAAGTAAAACAAGTTAAGTCTCTTATCTTTTAAGATCAAGTCTCTTAACTTTTAAGATCAATAAACCATTCATTTTACCATTCTTAAGACGTTATACTTAACTTCCCATAAAGCTAGTATAACTCTTATGTTTTCAAAACCAAGTATTATTATTACGGAAAAAAAATGAATCGGCGTTCTTTTGAAATATTCCAAGATTCTTTATTATTACATTAAGTCGGTTATAAGTCAAATCGGTTATCTTTAAAAAACCACAGTATTTTCTTACCTACGTAAAAATTTATAACTTGACTTCCCGTAAAAGTGTTATAACAACTTTATGTTTTAGACAATCAAATAGTTTTAACACGTATCGTCTGCGTACTACATAGTTACACACGTATCATGCTAGAAGAGATAGGAAGAGGTTCACGTACCTCGCGGCAGTATCGACTAATAGCAAAGCGCTCAGTACTTCCAATGGCTACTCCTTAAGCCAAGTAGATCGCGCCATACGCGATCTTGACCTATAAGGCCTGTGCGCTTATTAACATTTAGATCCCGCCGTAGAACATTCTCTGAGAAAATTCGCGCCTCCCCACATGGCGTAAATCTCCTCTCTATCGGCTACCAAGCCAACGGGGGTTATCGTCTAATCGGACGTGCGCAATTCTACCTCGCGGAAAAGATACACAAGTCTCTATGTCTGATTCGGTACTCTTCTTTCGAAAAGGTTTCTTATTATTGAGACTTAAGTCAAAAGACATTGCCGATAACTACGTTCGATTCTATATATAGTATACTTGACTATATAATCTAACAACATGTAATTTCCAATTACAATAGGGGACAGATAATTACCTCGATAAGCCCATAATTATTCAAGTATAAAGTCGATCTGGGCAGCGTTTAGCTCGACTCAGGCGCTCGACCAGCTCAAACTACCCTTAAGTTCTAACCAACCTACATACTACTCGACTAACCATGGAGATTTTCCTTAGGGTTTCGGTTTGGTAGTGACGGGAAGTATAATAGTATAAGCTGGGCTTTAGTATAGGTATAACCTTAGAATACTACAAGGTATCTGGCTAAGGTAATTTGGGCATTATAACAATACTTTTGAGTATTTCTACCAAGAGGGGTATATCTGAAAACAACTAGGCTAGGGGTACCCATGGCTAGCATGAGAGGGGGTGTATACCCCTCGGCCTACCCATTGGGGGTACTCTCGACGAGGGGAGAGGGCTCTCGGCCGAGCTCAACACAAAGGGGAGGGAGGAGGATTTAACACTTAGAAATTTTTGGAATGGATGAAGAAGTCATCGAAAGGGTATTTATAGGTCAGCCTTGCGACGATGGCGAATCTTGCCAAGTGTAGGGCGAGATTGACCCGTGTCCTGTCGCCAACTAACACGCGAAATATCCTACCAACTACACCTCTCCATTTCGTCAATCCGTCCCGCGTCATGATGGGAGGGTGCCAAGTGGCGCCCTCGTTGGTCGACACGTTCGCCACTCGGAAAAATCCGCGAAAAATAAAAATGATATGGCGGAATTTTCCCTACGAAGCTGTGGAAGCGTTTAGTCAGCGACTTTAGCAGGGTGTTGTGCACAAAGTGAAATCGTCGAGCCTATTTGAAGGTTCAAATTTTCTCGTGCGTCCTTACGTGCATACTGAAATATGGGGTATAACAAGTGGTCTCGCGACCTTGAGCATCCAGTATTCGGGGCGGTCGGGGCTCGAGGTTGAGTTTCGAGGAAGTAAGGGTGTTGGCGGATCGGTCACCTGCCTCGGTGTGGTCGATGTGGTAGACCGCGTTTGAAATGTCGTGGTGCGAGGAGCTTGTTACTTTGCGGCGGCCGGCGGGGCCATTTGCGAAGGCTGTCCGACCAGGGTATACGGATGTTCGACTCGACCGAGGATCGATGGCTGGTTCATCACCTTCGCTAGTGTGCGTCTGCGAGCGGAATTTGTGATTAGAAAGCGGTAGAGACAGGTATATCCTTAACCCTCTAGAGTTTTGTATGCTTGTTGATGATGTGTTTAGTGTTATGTTCGGTTAGCTTTGTGCTAAAATGTGATTTAGGAACTTGGTTAGTGTAGAAGAGTAAGCCTGGGGGCGTGGTAAGTGTGAACCTTAGACTATTTCACGATTGAGACCTTAGAGGTAAGGTCGTCTTGAGTAAAAGATTTATTTCATGTTTGACCCTTATCAGAGTAAGTAGTACGTGGGAAATTATTTGTGTGATAAGTCTATGGGTAGTGTGAGATGGAAGTGGTAGCTTTCATGACTTGATTAGGTAAGATTGTTCCGTTTCAAGGAAGCGAAGTTGTAGCGACGGAGGTCGGGTTGAGGCGTTTTCGGGTCAACCGTGGCGGTTTAGGTGGGTCGATTACGGGTGGTCGCGGTGGTAGTCACGAGGTGCTAGGCCCGGTTTAGGTGACCATCGTATGTGTTCGTGGATATGTTCGACGAAGCGGTTCGTGAAGCGGGAATGGCCTTAAAGAAGATTGAGGTTAGTAAGATGACCAAGTTTGGAGGTAGTGACTCCAGTTTTGAAGCAGGCGATGGCGAAGTATGGCGCGTCTGAGTGACACTAGAACCTCGCGGTAAAGTGACAAAGTGGTATCGCCGACGAGTAAGGAAGGAAGGAGCGTGTGTTATTAGTGGCCAAGGCGTGGCGTTGGCAACTTGTTAGAAGGAACTTTATCGATGCAGTCTTGAGAAGGAACATTCGGGACGAATGTTTCTAAGGAGGAGAATGTTATACCCGTATTTCACGAGTATATCGTGGGGCGTCGTCACGACAATTTGAGATTTAAAGTTTGGCTAGTTTGAAATTTTGTGCACAACCCCGTATAGAATCGTTTTTGAAGCGTTTCTGAGAACTTGCGAAGGGAAAATTCCGGCTATGTCGTTTTGTATTTTTGCGGATTTTTCGGCGACGGAACATTTTTGGGCGGTGAGAGGTGACACTTGTCACCCTCAGTGGCGATGTGGATGGTCGGTTGGGTCGCGGGTTTGGGGCGATTGGCTCCTTGTTTTGGCCTTGTTTTGTGGCTTGTTTGGTGCCTTATTTTGTGCCATGTTTGGTGGAGTAGGGATAGGGTGCACTTGGCTTGATCAAGGCCTTACACTTGCCTTGCACGTGGCTTGATCTTGGCCGTTGGTTGGCTTTTGGTTTTCCTATAAATACCCACTAAGCTTGAAGACTTCATCGTCAAATCTTCCAAGTCTTGAGTCCTCTCCTCCCCTCTTGAGTTGTTCTCGTCCTAAGCCTTCCCATCCCCTTTGAGTGGCACTTGTGGCGAGAGCCTCCACTACCAGCAGTAGTGTTGGTAGGGGTACCCACTAGCCTAGTTGTTTAGTATAATATACCCCTACGCGTGGTATTGAAATACTTCTCCAAGTATTGTTATAATGCCCAAAATACCTTAGTCTTTACCTTGTTGTATTCCAAAGTTACCTCTATCGTAGAGTCAGGAAATACTACCTTTTGTCTTTTTAGTCTCAAATGAAACCCTAAGGAAATCTTCATAGTTGGTTGAAGTATTTAAGTAGAAGTTGGTTAGAACTTCTAAGGGTTGTTTGGAGAGGATTGGAGCGCCACGGAGTTGGAGCTAAACCTTGCTCGGGATCGACTTTTATCTCGGATAATTTTGGGCTTATCGAGGTAAATAATCTTGTCCTTATTGTAATTGGAAATTACATGTTGTAGGATTATATAGTTGAAGTATACTATATATAGAACTGAACATAACTGCGGCAATGTCTTTTGACTTAAGCTTTGAATATAATAAAAGAAGCTGAGCGTAATTACATGGGGTGTATTCTGATGAACTTGTGGTATTGCTTGTATAGTAGAATTGTATCGTCAGGTTAGGCGTATAAACCCCCCTTAGTTGGCTTGGTAGCGGCCTCGATAGAGGAGGAGATTTCTGTTTGTTGCGGGGAGGTCTTTGCCGAATTTTACGTAGAATGTGGAACCGTGCGGTTAGAAGTTAATAGGCGTTTGTGGCCTTATAGGTGGAAATGCTGCGAGTGGCGTATTCTCTTGAAGAGTGGAAGCAGCTAGCGATTCTGATCTTGTGGAGCGTTTTGCTTATTATCGATACTCGTCGCGGTATGTGAACCTCTTCCTATCCTTCTAGCATGATGCTTTGTAAACTATGTAGTGCGGTGAGCGTCATGTGCTAATGAGTTGGTTGGTTTAAAAACATAGGGTGTTATAATAGCTTTATGGGAAGTTAGTTATAACGACTACATGTAGGTAAAAGATTGGTTTTGATTGTAGAAGTTAAGAGACTTGATCTTGAAAGATAAGAGACTTAACTTGTTTTAATTAGTAATTAACATTTTGTTAAAAGTATTGTGAAACCTCATTCGCGAGTAATGAGTACTTGGTTTTAAAAAGAATAATGTTTTATTGATTTAGGAAATGAGAATAAGTGTCGAACAAACCACAGCATCGCTAATAAAGGAAAGTGTATTGACAAATAACTAATTGTTATTAAAACCGATGAAACCAAATCTGCATAGAAGCTAAGATAAGACAAAATTGTATTACATTTCTAGATCATTTCTTGTAACAAGATTGTTGTAAACAGAATAAGCGGCTCGCGTCTGAAGACATATGTTACTCGATTGTTTTAAAAGAGATTAAGACTATGAGTTATGAAACCTTTCTAAAATGAGAAACTTGAGCATTTGAAATTAGGCAAACTTGAGCGTTTGGAAAATAATGTTGTTACTTGATTTTACAAAGGGAAGTATTTTAGTTTACCTAAAAATGTGAGTCACTCTATTTTTATACTACGTGTATTGGGTGACTTATAAAGGAATCATCTCTTTAAAAGGAATTTAATGTCACGATAGCTTTGGTTATGCGGTATATTGTTGTTGATGTCACATGGGCATATCTGCAAATCACGAATTCAGGGGCATGTGGCGTGCGGCGAGGTTGATTACGATATATTGTCATTGTGGTTACATGGATATGTCTACCGTCTGGTCGGGCGTGTGGCGTGCGGCGGGGTTAATCACCGATATTGTGTTGATAATGTCACTTGGGCGTGTCTACCGTCGTCACGGTCAGGGGACATGTGGCGTGGGGCATTGTTGTGTGTTGTTAATGTCACGTGGGCGTGTCTACACGTCTGGAAATTCAGGGAATGTGGCGTGGGCATTGTTATTAGTGTTGCATCGTGGACATGTCTGCCGTCTGCAGTGCAGGGCATGCGGCCATAATGCGAACATGATTGATATTGTGGGCGTGAGACCGTAGTTATATTTGAGTGATGACTTGAGGGCGTGAGTCCCTGACTTGACATGACTGCTTTTATGTTGTGAACTGTAGTTTTGTTATCATACATGTCTCCTGTTTTTATATAGACTGTTATGATTTCATTTACAGTATTTTTCAGTTTCACATACTTGGTACACATTGTCTTGACCTCGCCGGAGTGCGTTCATCTGCGGTAGAGTACATCGGTAGTGGATCCTCGCTCATAGGATCACGATTCGGCGTATTAGGAAGCTCTGTTTCTCAGGAGGCTTATTCGTTGGTATGTGTTCCACGAGTTGTAGGTTCTTGTACATTCGAGGTATGGCGGGGCCTGTCCGTCATGGTTATTGTAAATCTTAAGTGCATGAAATCTTGTTGTGGCGGGGTTGTAAAAAGGATTAAAGCTGTTGGGTTTTATGTATATATCTGAAGACAAGTTTTTAGTTGCTTTGTTTATGATCATATATCTTGTTTCATGTTTATGTTTTATTTTCATTGGTTTTCTCACGATGTTGTATCCTAGGGTTCGAGGTAAGGCACGATCACGGGCGTGATCGGGTCGTGTGAGCGATCGGGAGTTAGCCTAGACCTACTACTCCGGAGGTTGCGATTTTAGGCCTTGCGAGTTATTATCGGCGGTTAAATGCGAAGTTTGCTTATCTGCACCATTGACTAGGCTAACTTTCGGAAGCGGCTAAGTTTGATGGGCTGATGCGTGTGGCGGGGTTTCGATTCTTGAAGGAGGCGGCGCCCCGTTCTTACTCTTCCCGAGGTCGACGGCTATATGCGTGTATTGTGATCGTCGAGGCATCGGGTTGGGATGTGTGTTGATCTGCGAGGCAAGGTTATAAGCGTCGCGTCCGGCGACTTAAGCGTGAGAGGAACTACCCGCGTGATTTGGAGTTAGCGGCGGTGATTCGCGCCTTGAAGATCTGGAGCACTATTTGTATGGGGTTCGTGGATATTTATCAGACCACGAGAGCCTCGGTATATCTTGACCGGAGGAGTGAACTTACAGCGAGAGCGGTGGTTAGAGTTACTCGAGGATTACGATGTTGATATCTGTACCACGGGAAGGCCAATGTTATGGCGGATGCCCTTAGTCGTAGGTCGATGGGTAGCCTATCGGATGTGCGGGGAGAGGAGGGCATGGTTCGCGATTTGCATCGATTAGCGAGCCTTGGTGTCCGTTTGATTGATTACGATAGCGGTGGGGTTCGAGTTCGAGAGGTTGTCGAGTCTTCCGTCGTCGAGAGGTGAAGAGCAGCGATTTGAGGATCGGTTTTTGGCAGCGATGCGTGATCTGACTCTTCGTGAGGAAGGGTCGCTTTTGAGGTAGCACGATGGGGTTCTAAGGTTCGAGGCGAGGTTGTGTGTTCGGATATTGCGGGACTTGGCATCGGGTTCTAGGAAGCACCTGCGCCGCGTTACTCTATCCGTCAAAGTCGACCAAGATGTACCACGACCTCGGTTGTGTATTGGTGGGATGGCTTGAAGAGGGCGTTGCGAGTTTGTGGCTCGGTGCGTGTTGTCGGCGGTGAAGGTAGAACACGGAGGCACGGTTGTTTGTTGCGAGCGATAGAGATCGACACGGAAGTAGGAGGTGATCAACATGGACTTTATCACGGGATTACCTCGCACTTTCGGAGAGCGTGATTCTATACGGGTTATCGTCGAAAGTGGCGAAATCAGCCCACTTTCTTCCGTCGGGGCGACTTTTGGTGAGGATTATGCGGACTTTACATCAGAGATGCGTCGGTGCATGGAGTCCCTATTTCGATCATATCAGACGAGGAGCCGGTTCTGGCTAAGCTTACGGAAGTCTTTCGAGAAAGGGTTTAGGGGCGCAGTGAGCACGAGTCTTGCATTCCATCCGAGCAGAGCGGGCGGTGGCGCACTATCGGACTGCTTGAGGATATCTGCGAGCATGTTATTGACTTTAGGGTAGGGAGGATCATTTGCCTCTAGTTGAGTTTGCGTATAATAATAACTACCACTCCGGTATTCGGATGGCGCCTTATGAGGCCTTATGCGGGAGGAAGTGCGGATCGCCGATAAGCTGGTTCGATGTGGGCGAGAGTGCGATTAGTGGGACGGTTGGTGCGTGGCGATGGATAAGGTGAATCTTATCCGAGGGCGATTCTTGGCGGCTCGAGTCGATAGAAGTCATATGCGAGATCATCGTCGTCGTCGGCATCAGAGTTGAGGTTGATGATTGGGTTTTCTGAAGGTGTCACCGTGAAGGGTGTGATGAGGTTCGGGAAAAGGAAACTCGGCCAGTACATTGGGCCCTATCGGATGTCGCGAGGTAGGCAAGGTTACTACTGAGTTGGATCTGCCGTCCGTCTGGAGGCGATGCATCGGTTTTCACGTTTCTATCTTTGAGGAGATGTATTGGGGATCCATCTAGAGTACACTCGATTGGCGATGTCGGTGGCCAGGGGTTATCGTATGAGGAGATTCCATGGCGATAATTGATCGTCGGGTTAGGCGTCGAGGACGAGGCGTGGCTTAGTCGAAGTCTTTTGGCGGAGCAGGCTCGAGAGGAGATGACATGGGAAGGTGAGGAGGACATGAGGCGGAGGTATCCTCACTTTATTCCCAGCCTCCGGGTAACTCACTTTCCTACTTGTAAATTTTCATTGTCATATTTGCCTAAGTGTTGTTTTGTGGTAGTATGTGGCATTTACCATTGTTTAAGTTATGAAGAACCTTATCGTTATCTGTTTTGGGAAGGAACATTCGGGACGAATGTTTCTAAGGAGGAGAATGTTATACCGTATTTCCGGAGTATATGCGTGCGGGCGTGCGTCAAAAGTTTAACCTTAAAGTTAGGCATTGGGCGGAAATTAGTACCTGACCCACGAAAGAATCGTTTCAGGCGAAGCGTTTTACAAAACTTGCGTAGAAAATTACGGCTATGTCATTTATAATTTTTACGGATTTTAGAGATGAAACATTTTGGACCAATGAGAGGCGACACTTGTCACCCTCGAGTTAGCGGAATTGGGGCGTTTCTTGGGCGATTTTGTGGCCAAACTTTGGTCAAGGTTAGGTAGGATATTTTTGTGTAGTAGATGGATAAGGACACGTGGGTGAATCCACACCTACACTTGCCTACCAGCAGCTTCATCTTGGCCCTTGAAAGCCCTATAAATACCCCACACTGGCAGAAGGTTTTCTTCGTCCACAAATCAACTTCTCCAAGTCTTGAAAATCCTTCCTCTCTTGTAGTGTTTAGCTGACTCCCCCTCCCATTTAGAAGGCCCTTGGCGAAACCCCCCCTTGGTAGAAAGTTGTCTTCCAAGTATAGTTACTATTCCTAAATACCCTAGCCCAAATCCCTGATAGGCTTTAAGTAGAAGTTGTGTAGAACTTCTAAGGGTTTCTTGGAGCTATCGGAGCGTGCAATTAGGAGCTAAACCTTGCTCAGGATCGACATTTAACTTGGATAATTTTGGGCTTATCGAGGTAAATACTCTTGTCCTTCTATTGTAATTGGATATTACATATAAGAATAGTTAAGACTTGAGTATAAGATACTTAGAATGTTATTAAAGAAAGAATTGAACTGAAATCACATCAGAAGAATAATAAAGAAGATTGAATTGTACTTACATAGAATTTGTATTTCTGATGAACTTGAGTAGCTTGATGGGTAGGAAGTGCTTGATGATCAGTAGAATAGAGAACCCTCTGCTTAGAACTTTATACGGTATAGTCTGAGGCGTTGATAGGCGTGTTGGTATTATAGGTCGATACTCTGCGCGACATATTCGACTTGGCGGTGGTTTTCGTAGAGAAGGTATGTGATTCTTCCTATACTCTTGAGCATGATATTTTAAAATATATATATAGTACGGTGAGCGTGCGTGTATTAGCGGGCGTAGTTTCACGGCAATGTCTTTTGACTTAAGCTGAATAATAAGAATCTTGAAGTCTTTCAAAGAATTATAAATCATTTTTGAAAGAAGAAGAATATTGTTTTTAAAACAAAAAGCTTAAGAGTTATACTAGCTTTATGGGAAGTTAGGTATAACGACTTAAGAAAGATAAAAGGAACGGTTTTACTTGTTTGTTTATGAAAATCTTGTATTGACTTCTGCAAAGTATAGAAAGATAGTTTGATAAGTAAACATGTTATGATACTACGTGTGTTAGTGTCTTGTGATGTTATTCTTGTTGAGCTTACGTTGTTAAACGTTAAGACCGTTGTATTGTTATTATATCACATACCCCCTTGACTTGTTATACCGAGGGCTTGCCACCCGATGCGGTCTATACGGCTGTCGCGATGCGTGTGATTATGCGAGTGCGGGAGTTCGAGATGGATCATTAGGGTGTTTTATCCGTCACGGGGATGCCACTATGCGATGCAATGTGACTATGCGGTCTATTGAGACTATGCGGTGCGGGAGTCGAGGAGAATGCAGGGTTAGCTACCCCGTCACGAGGAATACCTCATGCGAATGCGTGTGTGACCTATGCGGTGCGGGAGTCGAGTTAGGCACGCATAATGATACTATGGGCGATTGGTCTTGCTTTGATCATTCGCGGCCTAGAAAAGACACATTCTGATTTACTATTATTGCTCTTGTTTGTGATATGGCACTATGTGCAATTAGGCCCGATTGTATTTGCAAATGGTTTTAAATATTTTGATTTCATTTAATGTACTTTCTGATTTCAAATACTTGGTACCTGTTGTACTGACCTCCTTCGCGGGGCTGCGTTCATTCCGAAGGAAAGTGAAAACAGGTGCTATATCCGCATACTTAGGATCTTGTGCTTTGGTGTCAGGAGCTCCATCTTATCAGGAGGCTCGACTTTTGGTATGGTTCTCACGATGTTGTAGATATATGTACATTCGAGGTATGGCGGGGCCTGTCCATCGCCATAGTTGTTACATTCCTAAGTGCTGTAGTCATGTTGTAAAGTTGGGATGTAGCTGTTCACTCTTTATATATATATCTTAGAAAGCGACTTTTCTCGAATAAATTGTGTCTCAATTTACATTTGTTTCATGTCTTGTTTTTATATTCGATTAATCGATGTATGTCTACTTGGGTGCCCGGTGAGGCACCGTGTTATACCAGTATTTCGGAGTATATGCGTGCGGGCGTGCGTCAAAGTTTAAGCCTTAAGTAGGCAAAGTGGCGAAATTTGTGCCTGACTAGTGAAAGAGTCGTTTCAGGCGAAGCGTTTTCGGACTTTGCGAAGGAAAAATACGGCTATGTCATTTATTATTTTTGCGGATTTTTCCGAGAGACAAAATATTTTAGACCAGCGAGAGGGTGACAAGTGTCACGCCAGTGGACGTGAAAAGTGGGACGATCTTGGGCGGTTTGCCTTGGTTTTTTGTCAAGTAGTTGGTAGGATATTTTTGTGTAGTTGATGAGCAAGTGGGACCCACAAACACTTGTCCAAATCTTGACCTTACACTTGCCTAGCACTTGGCTTCATCTTGGCCATTGGTTGGCCTATAAATACCACAGTTGAAGACTTATTCTTCGTCCACACTTGTGAAATTCCAAGGAAAATACTCATCCCACTTTGTGTAGTTTTCGTCTAACGCCGCCCACGCCCCATTGTGAGCCTTGGCAGGAAACCAACCCACTTGCCTAGTTGTCTCGTATAAATACCCCCACTTGGTAGAAAAGTATTCTCAAGTGTTGTGACTATACCCAAATACTTTAGCCCAAATACCTTGTAGTACTTTCCAAAGTTACCTCTGTCGTGAGCAGGAAATACTACTATACTTCCTTTAGTCACAAAACGAAACCACTAAGGAAATCTTCATAGCTGGTTGAAGTATTAAGAAGAAGTTGCGTAGAACTTCTAAGGGTTGTTTGGAGGCGGGTTGGGCGCGGAGTTGGAGCTAAACCTTGCTCGGGATCGACATTTAATCTCGGATAATTTTGGGCTTATCGAGGTAAATAATCCTATCCTTCTAGTGTAATTGGAAATTACATCTTTGTAGTAGTATAGAAGTGAATATAAGATACATGAAGGATATTCTGAGAAAAGGAATTGGTGAAATCACATCGGAAGAATATTAAAGAATAAAGTGACTGTACTTACATAGAAATTTGTATTCTGATGAACTTGTGTAGTTTGTGGGTAGGGAAGTCTTTGCCCAATTTTCCGTAGAATAAAGAATCGTATCTAGAAGTATTTTCTGAGAATAGTCTAGGCGTTGATAGACTCTTATGGCCGATATAGGTTGAAATCTTTGCGAGTGGCGTATTCTACTCGAATTGTGGAAGAGGCTAACGGGACTCTGATGCTTTGGGCGTTTTGCTAATAGTCGACAATCGTCACAAGGTATGTGATTCTTCCTATACTCTTGAGCATGATATTTTAAAGGTATATATATATATATATATATATAGTACGGTAGACGTACGTGTGTTAACTGAACGTAGTTTTACGGCAATGTCTTTGACTTAAGCACGAATAAAAGAATCTTGAAGTATATATATATATATATATAGTGCGGTGAAGCGCGTGTGTTAAGCGAGCGTAGTTTTACGGCAATGTCTTTGACTTAAGCACGAATAAAAGAATCTTGATGTATATATATATATATAGTGCGGTGAGCGTCGTGTGTTAAGCGAGCGTAGTTTACGGCAATGTCTTTGACTTAAGCCTGAATAATAAGAACCTTGAAGTATTTCAAAAGAATTAAGAATCGTTTTTTTTAAAGAAGATTAATACTTGGTTTTGAAAGCTTAAGAGTTATACTAGCTTTATGGGAAGTTAGGTATAACGACTTAAGAGTAATAAAATGAATGGTTTATTGATTTAATATGGATTTTGTTAAAAGGCGTGAAACCTCATTCGTGAGTAATGAGTACTTGGTTTGTGAAAGGAACAATGTTTCTTGATTTGGAAATGAGAACAAGTATCGAACAAACCACAGTAGCGTTAATAAAGGGAAATGTATTGACTAATAAAGTATTATTAAAACCAGTAGAAACCTCCATCTGCATAGAAGCTAAGATGAGACAAAATTATATTACATTTCCTAGATCATGGCTGATTTAATAAGATTGTTATGAACAAGAATAACCTACTCACACATAAGGCATATATTACTCAACTGTTTTTGAAAGAGAATTATGTTATTAAATGATTAAGACTATGAACTATGAAATCTTTCGAAAATAAGAAACGAGAATATTTGAAATTAGGCAAACTTGAACTTTTGGAAAAGAATGTTGCTACTTGACTTTAAGAAGAAAAGTGATTTGGTTTAAAAAGAAGGGCATAATATTGTCTTAATTGTTTTTAAAAGGAAAACATGGTAATATCTTAATCTATCTTAAATGAGCGTTTAAATGTTATGGTCACTCGACTACCGCGTTCATGAGATGAGCAGGAATGTATTTCACTCGACTCTGCGTTCATAGGATGAGCGGGAATGTATTCACTCGACTACGCGTTCGTAGGATGAGCAGGAATGTATTTCACTCGACTACGCGTTCGTAGGATGAGCAGGAATGTATTTCACTCATTCACGCGTTCGTGAGATGAGCGGGAATGTATTCACTCGACTACGCGTTCGTAGGATGAGCAGGAATGTATTCACTCGACTACGCGTTCGCGAGATGAGCAGGAATGTATTCACCGCGATACGCATCCGTGAGATGGGCCAGGAATGTATTTCATGCGACACGGCGTTAAGTAGGATGAGCAGGAATGTATACCACGATTTGATCTGAGTCCATGAGATGGGCCGGGAATGTATTCCATGCGATTTCACCTCGAGTCCGTGAGATGGGCGAGACATGTTACACGTATCACATAACTAATACCTAGGCTGGCGGTGAGGAAGGAGTTCCACGGGCGTGAGGATGACTTTGAGGCGTGAGTCACGACTTGACATGGCGCTTTTATATTATGAGCTGTAGTTTTGTTATCATACATGTCTCTGCTTTATATAGACTACTATGATTTCATTTACTGATATTTTTGATTTCACATACTTGGTACTGTTGTACTAACCTCCTTGAGTGCGTTCATCTGCGGTAGAGTACACGGTTGTTGATCCTCGCTCATAGGATCACATTTCGTGTATTAGGAAGCTCGTTTCTCGGAGGCTTATCTTTTGGTATGTTCCACTGAGTTGTAGGTTACGCATTCGGGGTATGGCGAACCACTGTCCGTCATAGGTGTTATTACTTTCTTAGAGTGCATGAAATGCTTTGTATGGCGGGGTTGTAAAAAGGATGTAGCTGTTCAAAATTTACGTATATATGCAAGGAGGCAGCCGTTTTGGTTGCTTTGTTTTATTATCTTATCTCTTGTTTCATATCTGTATGTTTTATATTCGATTTCTCGATGTATGACTACTTGGGTGCGGGTAAGGCACGATCCACGGGCAGGCAGTCGTGACAAAAGTGGTATCGAGCGATTAATCCTCGGAAAGTGTCTCTGAGCCGTGTCTAGTAGAGTCTTGATTATCGGTGTGTTGTGCACCACGTCTATGTCGAGGAGGCTGCGAGACATTTAGGAGTTAGTTTCCATTCTTCTCGTTACGAGATCGTGCCTTAGAAGGCATGTTGTAAGTCGGACCCTGCGGCGTATTTCATTTTACGATTATGCCTCTGCCTTGGCAAGCCGGGCGGATGGGCAAAGCGGCCGAGGAGCTTCTAGTAGGATGCGAGAGATGCGAAGTGCGAGCCAGTCTTTACAGGATAGTGCTTGGTGGCGAGTTTTGCGGCGCCGCCCGGCCAGCGAGTTTAGGGCGCGGCGATGGCTGCTGAGACCACGATGCACGAGCCTCGGTCCGGCTGGAAGCGGAGGAGATGGGTTACAAAGAGATGGCGATTATTGGCGGAGATAGTGGCGAGCATGAGATAAGTGAATCTGGCCGATTCGATGCACCGTGGTTCGCCCGAATCGGATAGTTTGAGGCTACGGGACTTTACGAGTTGTAGCGCGAGTTCTGGTGAGGCACGAGGATGATCGCGAGGAGTTCATTCGGCGATTCTGACGGATCATGAGAGTGATCGAGGCTTGAAGCGAGTCGGTGGTCTTAGGTTACGCATCGGTTTGCGTGATACTCTGATCGTGGTTTGATTAAGTGGGAGCTATCGGGAAGTATGCACTTCGGTAGTATGGAGCGAGTTCTCGAGGCATTTCTTGCACATTTCTTGCCTCGCGGATGAGAAGGGCTCAGGTAAGATTTTTGGCGTTGAGGCGAGGCCAGGCGTGCGGTTCGGGAGTACAATGTCGAGTTTGACTCGTTAGCTCGATGCGTCCCGCGTTGGTAGCGACATGGAGGGCGAGTGCACGCTACGTCCGCGGGCTTGATGACTACTTAGCGAGCTTGTTGGTGTAGCTCTTGGCGGGCATGGACATTACCGCATCTGAGCTTATGCGCTTGGATGTGAGGCGGAAGGTCGGCGGAATGGCCGAGATCGCGAGAAAGGGCGAGCGGCGAGGTCCTTTGGTAACTTTCGGCGAACCGCCTCGGCGAGCTAGTTATGTACCTCCGCGATGCTGAGTGGTCCTCCGCGATCGTCGGGGCGTTCGAGTATTCGGGGCTGGTGAGCTCGGGGCTCTGGTTTCTGAGATATACGGGTTCTAGCGGCGGGATTCATGTCCCCTCGGTGTGCACAATGTGGCGTCGTCGGGAATGTCGTCTTCTTGCGGTGCTTGTTTCACTGCGTCCGTCGGGCCATGTGACGAGGCGTGCTTATAGGAAGTGCGAGCGGAATGGCCGACCTAGGTCGATGGCGAGATCATCACGCCTGACTTTGCGCCTGCGAGTGGCCTATGATTAGAGTGGGCGGATGAGTGCGGTATATTCTTACCCCTCTAGAGATTAGTATGCGTTGATAGTATGGTGAAGTGTTAAGTATTATGTTCAGATAACATTATGTTAAAATGGTTAGTTAGAAGGGGTAAGATTGGGGACAGGGAAATTGTGAACCTTAGAGCTTTACACGTAGAGACCTTAGATGCGAGGCCATCTTGAGTAAAAGATTTATGTTTGTGTTGACCTTTATCAGAATGCATAGTATATGTGGGATAATTCCATGGGTTGTGTAAGATGAAAGTGGTAGCTTTCTGGACTTGGATAGGTAAGATGGTTCCGGATCGGAGGGCAAGAGTTTGGCACATTATGGGTCGGGTTGAGGACCAGGTGCGGGTCAACCAGTAGCCACTGTTTCTGGTGGGGTCAGTTAGGTGGTCAGCGGTGATAGGGTCACAAGGGTGCTAGGCCCGACTTAGATGACCATCGTATGAGTTCGTGGCTATGTTAGGCGAATTGGATCGTGAAGGCGGGAATGGCCTTAAGGAGATTGAGGCTAGTAAGATGACCAAGTTTGGAGGTAGTGACTCGGAGTTGTGGAAAGCTGACGGCGAAGTATGATGCGTATACTAGAAAGAGTTCAAGTGTTAGAGAAAAGTCTGACGAGTGAGGAAAGAAGTGAGCGTGTGTTATTTTGCGGCGGTGTGGCATTGGCAACTTGTTAGAGGACTTTATCGTTATCAGTCTTGAGAAGGAACATTCGGGATGAATGTTTCTAAGGAGGAGAATGTTATACCGTATTTCAGTATATGCGTGCGGGCGTGCGTCTGAAGTTTAAGCCTTAAGTAGGCAAAGTGGCGAAATTTGTGCCTGACTAGCGAAAAAGTCGTTTCAGGCGAAGCGTTTTCGGACTTTGCGAAGGGAAAAATACGGCTATGTCATTTATTATTTTTGCGGATTTTTCCGAGAGACGAAATATTTTGGACCAACGAGAGGGTGACAAGTGTCACCCTCAAGTGGACATGAAAAGTGGGACGATCTTGGGCGGTTTGCCTTGGTTTTTTGTCAAGTAGTTGGTAGGATATTTTTGTGTAGTTGATGAGCAAGTGGGACCCACAAACACTTGTCCAAATCTTGACCTTACACTTGCCTAGCACTTGGCTTCATCTTGGCCATTGGTTGGCCTATAAATACCCCCTTAGTTGAAGACTTATTCTTCATCCACACTTGTGAAATTCCAAGGAAAATACTCCCTCCCCTTTGTGTAGTTTTCGTCCAAAGCCTCCCCCTCCCCATTGTGAGCCTTGGCCGAAACCAACCCCCCCCCCCCTGCCTAGTTGTCTCGTATAAATACCCCACTTGGTGAAAAGTATTCTCCAAGTGTTGTTACTATACCCAAATACTTTAGCCCAAATACCTTGTAGTACTTTCCAAAGTTACCTCTATACGTAGAGCCCGGAAATACTACTATACTTCCTTTAGTCACAAAAATGAAACCCTAAGGAAATCTTCATAGCCGGTTGAAGTATTAAGAAGAAGTTGCGTAGAACTTCTAAGGGTTGTTGGAGCGGGTTGGGCCTTGCGGAGTTGGAGCTAAACCTTGCTCAGGATCGACATTTAATCTCGGATAATTTTGGGCTTATCGAGGTAAATAATCCTATCCTTCTAGTGTAATTGGAAATTACATACTGTAGTAGTATAGAAGTGAATATAAGATACATAGAAGGATATTACAGAAAAGGAATTGAACTGAAATCACATCAGAAGAATATTAAAGAATAAGACTGAACTGTACTTACATGAATTTGTATTCTGATGAACTTGTGTAGTTTGTGGGTAGGGAAGTCTTTGCCCAATTTTCCGTAAAATAAAGAATGCGTATCTAGAAGTATTTTCTGAGAATATTCTAGGCGTTGATAGACTCATATGGCCGATATAGGTTGAAATGCTTTGCAGTGGCGTGTTCTACTCGAGAAGGGTGGAAGAGGCTAACGGGACTACGATACTTTGGAGCGTTTTGCTAATGATCGACAATCGTCACAAGGTATGTGATTCTTCCTATACTCTTGAGCATGATATTTTAAAGGTATATATATATATATATATATATGAAGTGAGCGTCGTGTGTTAAGCGAGCGTAGTTTTACGGCAATGTCTTTGACTTAAGGCGAATAATAAGAACGCATGAAGTATTTCAAAAGAATTAAGAATCGTTTTTTGAAAGAAGATTAATACTTGGTTTTGAAAGCTTAAGAGTTATACTAGCTTTATGGGAAGTTAGGTATAACGACTTAAGAGTAATAAAATGAATGGTTTATTGATTTAATATGGATTTTGTTAAAAGACGTGAAACCTCATTCGTGAGTAATGAGTACTTGGTTTGTGAAAGGAACAATGTTTCTTGATTCGGAAATGAGAACAAGTATCGAACAAACCACAGCAGCGTTAATAAAGGGAAATGTATTGACTAATAAAGTATTATTAAAACTAGTAGAAACCTCCATCTGCATAGAAGCTAAGATGAGACAAAATGATATTACATTTCCTAGATCATGACTGCTTTAATAAGATTGTTATGAACAAGAATAACCTACTCACACATAAGGCATATATTACTCAACTGTTTTTGAAAGAGAATTATGTTATTAAATGATTAAGACTATGAACTATGAAATCTTTCGAAAATAAGAAACGAGAATATTTGAAATTAGGCAAACTTGAACTTTTGGAAAAGAATGTTGCTACTTGCCTTTAAGAAGAAAAGTGCTTTGGTTTAAAAAGAAGGGCATAATATTGTCTTAATTGTTTTTAAAAGGAAAACATGGTAATATCTTAATCTATCTTAAATGAGCGTTTAAATGTTATGGCCACTCGACTACCGCATTCATGAGATGAGCAGGAATGTATTTCACTCGACTACGCGTTCGTAGGATGAGCAGGAATGTATTTCACTCATTCAGCGTTCGTAGGATGAGCAGGAATGTATTCACTCGACTACGCGTTCATGAGATGAGCAGGAATGTATTCACTCGACTACCACGTTCGTAGGATGAGCGGGAATGTATTTCACTCGACTACGCGTTAGGATGAGCGGGAATGTATTTCACTCGACTACGCGTTAAGCGAGATGAGCGGGAATGTATTTCACTCGACTACGCGTTCGTAGGATGAATCGGGAATGTATTTCACTCGACTACGCGTTCATGAGATGAGCAGGAATGTATTCACCCGCGATACGCGTCCATGAGATGGGCCGGGAATGTATTTCATGCGACACGCGTTCGTAGGATGAGCAGGAATGTATACCACGATTTGATCTGAGTCCATGAGATGGGCCAGGGAATGTATTCATACGATTTCACCTCGAGTCCATGAGATGGGCGAGACATGTTACGTATCACATAACTAATACCTAGGCTGGCGGTGAGGAAGGAGTTCCACGGGCGTGAGGATGACTTTGAGGTGTGAGTCCCTGACTTGACATGACTGCTTTTATATTATGCAGTGTAGTTTTGTTATCATACATGTCTCCTGCTTTATATAGACTACTATGATTTCATTTACAGTATTTTTTAGTTTCACATACTTGGTACTGTTATCTTGACCTCCTTTGGGGCTGCGTTCATCTGCGGTGAAAGTACTGGCGGTTGTTCATCCTCGCTCATAGGATCACGATTCGTATTGGGAAGCCGTTTCTCGGAGGCTTATCTTTTGGTATGTTCCACTGAGTTGTAGGTTACTGTACATTCGAGGTATGGCGAGCCACTGTCGTCATAGGTGTTGTTACTTTCTTAGAGGTCTGTAGTACTGTTGTGGGCGGGGTTGTAAAAAAAGGATGTAACTGTTCAAAATTTCTGTATATATGCAAGGAGGCAACCGTTTTGGTTTGTCTGTTTTATTATCTTATCTCTTGTTTCATATCTGTATGTTTTATATTCCGCTGATTTCTCTGATGTATGACTACTTGAATGCCCGGGTAAGGCACCAGTCACGGGCCTCGGAACGGGTCGTGACACACCAGTCACGGGCCCCGGAACGGGTCGTGACATTTAGGACTAGTTTCCATTCTTCTTACTCTGAGATCGTGCAATAGAGTTGTGTTATAAGGTTGATCCGTCTCTGACGTATTCTTGTGTGTATGAATCAGCTATGCCTCCACGGAAGGCGACCAGGGCCCAGAAGGGCAAGGCAGCAGCAGGAGCTGCTAGTGGTGCGCAAAGGGTTACGAGGACTCAAGCTCAGACTATGCCTAAGGTTGTGGTCCAGACGGCAAGTTCGATTCTGGCGTATGGTAGCGAGGCGGCGGCTCCGGGGTTCCGATACGAGCCTCAGTCCCTCGGCGGGGCGGAGTATAGATTATGGAGAAGCGGTCGGGTTATTGACTAGCATAGTGGTAGAGGCGGCCGGGAGCGGGTAGCTAACCACTGGCCAAGCGATTTGAGATTGGGATTTTAGGTTGTAGTCACCCGAGTTCTATGGTTGAGATCGAGGAGGACCCTCGGGAGTTTATTCGGCGAATCATCGGACTATGCATGTGCTTAGGGTCTCGGAGGCCGAGTCGGTAGTGCTAACAACTTACGATTCTGCGATATTGCGTTGAGCGGTTTGAGTCATGGGAAGCTGTCTGGGGTGTGTTATACCGTATTTCGAGTATGCGTGAGGCGTGCGTCTGAAGTTTAAACCTTAAGTAGGCATAAGGGACGAAAATTGTGCACACCTACGAAAAGAATTGTTTTCCAATGAAAAGTTTTCCAAACCTTGCGAAGGAAAATTACGGTTGCAACATTTATAATTTTCTGGATTTTCCAAGGGATAGAATATTTTAGACCAACGAGAGGCGACATGTGTCACCCTCGAGTTGGCGGAAATGGGGGCGAATTGTTGTACGTTTTTGGTGTTTTAAAGGGCTAAAACATTTGGTCGATGTTTGCTAGATATTTATGGAGTAGATGGATAAGGTCACACTTGCCCAAATATCCACCGTCCACGTCTTGAATCTTGGCCCTTGAAAGTCCTATAAATACCCCTAAGTTGCAAAGAATTCTTCGTCCACAAATATTTTCCAAGTCTCAAAACTCCTCTCCCCTTGTGAGCTTTTAGTCCAAGCTCTCCCCTTTCACTTGTGTTCTAGCGAAACATACCCCCCTCCCTTGGTAGAAAAATTGTCTTCAAGTATTGTTGCTATGCCAAAATACTTTAGCCTAAATCCCTTGTAGTATTCCCAAGTCACCTCTATACTAAAAGCCCAGAAATACTACTATACTTCCTTTAGTAACTAAACGAAACCCTAGGAGAAACTTCATAGTTGGTTGAAGTAGTAAATAGAAGTTGTGTAGAAACTTCTAAGGGTTTCTTGGAGCGGATTGGAGCGTACAGATTAGGAGCTAAACCTTGCTCAGGATCGACTTATATCTTGGATAATTTTGGGCTTATCGATGTAAATAATCTTATCCTTCTATTGTAATTGGAGATTACATATTGTAGTAGTATAGAAATAAGTATAAGATACATAGAAGGATATTGAAGAATAGAATTGAACTGAAATCACATCAGAAGAATATAAAAGAAGATTGAACTGTACTTACATGGGAATTTGTATTCTGATGACCTGAGTAGTTGTCGGGTAGGGAAATGCTGCCCAATTTTCCGTAGAATTAAGAACCTTCTGCTTAGAATATTCTACAGAATAGTTTAGACGTTGATAGACGTATTTGACCATTATAGGTTGATACTCTGCGCGCGACATATTCGACTTGGCAGGTGGATTTCGCCGAGGAGGTATGTGATTCTTCCTATCCTCTTGAGCATGATATTTTAAAATATATATATAGTACGGTAGACGTACGTGTGTTAACTGAATATGGTTTTACTTGAAGTCTTTTGACTTGAGTCTAAATAATAAAGAATCTTGAAGTATTTCAAAAGAATTATGAATCATTTTTTGAAAGAAGAGTAATACTTGGTTTTTAAACAAAAAGCTTAAGAGTTATACTAGCTTTATGGGAAGTTAGGTATAACGACTTAAGAAAGATAAAAGGAACGGTTTACTTATGTGTTTATGAAAGACTTGTATTGATTTCTGGAAAGTATAGTAAGATGGTTGGATGAGTAGACATATTATGATGCTATGTGTGTTAGTGTCTTGTAAACGTTTGTATAAAGAGGTTATTCTTATTGTGCTTATGTTGTTTAACGATAAGCCGTTATGTTAGTATTATACCACTCACCTCTTGACATGATATACCGGGGGTTAAGCTGCCCCGATCGAGAAGATGCCTCATGCGGGTCCGGGGACCTATGCGAACTACGAGTTCGGGTTAGTGTGCGGGAATACCTCATGCGGTCTATGTGGCCATGCGGACTCACGAGTCGGGGCGATGCGAGTAGCTACCCTCGATGCGGGAATACCTCATGCGGGCCTAGGTGGCCTATGCGGACTACGAAGTCGAGTTTGGCATGCATAATGATACTATGGGTGATTGGCCTTGCTTGATCATTCGCGACCTAGAGAAGACTGTTCTGATTTACCTATTATTGCTCTTGTTTGTGATGTGGCACTATGTGCGATTACATTGGTTGCCGTGCGTGTTTGTAAAAATGGTTTTAAAATGATATGGTTTCATTTAAAGTACTTTCTGATTTCACATACTTGGTACTGTTGTCTTGACCTCCTTGAAGTGCGTTCATGCGCGGTAAGGGAAAAGCAGTGCTAGATCCGCATCCTTAGGATCTTTGCTTTGGCGTCGGGAGCTTCGTCTTATAGGAGGCTCGACTTTTGGTATGGTTCTCCACAGTGTTGTAGATATATGTACATTCGGTATGTGTTATACCGTATTTCAGTATATGCGTGGGGCGTGCGTAGAAAAGTTTGGACTTTAAAGTAGGCTTGGCGATTTTATTTTATTGCCTGACCCCGATTAGAGTCGTTTTTCGATGAAGCGTTTTACAAAGCTTGCGAAGGAAAATTCGGCTATGTCATTTTAATTTTTGCGGATTTTTCAGAGGCGAAATGTTTTGGACAGCGAGAGGCGACACTTGTCACCTCTAATTGGAGGATGTTGGGAGGTAAAGTGGCGAAAGTGTGGCCTTGTTTGTCAAGTAGTTGGTAGGATATTTTGTGGGTAGATGGATAAGGTACACTTGGGTGAATCCTAGCCCTATACTTGCCTTGCACTTGGCGTGATCTTGGCCGTTGGTTGGCCATGGATTGACCTATAAATACCCCTCCTTTGATGAACTTCTTCATCCAAAATTGTGCTAAGTCTTGAAAGCTCTCTTATCCCCCAGTGTAGTGTCTCGACCTAGCCTCCCTTCCCCCTTGGTGAGGCCCCTTGGCCGAGTACCCCCTCACAGTGGGGTTGGCGAGGGTATACACCCACTTGTGGTGTTGTCTCGTATAAATACACCCCATCTTGGTAGAAATACTCTCCATAGTATTGTTCTTATACCAAAATACCTTGGCCCAAATACCTTGTAGTATTCCAAGGTTACACTTATCTGAAAAGCCGGAAATACTATTATACTTCCCTTGGTCACTAAGCGAAACCCTAAGGAAAATCTTCATACTTGGTTGAAGTATTAAGTAGAAGTTGCGTAGAACTTCTAAGGGTTGTTCGGATGGGTTGGAGCACCGGAGGAGGAGCTAAGCGTTACTCGGGATCGACGTTTAAACTTGGATAATTTTGGGCTTATCGGGGTAAATACTCTTGTCCTCCTATTGTAATTGGAAATTACATGTTGTAGGAATATATAGTTGAAGTATACTATATATAGAATTGAACATAGTTTTGCGGCAATGTCTTTTGACTTAAGCTTTGAATTTAAAGAAAGCGAGCTGTGATTACATAGAATTTGTTTCTGATGAACTTGTGTAACATTCTTGTGAAGTAGAATTGTACACGTCCGGATTAGACATCTGACCCCATACAGGGAGTTGTTGGCACAGTTAGCGAGCCTCGATAGAGAGGAGATTTCTGCGGTTGCGGGGAGGTCTTTGCGAATTTTACGTAGAATATTCTACGTTGAGATCTAGATGTTAATAGGCGCCTTGTGGCCTCTATGGGTTGAAGTACTACGTGTGGCGTGAGCTGCTTGGCTTAAAGGTGTAGCCGGCGGTTTGAGAGTACTTGGGCGTTTTGCTATTAGTCGATAATCGTCGCGAGGTATGTGAACCTCTTCCTATCCTTTCTAGCATGATGTGTGTATAACTATGTAGTGCGGTGAAGCGTCATGTGTTAAATGTATGTGATTGGTTTAAAACATAAAGTGTTATAACGGCTTTATGGAAAGTTGGTTATATGACTTTATGTAAGTAAAAATGCTTTGTGGTTTTAAAAGATAAGCGGTTGACTTATAAGCGTGGATGTGTGATAATAAGAAACATTTTTGAAAGAAGAGTAACACTTGGTTTTAAAAGCTTAAGAGTTATACTAGCTTTATGGGAAGTTAGGTATAACGGCTTAAGAAGATAAAAAGAATAATTTATTGACTAAAAAAGTTAGAGACTTGATCTTAAAAGATAAGAGACTTGACTTAATTAAATTTTGTTAAAAAGTGTGAAACCTCGTTCGTGAGTAATGAATACTTGGTTTTAAAGGAATAATGTTTCTTGATTTGAAATCGAGAATAAGTATCGAACAAACCACAGCAGCGCTAATAAAGGGAAATGTTATGACTAATGAAGTATTAGTAAAACCAGTAGAAACTTCCATCTGCATAGAAGCTAAGATGAGACAAAATGATATTGCATTTCCTAGATCATGGTTTGTAACAAGATTGTTATGAACAAAATAACCTACTCACATAAGGTATATGTTTCTCAAATTGTTTTAAAGGATTAAAACTATGAACTACGAAACCTTTGAAAATGAGAAACTTGAGTAATTGAAATTAGGCAAACTAAAGCGTTTGGGAAAGAATGTTGTTACTTGATTTTACAAAGAAAGTGTTTTGATTTACTTAAAGATGATCACTCTATTTTCATATACTCTACGGTGTATTGTGTGACTTTTGTGAAATGCGTATCTTTTAAAGAGTTAATAAATGAAGTACTTTGGGGATAAAAACCTGATCTTGTTGATCATATAGTAGAAAGTACCTTGTGTGTATAACTTGATTGTGTTAGTTTGTGATAGTCTTGTAATACTTTCTTGTTGATTTGATAAGTAAACATGCTAGGATGCTAAGTGTGTTATTATCTGGTGATGTTTGTGTAAAGGGTTTTCCTCATTGCGCTTAAGTTGTTTAACTATCGGTAGTTATGTTGGTATTGTACCACTCGCCTTGCGTATTTAGGAGGTTAAAGGCGCCCTCCGTCACGGGGTAGACTCGGCGATGCAGGACCGTGATTCGAGAATACCTCATGCGGGTCCGGGGACTATGCGGAACTACGAGTTCGAGTTAGTGTGCGGCCTATATGGTCATGCGATCTATGTGGCCATGCGGTGCGAGTCGGCGGATGCGAGTAGCTACCCTCGATGCGGGAATACCTCATGCGGGCCATTGGAGTGGCGTATGCGGGCTGCGGGAAGTTCGAGGCTAGGCGCGCATTGTTAGATCTGCGGGCGAGTGGCGGCTTTGATAAATGTAATGATGCAGAGCAGATCTCGTAATCTGATTTATGACACTTGTTTATCGTAGGTTTTAGTAGTCGGCTATGCCTTCGTACTTACCGTGCGGTTTTATGATAACCTGGTGGGACACAGTGTTCGTATGTATTCCTTGGTGTTTTTATATCATAGGCGCGGTGAGGAAGGTATTCCACGGGCGTGATTGATGTTGTGGGCGTGAGACCCGTTGTTATATTTAAGTGATGACTTTGAGGCGTGAGTCCACGACTTGACATATTTGCTTATTTATTGTGAAGCGTAGTTGGTTATCATACATGTCTCTGCTTTATATAGACTACTATGATTTCATTTCTGATATTTTGATTTCACATACTTGGTACTGTTGTCTTGACCTCGCCGAAGCTGCGTTCATCTGCGAGTTGAAGTACGCGATCGTTGATCCTAGATCTCGAGTCCTGATTCGGCGTTTGGGAAGCTCCGTTTCTCGGAGGCTTATCGGTGGTATAGTCCCTGTCGTAGTAGGTGCTTACATTGGGGTATGGCGGGGCCTGTCCGCCATTGTTGTCATGTCACTCTTAGAGTGCATGTAATCTTGTTGTGGGCAGAGATGTAAGTGGGATGTAACTGTTCGGATTCAAGTTTTATATATTATGCCGAAATGCAAATATTTATCATATTATTATTTCATACTTCATGTATTTCATGTTATTGTTTTATGTTCATTGATTACTCGATATATGGCTACTTGGGTGCCGGGTAAGGCACGATCCACGGGCAGGTTGGTCGTGACAAAAGTGATATCGAGCGATTAATCCTCGGAAAGTGTCTGAGCCGTATCGATGGAAGTCTTGATTATCGGTGTGTTGTGCACCACCCAATAACGGAGGCTATAGGATATTTAGGATTGGTTTCCATTCTTCTCACTCTGAGATCGTGCTTAGAGGCTGTGTTATAAGTTGGACCCCTAACGTATTTTTTCCCTTACCGTTATGCCTCGCGTAAAGCGGCAGAAACCCGGGCGAGGCAAAGCGTGAGAGGCTGCGAGTAAACCAGAGGTTACTAGGGTGGTGTTTCATTCGGGGAGTTACGCTCGTCACGGCCCGGCAAAGTTTAACCGCGGCGGCGATGCCTCTGCGACCATGATATATGAACCTTGGTTCCACGGCCAGGGGCGAGAATATAGATTGCAAAGAGGCAACCACATTACTAGCTATGGATTTGGCTACGGAGAGTATCTGGATGTCTGCGAGTCTTGATGAATATCTAAGAGAGGGTCGTGCGGAGTAATTCTTGATTGAAGCGAGCATGGCACGTATGCGGGCTTATGCGCGTGAGCCAGAAAAAGTAGAGATCGGCGGATTAACGAGATCGGCGAGAAGGCGGGGCAATGAGTCGCTTTGGTAACTTTCGGCGAATCGCCTCGCGGCGAATTGATTATGCACATCCACGATGCGAGTGGTCCTCCACAAGGTTTAGAACGTTCGGGGTAAGCCGGAGTTGGTCAGAGCTCCAGAGCTTCCGGTTCACAACTACGTAGGTTCGGCCCGGCGGATTGATTTTTCCCGGTGTTCACGGTGTGAGCGTCGTCGGGAATGTCGTCTTTTAGTTGGTACTTTTACTGCGGCCGTCAGGGCCATGTGTCGAAAGGATGTCCACGTAGGAGGACTCAGCCTTCATGATCAGTGACCAGTTCATCATCTTCCCTAGCTATCGCCTGCAGGCGAGTTTGATTAGAGCAGCGACAGTGAAGCGATGCTCTGGTATATCCTTAACCTGCAGAGATTAATGCGTGTAAGATGGGTATATCTTAAGTATTATGTTCAGATAACATAAGTGAAAAATTGTGATTAGAAATCATGGTTAGAAGCGAGGAAGATTGGGGGATAGGAAAAGTGTGAACCTTAGAGTCTTATACGTAGAGACCTTGAAGGCAAGGCAATCTTGAGTAAAAGATTACATTCGTGTTTGACCCTTATCGGAGTGCATAGTGCACGTGAGATATATTGGTATATAAGTCCCTGTGTTGCGGGAAATGAAAGAGCGTAGTTGAGCTAAGAAGACCGCTAGGTTTTCGTAACATGAGTAGTGAGATTGTTAGGATCGGGAAGCGAGTGTTTCTGCGAGTGGGTCGGGTTGAGGCCGTACATCACGACCGATTAAGACGTGGTAGTGCCTTACCCGGGCACCACAGTGATACAACATCAGTGTCAGTGGAACATAAAAGCGATACAAGACATATTATGAAATATGAAACAATAATATGAAAACTTGCCTTTCGGCGTATATAAAAATGACAACTTTTTCAACATGAACAGTTTAATCCTTTTTACAACCACCCGCAGCGATTACTCTGACCTCTGCGAAAGATATGACAACAACGGCGGAGCGGGGCCGTCGTACCCTGAATGTAGCACCTACGACAACGGGGCTATGCGAATAAGCCTCGGAAGCGGAGCTTCCCAAAAGCTGAGCTGTGACCACAAGAGCTAGGATCGGCGCCCGGTGTACCTCGACTGCGGCGTGAGCGGCCCCAACGAGAGTCGATACAGCAGTGCGAGTATGTGGCGAAAATACATCGTAAATGAAATCATAGCGATCATATCGCGAGACATGTATGATAACCAAACTACGATTTCTGACAACCAGCGATCATGTCAGTCGGGGACTCGCGCCTCAGTCATCACTCCAGAAGTATAACAATGGGTCTGGGCCCGCAGCATCAATCATGCGTGGAATACCTTCCGCATCGGCGATCATGATATAAAAGCACGAGAATACACATGAACACGGGTCCCACGTGTCATAATAAAACCGTCTGGGGTAAATGCGAAGGCATAGCCGACTACTAAAACCCACGGTACCAACAAGGTCATGAAGCGTATCATAAGATCTGTCTGGCCGTCGCATGATCAAAGGCGGCCACTTGCCCGCGATATCGATGCAGCGTCTAACCCTGGAACTCCCGACTCGCGTAGGCCAATCTCGTCGGCCCGCATGAGGTATTCCCGCGTCGAGGGTAGCTCTCCGGCGTCGTCACGAACGCGATCCGCGTGGCCACATGGACCGCGTACCCGTAAGGGCGACACTAACACGGAACTCTCGTAGTTCGCGTAGGCCCGGGACTGCGTGAGGTATTCTCGAATCATAGGTCCGTGACACTTTAGTCTACCCCGCGTCGGAGGCGACAACCCGGAATCATCTCGAGATGAATGCCACAATACTATCATAACGATAGTTAATAAGCGCGATCAAGAAACCCGCACACAAACATCACGAATACTAACACACGTAGCGTCCTAACCGTTTACTTATCAAAGCAATCAGAAAGTATTACAAGGCTATCACAACCAATACAATCAAGTTGTTCACACGAGGTACTTTCTACTACATGATTAATAAGATCGGGTTTTATTCCCAAGTACTTCATCATTAACTCTTTAAAAGATCGTTACTTTCACGGTGTCACCTGATACCGTAGTATAAAAATAGAGTGACTATCTTTTTAAAGTAAATCAATTACTTCTCTTTGTAAAATCAAGTAGCAACATTCTTTTCCAATGTTCAAGTTTGCCTAATTTCAATGTTCAAGTTTATCGGTTTTGAAAGGGTTTCGTAGTTCATAGTATTAATCACTTAAGAATATCATTCTCTTTTAAGCCATCCCAGAAACATAAGCCTTATATGTGAGTAGGATATTCTTGTTTATATAAATCTTATTACTGACCATGATCTAGGAAATATCATTTTGTCTCGTCTTAGTTTCTATGCGGATGGAAGTTTCTGGTTTCAATAATACTTAATTTTTCAAAACATTTCCTTTTTATTAGCTTGACTGATGGTTTGTCGATACACATTACGATTTCGAAATCGATAAAACATTCTTAAGCCGTTATACCTAACTTCCCGTAAAGCTAGTATAACTCTTAAGTTTTCAAAAACCAAATATTACTTCTTCTTTCAAAATGATTCAAAAATCTTTTGAAATACTTCAAGTTCTTTATTAACACATAACAAGCGATTATAGTTCTAATCGGTTACCTTTTAAAAACCACATGTATTTTCTTACCAGCGTAAAGTTGTTATAACCGACTTCTAAAGTAGTTATAACACTTTATGTTTTACACCTGTCGAATACATTTAGCACGTATGCGTCTGCAGTACTACATAGTTCACCTGATCGTGCTAGAAGAGATAGGAAGAGGTTAGCATACCTCGCGGCGAGTATCGACTAATAGCAAGCGCTCCAAGTACTTCCAAGCGTCGGCTACTCCTTAAGCCAAGTAGATCGCGCCACGCGTAGTACTTGACCTATAAGGCCACGCGCTTATTAACATTTAGATCTCGTCGTAGAACATTCTACAGAAAATTAGGCGCCTCCCCACATGGCGTAAATCTCCTCTGTCGGAGTAGGCTATCAAGCCGACCAAGGGGTTATACATCTAACCCTAGCAGTGCAATTCTACCCAGGTACTCTACCGCAGTCTCATGTCTACAACCCTATGTAATTGCGGTTCGACATTCTTCTTTTAATTGGGCTTAAGTCGCGAGACATTGCGTAAGTATTGTCGGGCTTAAGCGTGAGGCATTACCGATAACTCGCTGATTCTATATATAGTATACTTGACTATATATTCTAACAATATCAATTTCAATTACAATAGAGGACAAGATAATTACCTCGATAAGCCCGTAATTATCTAGTTAAAAAGTCGATCTGGGCAATCGTTTAGCTCGACTCAGTGCGTTCGAACCCGCTCAAACTACCCTTAGAAGTTCTAACCAACTTCTACATACAACTCCGACTAACCATGGAGATTTTCCTTAGGGTTTCGGTTTGGTGGTGACGGTAAATATAATAGTATTTACAGGCTTTTAGTATAGGTATAACCTTAGAATACAACAAGGTATATGGCTAAGGTAATTTGGGCATTATAACAATACTTTTGAGAGTATTTCTACCAAGAGGGTATTATATGAAAACAACTAGGCTAGGAGGGTACCCACGGCTTGCACCCGAGGAGGGGGTGTATACCCTCGGCTTGCCAGCCAGGGGAACTCTCGGCCAAGGGGAGGAAGGCTTTGGGCGAGAACCACAAGGAGGGAGAGGGAGGATTTTAACACTTAGAGGATTTTAGGATGAAGAAAGTCTTCAACATAGGGTGGTATTTATAGGCGACGATAGCCAACCGATGGCGAAGATCTTGCCAAGTGCAAGGCAAGTGTAGGGCGAAGATCTTGCCAAGTGCCCTTAACCAACTAACACACAAATATCCTACCAACTAAAGCCATTCCAATCGGCCTGGCCAGAGCCTCGCGTCATGATGGGAGGTGCCAAGTGGCGCCCTCTGTTATTGATACCGTTCGTCTCTCGGAAAAATCCGCAAAAATTAAAAATGACATAGCGGAAATTCCCTACGAAAGGCGTGAAAGCGTTTGTCGAAAAACGACTCTAAACGGGTGTTGTGCACAAAAAAAATTTGGCCAAGCCTACTAAAAGTTTCAAATTTTCTCGTGCGTCCTTGCGTACATACTGCAAATACGAGGTATAACATTCTCCTCGCGAAACATTACGTCCGAATGTTCCTTCTAAATCTCAGAAACAAACATGCGCGATATAGTCTTCACTCTTATACTTACGAGAACAATCCTTGCCACACATGTACGAAACAACTTGCGCAAAAAGCTTGCATCGAGTCACGAGGAAACACCTCTAACATCACCACAAAACACTTCTCAGGTCTAAAATATACTTCCTTGGCATTCTCTTTACAAAGAAATCATCACAACTATGCTCGCCATACATGCTCGCTTTTCTCTTTACTCGTCGTAGATACCACTTTGTCACTTTGCACGAGACATTAACCTTCTCGGCGACCCAACAAATGGCACCACTTTGTCCGCTGTCGCGAGCCTTGCTCGGCGACCCAACAAATGATGCCAGGGCTGCTGCGATCCGGAGGATGTCGTACGCTCAAACTCTTACCACGTTCGTCGGCCCGGTATCTAAAACTGGGGTTACTATCTCTAGCGTGGTCATCATTATGGGAACACTGCGGGTGGATCTCGATGCTTTCCGATCATATCAATACGAAAGACCGGACGTGCTGCCTCCTAAGTCGGACGGCAATTGCTAACATATAGGCAACCTGGCCTATTCTTCACATGAACACAAAAGGGCCCAAAGTAACTCGGGCTAAGTTTTCCTCTGCTTTCCAAAACTCGTCACACCCTAACAGGGTGGTACTTTCAAGAAAACCGGCCGTCGACACGAACTCTGGCGTCGTCGCGATTATCCATACGATTTCTCACGCGTTTTGCGGAACCTCTTACAGACAAGCTTTACTCTCTGCGATCTGTGGAACAAGCTGAACCGACTAAGCGAACGCGCCAACATCAGACAATCGGCCAGGCAATTTACACTTCAGCCCTGAGGCTTGAGGCAACATCAGAACAACGAAATGGTAGCTTAAACACTCCTCCACGGGAGACAACAATCCCGCGACTACCACGAAATCCACGCTGGCAGAGGCGAATGCGGTCGAAGACTCATGCGGGTTCTTAACCTGCACTGGTAAAACTTTATAAAGCGAAAATAGCCTGACACAGGCTTCGCGGTCGACATAAGGTGAAGGTAGGCACCTCGTGCGACCTTACAACCTTTCGATAACTCATCGCGGTAAAGTAAGCGGTCTGACCGAAGAACACGATGGGCTGCCCCGTCGGCCCGACCAGCGGTCCGACGCGTCCACGAACTTCGTCTGTTTGGTTAACTAAACTTGGGACTAACACCCTCGTGACCCTACCACTGGCGGGACCACCGCCGCTGACCCGCCACCGCGGCAGTGCGGGTTGACCCGCATCGTAGCCTCAATCCGACGGTCAGCGAGCCTGACACTGGTTCCCGATCCGAGCGGTCTCGCTGTCGGCGTTACGAAAACATGGCGGTCTTCTTAGCTCGACTACCCTCTCATTCCGCAGCTACTAGGGACTATCAACCGTAATTCACGTGCGCTATGCACTTAGATAAGGATAAAACATAACACTACACCTTTTCTCGAGATGGCCTCACCTCTAAGGTCTACGTAAAAGCTCTAAGGCTCGCACCTTTTTATCCCCAAATCTTACTCGGTTAAACAACGAGATTTCTAATCACAACTAACACCTTTGCTATCGAACATAGCACTTAAGGTATACTACTTATCACGTAAACAAAACTCTAGAGGTTAAAGATATATCTATATCTCTTGCTTCCTCCATAGTCGTTCTAATCAAACTGCCCGTAGAGCGCATGCGTGAGAGATGACAAACTACCGCGTTCACGAAGGCTAAGTCCTCTGCAAGGACACTCTTACGACACGGACCACGGCGGTCGCCGTGCAACAAGTACCCGACCTAAAGATGACATTCCGGGATGGCGTGCATCGCTGTGAGCAGGAAGCCACAGGTTACGACGACTCTCTGCGCCCGAGCGTCACGAAATTTGTGAAGACCACACTACCTGTGGCGGAGGTGCATATCTAACTCTTTGGGGCGACTCGCCTCGAAAGTTACCAAAGGACCTTCTGCTCTGGCCTCTTCTCATCGCCCGTTAACGTCGATCTCTGCGTCTCGGCTGCTGCGCGTAAGCGTCCACGAGCCGTACTCGAGCCTAAGCGAAGAATTACTCTTGCGCAACCTCTTTTAGATAGTCCTCGAGACTCGCGGTACATCGGTATACTCTCTGGTAGCCAAATCTATAGCTAATGTGAGGTTGTCTCTTGGTGATCTATATTAGCTGTTCGATCGTGGGCGAAGGTTAAATATATCATGGCGCGATGGGGCTGCGTGCCGTGGCAAACTCTGCTTTGGGGCTAGTGGCGTCGCGAAATCCCGAATGAAGCACTACCTAGGTAAAGGTGGGCTGTGCCCTCATGACCCTCGAACTCTGCTCGCGGCTCCTCGGCCTTGCGCCTCACTGGGCGGGTTGCCTGCAGCGGAGGCATAGCGGTAAGGAAAGAAATCGTTAGAGGTCGACTTACAACCACGGCTCTAGGCACGATCTCGAGTGAGAAGAATAGAAACCAATCCTAAAATATCCTATAGCCTCACGATTATTGGTGTGGTGCACAACACGCGATAATCGAACTTCTTGAATCTGATGCAGACACTTTCAGAGGATTAGCGCTCACGATACCACTTTTGTCACGACCGATTAGGGCGTGGTAGTGCCTTACCGGGCACCACTGGTGATACAACATCAGTGTCGGCGGAACATAAAGCGATACAAGACATATTATGAAATATGAAACAATAATGCGAAAACTTGCCTTTGGCGTATATAAAAATGACAACTTTTTCAACATGAGCAGTTTAATCCTTTTTACAACCACGCTTGCGATTACTCTGGACCTACGAAAGATATGACAACAGCGGCGGGACGGGGCCCGTCCGTACCCACGAATGTAGCACCTCGACAACGGGGGCTATGCGAATAAGCCTCGGAGAAAGCGGAGCTTCCCAGCTGAAGCTGTGACCTAGAGCTAGGATCGGCGGCTGGTGTACCTCGACTGCGGCATGAGCGCGGCCCGAAGGAGGTCGATCTGAGTGCAAGTATGTGGCCCGAAAATACATCACGTAAATGAAATCATATGATCATATAAAGCGGGAGACATGTATGATAACCAAACTACGATTTACAACAAGCGATCATGTCGAGTCGGGGACTCGCCCTCAGTCATCACTCAGAGTATAACAATGGTTCTCGGGCCACAACATCGATCATGCGTGGAATACCTTATCATTGCCGTGATGCATGATATAAAAGCACCGAGGAATACATGAACACGGGTCCCACTGTGTCATAATAAAACCGTGCGGGGTAAGTCTGAAGGCATGGCCGACTACTAAAACCCACAGTACCAGCAAGGTCATGAGCGTATCATAAGATCTGTCTAGGCCGTCACGTGATCAAAGGCGGCCACTTGCCGCGATATCGATGTCTGCGTCTAACCACTGGAACTCCGCGACTCGCGTAGGCCAATCTCGTCGGCCCGCGTGAGGTATTCCGCGTCGGTAGCTACTCCGGCGTCGTCACGGAACGCGATCGCGTGGCCGCATGGACGCGTGCCCGTAAGGGCGTCGCTAACACGGAACTCGTAGTTCGCATAGGCCGGGACTGCGTGAGGTATTCTCGAATCATAGGTCCGTCGACCCGCTGAGTCTACCCCGCGTCGGAGGCGGCAACCCGGAATCATCTCGAGATGAATGCCGCAATACTATCATAACGCCCGATAGTTAATAAGCGCAATCAAGAAACCGGCTTTACGCAAACATCGCGAATACTAACACACGTAGCGTCCTAACCGTTTACTTATCAAGCAATCAAGAAAGTATTACAAGGCTATCACAAACCAATACAATCAAGTTGTTCACACAAGGTACTTTCTACTACATGATTAATAAGATCGGGTTTTATTCCCAAAGTACTTCATACATTAACTCTTTAAAAGATCGTTACTTTCACGGTGTCACATGATACAGTAGTATAAAAATAGAGTGACTATCTTTTAAAGTAAATCAATTACTTCTCTTTGTAAAATCAAGTAGCAACATTCTTTTCCAATGTTCAAGTTTGCCTAATTTCAATGTTCAAGTTTATCGGTTTTGAAAGGGTTTAGTAGTTCATAGTATTAATCACTTAAGAATATCATTCTCTTTTAAGCCATCTGAGAAACATAAGCCTTATATGTGAGTAGGATATTCTTGTTTATATAAATCTTATTACAGCAGCCATGATCTAGGAAATATCATTTTGTCTCATCTTAGTTTCTATGCGGATGGAAGTTTCTCTTGGTTTCAATAATACTTAATTTTCAAAACATTTCCTTTTTATTAACTGCGATGGTTTGTCGATACACATTACGATTTAGAAATCGGTAAAACATTCTTAAGCGTTATACCTAACTTCCCGTAAAGCTAGTATAACTCTTAAGTTTTCAAAAACCAAATATTACTTCTTCTTTCAAAATGATTCAAAAATCTTTTGAAATACTTCAAGTTCTTTATTAACACATAACAAACCAGTTATAGTTCTAATCAGTTACCTTTTAAAAACCACATGTATTTTCTTACCAACATAAAGTTGTTATAACGACTTCCCATAAAGCCGTTATAACACTTTATGTTTTACACTGTCGAATACATTTAGCACGTATGCGTCTAGTACTACATAGTTCACACAATCATGCTAGAAGAGATAGGAAGAGGTTCGCATACCTCGCGACAGTATCGACTAATAGCAAAGCGCTCAAGTACTTACGTCGGCTACTCCTTAAGCCAAGTAGATCGCGCCACACGTAGTACTTGACCTATAAGGCCACTGGTGACATTAACATTTAGATCTCATCGTGAACATTCTACAGAAAATTGACACCTCCCCGCATGGCGTAAATCTCCTCTGTCGGGTACTATCAAGCCAACCAAGGGGTTATCATCTAACCCTAACGGGTACAATTCTACCCAGGTACTACTACACAAGTCTCTTGTAATACAGCCTATGTAATTATGGTTCGATTCTTCTTTTAATTCGGGCTTAAGTCGCGAGACATTGCAGTAAGTATTGTCGGGCTTAAGCGTGAGGCGTTACCGATAACTACCTTCGATTCTATATATAGTATACTTGACTATATATTCTAACAATATGCAATTTCCAATTACAATAGAGGACAAGATAATTACCTCGATAAGCCCGTAATTATCTAGTTAAAGTCGATCTGGGCAATCGTTTAGCTCGACTCATGCGTTCAACCAGCTCCAAACTACCCTTAGAAGTTCTAACCAACTACATACAACTCCGACTAACCATGGAGATTTTCCTTAGGGTTTCGGTTTGGTGGTGACGGTAAGTATAATAGTATTTACGGGCTTTTCGTATAGGTATAACCTTAGAATACAACAAGGTATATGGCTAAGGTAATTTGGGCATTATAACAATACTTTTGAGTATTTCTACGAGGGGGTATTATATGAAAACAACTAGGCTAGGAGGTACCCCACTAGCACCCAGGAGGGGGTGTATACCTCGGCCTACCCCACTAGGGGAACTCTCGACCAAGGGGGGAGGAAGGCTTTTGGGCGAGAACCACAAGGAGGGAGAGGAGGGATTTTAACACTTAGAGGATTTTAGGATGAAGAAAGTCTTGACATAGGGTGGTATTTATAGGCCAGCAATGGCGATAATGGCGAGATCTTGCCAAGTGCAAGGCAAGTGTAGGGCGAATCTTGCCAAGTGCCGCAACCAACTAACACACAAATATCCTACCAGCTAAAGCCATTCAATCGGCCTGGCCAAGCCTCGCGTCATGATGGGAGGTGCCAAGTGGCGCCCTCTGTTATTGACACGTTCGTCTCTCGGAAAAATCATAAAAATTAAAAATGACATAGCGGAAATTCCTACGAAGGCGTGAAAGCGTTTTGTCGAACGACTCTAAACGGGTGTTGTGCACAAAAAAAAATTTCGGCCAAGCCAATATTAAAAGTTTCAAATTTTCTACGTACGTCCTTACGTACATACTCTGGAAATACGGGGTATAACAATGCCGCGGGTCAACCCGCGACCTGTTTTATGGTGAAGTCGGTTGTGGTGGTCCGCCCGGTGGTAAGTCACGAGTGTTAGGCCCAAGTTTAGTTAAACATCGTGCGAGTTCGTAGATCATTGACGATGGTCGGGCCGATGAGTCGGCCCGTCTTGTCGCTTGATCGGGGTATTTACTCGGCGAGAGATATGCGAGATGTTTTTATCGGGAAGGTTGTAAAAAGGCGCAGGGTGCCTACTTTCACTTATGGCGAACGATGAAGCCCGGTGGTGGCTATTTCGTTTTTGGAAGTTTTCTTAGGCGGGGTTAGGAACTTCGGGTGAGTCTGTAGCGCATTCCCGCCGGGCGGTGTTTGGATTTCGGTAGGCGTGAATATTGTTGCCTCTGTTGAGGAATGCTTTTATAACTACCATTTCGATATTCGGATATCGCCTTACGAAGCCTCGTGAGGCGGAAGTGTAGATTGCCGGTCGATCGGTTCGATGTTGGCAAAGTTCGGATAGTGAGGTCATACTTGTTTAGACGGGATGGGGATGGTGAAGCCTATCCGGAGAGGTTATCGGCTCGGGAATCAGCGAAGTCGTGCGGATAATCGGCGTCGACACTTAAGTTCGAGTTGGTGGTCGAATTCTTGAAGGTACCACCGGATAGGGTGTGGCGAGTTTTGAAAAAGCGAAGAAACTTAGCGAGTTACTTTGGGCCACTGGATCATGTGAATAATAGGCGGGTTGCGCATAAGTTAGCTTGTCGTCAGCGTAGGAAGCGATCGTCCGTCTTTCATGTTGCTATGTTGGAAGAGTATGAGAATCCGTCAGTGTTCCCGATTAATGATGACCAAGTTAGAGATAGTAACCCGAAGATTTGGGCGAATCGATGTGAGAGATATGGTAGAAAAGAGCTCGAGTGTGCGAGAAAGTGCGGCAGCGTAAGGGAAGAAGCGAGCATGTATTGCGAGCATAGATGTGATCATTTCTTTTGTAAAGTGAAGGTGCGAAAGAAGTATATTTTAGACCTCGGGTAAGGGGTTTTGTGATGTTAGAGGTGTTTCCTCGTGGACTTGGATGTAAGTATTTGTGCAGGTGTTTCTGTGGCCAGGTGTGGCAGGAATTGTTTTCGTAAGTATAGTAGTGAAGACTATATTGGCGCATGTTTGTTTGAGACTTAGAAGGAACATTCGGGACGAATGTTTCTAAGAGAGAGAATGTTATACCGTATTTCCAGTATGTATGTAGGGCGTGCGTGAAAAGTTTGGACTTTAAAGTAGGCTTGGCGATTTTATTTTGTGCCTGACCCCGATTAGAGTCGTTTTTAAAGCGTTTTACAAAGCTTGCGAAGGGAAAATTCCGGCTATGTCATTTTTAATTTTTGCGGATTTTTCCGAGAGACGAAATGTTTTGGACCAACGAGGGGGCGACACTTGTCACCCTCTAATTGGAGGATGTTGGGCGGTAAAGTGGCCGAAAGTGTGGCCTTGTTTGTCAAGTAGTTGGTAGGATATTTTGTGGGTAGATGGATAAGGTACACTTGGGTGAATCCTAGCCCTACACTTGCCTTGCACTTGGCATGATCTTGGCCATTGGTTGGCCATGGCTTGACCTATAAATACCCCTCCCCTTTGATGAACTTCTTCATCCAAAAATTGTGCTAAGTCTTGAAAGATCTCTTCCTCCCCCTTAGTGTAGTGTCTCGACCTAGCCTCCCCCTTCCCCCCCTTGGTGAGGCCCCTTGGCCGAGAGTACCCCCACTCCTAGTGGGGTTGGCCGAGGGGTATACACCCCCCCTTGTGGTGTTGTCTCGTATAAATACACCCCCCTCTTGGTAGAAATACTCTCCATAGTATTGTTACTATACCAAAATACCTTGGCCCAAATACCTTGTAGTATTCCAAGGTTACACTTATACGAAAAGCCCAGAAATACTATTATACTTCCCTTCAGTCACTAAACGAAACCCTAAAGAAAATCTTCATACTTGGTTGAAGTATTAAGTAAAAGTTGCGTAGAACTTCTAAGGGTTGTTCGGAGCGGGTTGGAGCACCCGGAGGAGGAGCTAAACGTTGCTCAGGATCGACATTTAAACTTGTATAATTTTGGGCTTATCGATGTAAATTCTACTGTACTCCTATTGTAATTTGAAATTACATGTTGTTGGAATATATAGTTTAAGTATACTATATATAGACTTGATCATAGTTTTGCGGCAATGTCAATTGACTTAAGCCTGAATTTAAAGAAAGCTGACTGTGATTACATAGGGCATTTCTGATGAACTTGTGTAACATTCTTGTGAAGTAGAATTGTACACGTCGGATTAGACATCTGACCCACTACAGGAGTTGTTGCTTTGTTAGCGAGCCTCGATAGAGAGGAGATTTCTGTGATTTGCGGGGTGGAAGGTCTTTGCGAATTTTACGTAGAAGATTCTCGTTGAGATCTAGATTTTAAAAGGCCCCGTGTGGCCTCTAAAGGTTTAATTAATACGTGTGGCGTGGTACAGCTTAAGGTGTGGCCAAGCGGTTTGAAAGTACTTGGGCGTTTTGCTATTAGTCGATAATCGTCGCGAGGTATGTGAACCTCTTCCTATCCTTTCTAGCATGATGTGTGTATAACTATGTAATGCGGTAGGCGTCACGTGTGTTAAATGTATGTGATTGGTTTAAAACATAAAGTGTTATAACGGCTTTATGGGAAGTTGGTTATAACGACTTTATGTAAGTAAGAAATGCTTTGTGGTTTTAAAGATAAGCGATTTGACTTATAAGCATTGGATGTGTGATAATAAGAAACCTTTTTGAAAGAAGAGTAACACTTGGTTTTAAAAGCTTAAGAGTTATACTAGCTTTATGGGAAGTTAGGTATAACGGCTTAAGAGAGATAAAAAGAATAATTTATTGACTAAAAAAGTTAAGAGACTTGTTATGCCCCGTATTTCCAGAGTATGTACGTGAGGGCGTACGTGTACAATTTGAGCCTTAAGTAGGCATAGTTTCGAAATTTGTACACAAGTGCGAAAAGTCGTTTTTCGGAAAGCGTTTCCCACGGCTTACGTTGGGAAAATTAGGCTATGTCGTTTAGTATTTTTGCGGATTTTTCCGGCGGCGGAACATTTTTGGACCAGCGGGAGGTGACACTTGTCACCCTCGTTGGGCGACAAAGAGGAGGCTTGGCATGGCGATTGGCTCCTCTTTTGTGCCTTGCTTTGTGGCTTGTTTTGTGGAGTGTTTTGTGGAGTGTTTTGTGGGTGCACTTGGCTTGATCTTGGCCTTACACTTGCCTTGCACATGGCTTGATCTTGGCCGTTGGTTGGCTTTTGGTTTTGCTATAAATACCCTCTCTTTGAAGACTTCTTCGTCCACTCTTCACTTGCCTAAGTCTTGAGAACCCCTCCTCCTCTTGTTGACTCTCGTCAGAGCTCACTCTCCCAGAAAGTGGCCTGTGGCCGTGCGGTCTCCCCCGCCCCCGTGGGAGGTCTCGCCGGGGGGTACCCCCCCCCCCCTAGCCTAGTTGTTTTCGTATAATACCCCTTGTTGTGGTATAGAAATACTCCCCTAGTATTGTTATAATGCCCAAAATACCTTAGCCTGGTACCTTGTAGTATTCCAAAGATACCTCTTTCGTGAAGTCAGAAAATACTACCTTTTGTCCTTTTAGTCTCAAGCCAAACCCTAAGGAAATCTTCATAGTTGGTTGAAGTATGTGAGTAGAAGTTGGTTAGAACTTCTAAGGGTTGTTTGGAGTGGTTTGGGCGCGCGAAGTGGAGCTAAACCTTGCTCAGTAGCGACATTAAACTCGGTTAATTTTGGGCTTATCGAGGTAATTATCTTGTCCCTCTATTGTAATTGGAAATTACATGTTTGTTGGATATATAGTTGAAGTATACTATATATGGAACTATACTTAGTATTATGGCAATGTCTTTTGACTTAAGCCTGAAGACTGAAGAATTGAACAGTAATCACATAGAAGGATAATAAAGAGAAGAAGCGACTGTAATTACCTAGGGTTGTATTCTGATGAACTTATGTAGCATTCTTGTGTAGTAGGGTGTGCAGCGTCCGGTTAGGCGTGTTAACCCCTGGTTGGCTTGGTAGCCGACCTCGTTAGAAGGAGGAGATTTCTGTTGTTGCGGGGAAGTCTTCTTGAATTTTACGTAGAAAGATGGGAGCGTGTGTTTTAAATTTAATGAGCGTTTGTGGCCTTTTAGGTGAAAGTACTAAGGTAGCGTATTCTACTCGAGAGTGGAAAGAGCTAGCAAGGTTGTAGTACTTGGAGCATTTTGCTTATTGTCGTTAAATCGTCGCGAGGTATGTGAACCTCTTCCTATCTCTTACAGCATGATATGTGTGAACTATGTAATGCGGTGAGCGTCATGTGTTAAGCGTGTTTGATTGTTCTTAAAACATAAAGTGTTATAACGGCTTTATGGGAAGTTGGTTATAACAGCTTTATGTAGGTAAGAAAATACTTTGTGGTTTTAAAAGGTAACTGATGTGAATTATAACTGGCTTGTTATAATAAAGAACTTGATGTATTTCAAAAGATTTATAAATCGTTTTGGTATGGAGATTAACACTTTTTTTTAAAAGGTTTTAAAAAGATTTATACTAGCTTTATGGGAGTTAGGTATTATGTCTTAATAGAGGTAAAGAAAATGGTTTACTAATGTTAGAAGTTAAGAGACTTGATCTTATAAGATAAGAGACTTAACTTATTTGTTTTAATGTGGATGTTTGTGTGAAACCTCATTCGTGAGTAATGAGTACTTGGTTTTATTTAAAGGGATAATGTTTCTTGATTTGGAAATCGAATGTGTATCGACAGGACCAACTGCGGCGTTAATAAAGGAAAATGTATTGAATAATGATGTATCGTATTAAAACCGGTAGAAACCTCCATCTGCATAGAAACTAAGATGAGACAAAATGATATTACATTTTCTAGATCATGATTTCTTTGTAATAAGAATGTTGTAAACAAGAATAACCTACTCTCGTGAGACTTATATTACTCAATTGTTCTAAAAGGAATCAGTGATTAAGTTTATGAACTATGAAACCATTTGAAAATGAGAAGCTTGAGTAATTGAAACTAGGCAAGCGGAACTTAGGAAAAGAATGTTGTTACTTGATTTTGAAAAGGAATGTGGGTTGGTCATTCTAATACTACGGGTATCGGGTGACTTTGATAAGTAATGGATCTCTTTTAAAGAATTTAACGAGCGTAGTACTTTAGGGTTGAAACCCGGACTTTGGCATAAAATGACGGTACTCTGAGTGATGTGAAACTTGCCTATGCTTGTTGTGGTGAAACATTCCTATGCTTGTTGTTGTGAAACTTGCCTATGCTTGTGATGATAGCCTTTGTTTTGCAAATGTGGTGTTTACGTATTCTGGCGTCTCGATAGAGTAGGTTGGTAGTTGAGGTTTCTTCTTGTTCGGCTGGGTATCGGTGGTCGGCTCGTACTGCCGTCTGCGTGGTGATTCGGCCTTGGTATCGGTAGTCGACCCTCGCGCTTGCCGTTCGATATAGTGCGAAGTTTCGTGATCTGACCTTGGTCACAGTGGTCGACCCTCGTACTTGCCGGTCAGTGCGTGGCCGGCCTTGATATCCGATGATCGGCTCTGCGCTTGCCGTGTCGGCCGTGTTTTGGTTGCATTGTATTATTAGTGCAGTCGGATCTGGTAGTTATACTTGTCTGTCACGGTTTTTATAACACAGTGGGACATGGTGTTCATGTATAATCCTTGGTATGGTTATATCATAAGCTAGCGGTGAGGAAAAAGAAATTCCACGGACACAGTGATAATTTGGGCGTGAGTCCACTGTCTTGATATAGCGGTTATATGTTATATCATAGTTTGGTCATCATCATGTCTCACCTTTATATAGACTATTATGATTTCATTTCTGATATTCTGATTTCACATACTTGGTACTGTTATCTTGACCTCGCCCGAAGCTGCGTTAAATCTGCGCGAGTAAGTGCGTCGATCGTGGATCTCGCTCATGGGATCACGATTCGTAGCATTTGAAGCTCGTTTCTCGGAGGCTTATCTTTGGTAGGTGTTCCACTGAGTTGTAGGTTCTTGTACATTCGGGGTATGGCGAGCCTGTCGTCATAGTCGTGTATATCTTAAGTGCATGAAATCTTGTTGTGGGCGGGGTTGAAAAAGGATTAAGCGTTCGGGTTTTATGTATATCTTTGAAAACCGTTTTGGTTGGCTTTGTTTATTTACTATATCTCTCATTTCATGTGTAAAGTTTTTATTTCATTGGTTTTCTCGATGTATGTATCGCTAGAATTGCGGGTAAGGCACGATGGTGAACTTTGATTTTGGGCGTCGCAAGTAGTATCGAGCGATTAATCCTCGGAAAGTGTCTGACCGTGTCTAGTAGAGTCTTGATTATCGGTGTGTTGTGCACCACATCTATGTCGAGGAGGCTATAGGACATTTAGGATTAGTTTCCATTCTTCTCATTACGAGATCGTGCCTTAGAAGGTGTGATAAGATTGGACCCTCGGCGTGTTCGTTTTTACGATTATGCCTCTGCGAAAGGCAACCGGGCGAAGAAGGGCAAAGCGTGAGAGAGATCTGCGAGTAAAGCGTGGCGAGACCACGATACGAGCCTCGATCCGCGATGCAGGCGAGAGGAGATGAGTTACAAGTAGGCGATTAATGGCGGGGTTGTGGCGAACTTGAGGATAAGTGGGCCGGCGGTTCGATAGCACCGATGGTTCACCCTAGATCGAATAGTTGAGGCTCACGGGATTTTTACGAGTTGTAGGCGCGAGTTTTATGGGTTGAGGCACGAGGATGATCGCGAGTTCATCAAGCGATTCTGTGGATCGTGAGTGATCGAGGCATCGGAGATCAGTCGGTGGCCACAGGTTCACGTCAGCTGCGTGATCTGCGATCGGTGGTTTGATTCTTGGGAGCTGTCGAGGAGAGCATGCTTCCGGTGGTATGGAGCGAGTTCTCGGAGGCCTTTCTTGCACATTTCTTGCCTCACGGATGAGAGGGCTCGGTAAACGATTTTTGGTATTCTGGCGAGCAGGCGTGCGGTTGGAGTATAATGTGGAGTTCGACTCATTGGCGTGCGTCCGCGTTAGTAGCTAGTATGGAGGATCGAGTGCGATATATTCTGAGGGCTCGATGATTGCCTTGCGAGAGTTGTTCAGTGTAGCTCTTGTAGGGCATGGACATTGCCGCGTCTGGCGTATACACTTGGATGTGAGGCGGATAAATCAGCGGAATGACCAAAGTCAGCGAGAAGAGGGCGAGCAGCGAGGTCCTTTGGTGACTTCGAGGCGGACGCCTCGGCCGAACTAGTTATGTACCTCCGTCGATCTGAGTGGTCCTCCCGATTTTGGGACGCCGGGATATTCGGGAGGCGGTCGGGGCTCCCGAGTTTGATTTTGAGGGAAGCGAGTGCTCGCGGATGAGGTGCCACTTGTCTCGGTGTGGCGTTGTGGAAAGCCGTAAGGGAGAGTGTCGTACTAACTCGGGAGATTGTTATTTTTGCGGCCCAGCGGGGCCGTCGGCAAGGCGTCCAGGCCGGGAGTAGCAGTAGGATAGCATGGACTACTAGAAGCGATTGCGGATTCTTCACCTTCCGTAGCGAGCGAGGATGTTCGTACAGGAAGGCCGGTAGAAGTCGCGGTGGGAGTTCGATTTTAGCGGTCCTTGAGCGCCTAGTTTGAGTATATCTTAACCTACAGAGTTTTGTTTGTATTGATGTTGTTGATGTGTTTAATGTTATGTTTGAATAGCTTTGTGCTAAAATGTGATTTAGAAACACAGTTAGTGAAAAGGGTAAGTCCACAGGTAGTGTGAGATGGAAGTGGTAGCTTTCGTGATGTGAATTAGTAAGATTGTTCGGATCGGGAACAAGAGTTGGCAGCGTGATTGGAAGTCGGGTTGAGGACCAATTGCGGGTCAACCGTAACCGGTTTGGGGTGGGGTCGGTTAGGTGGTCACGCCGGTGGTAGGAGTCGCGAGGGTGCTAGGCCCAGTTTAGATGACCGTCGTATGAGTTCGTGGATCGTTCGATCGAGAATCAGTTCGTGAAGGCGGGAATGGCCTTAGAAATCGAGGTTAGTGAGATGACCAAGTTTGGAAGGTAGTGACTCGAGGGTTGGTATGAGCGTTGGCGAAGTGTGAGTGCGGATACTAGAGCGAGTTAGTGTTAGTGGCAGTACTACGAGTAAGGAAAAGTGAGCGTATGTTTTGTGGCGGTGTGGCATGATTGTTTTTAAATGCGTATAGCGGTGAAGACTATCTTGGCGCTGTTTGTTTTGAGACCTTGAAGGAACATTCGGGATGAATGTTTCTAAGGAGAGAATGTTATGCCGTATTTCAGTATATGCGTGAGGCGTGCGTGTACAATTTGAGCCTTAAGTAGGCATAGTTTGAAATTTGTACACAAGTGCGAAAGAGTCGTTTTCGGCGAAGCGTTTCCACGACTTACGTTGGGAAAATTAGGCTATGTCATTTAGTATTTTTGCGGATTTTTAGGCGGCGGAACATTTTTGGACCAGCGGGAGGGTGACCTTGTCACCTCGTTGGGACAACAGAGGAGGCTTGGCGCTTGGCGATTGGCTCCTCTTTTGTGCCTTGCTTTGTGGCTTGTTTTGTGGAGTGTTTTGTGGAGTGTTTTGTGGGTGCACTTGGCTTGATCTTGGCCTTACACTTGCCTTGCACATGGCTTGATCTTGGCCGTTGGTTGGCTTTTGGTTTTGCTATAAATACCCACTCTCTTTGAAGACTTCTTCGTCCAGCTCTTCACTTGCCTAAGTCTTGAGAACCCTCCCTCCCTCTTGTTGACTCTCGTCAAGAGCTCCTCTCCAGCAGAAAGTGGCCTTTGGGTGAGGTCTCCACTCCCCTTGTGAGGTCTGGCCAACTGTGGGGTACCCACTGCTTTAGTTGTTTTAGTATAATACCCTTGTTGTGGTATAGAAATACTCCACAGTATTGTTATAATGCCCAAATACCTTAGCCTTGTACCTTGTAGTATTCCAAAGAAACCTCTTTCACGTGAAGTCAGGAAATACTACCTTTTGTCCTTTAGTCTCAAGCAGAAACCACAAGGAAATCTTCATAGTTGGTTGAAGTATGTGAGTAGAAGTTGGTTAGAACTTCTAAGGGTTGTTTGGAGTGGTTTGGGCGCGAGTGGAGCTAAACCTTGCTCGGGAGCGACATTAAACTCGGTTAATTTTGGGCTTATCGAGGTAATTATCTTGTCCTCTATTGTAATTGGAAATTACATGTTTGTTGGATATATAGTTGAAGTATACTATATATGGAACTATACTTAGTATTATGGCAATGTCTTTTGACTTAAGCTTTGAAGAATGAAGAATTGAGCAGTAATCACGTAGAAGGATAATAAAGAGAAGAAGCTGAGCGTAATTACCTAGGGTTGTATTCTGATGAACTTAAGTAGCATTCTTGTGTAGTAGAATTATGCAGCGTCAGGTTAGGCGTGTTAACCCCAGTTGGCTTGGTAGCGGACCTCGTTAGAGGAGGAGATTTCTGTTGTTGCGGGGAGGTCTTGCCGAATTTTACGTAGAAAGATGGGAGCGTGTGTTTTAAATTTAATAGGCGTTTGTGGCCTTTTTAGGTGAAAGTACTAAGAGTGGCGTATTACACTCGAGGAGTGGAAAGGGCTAGCAAGGTTGTAGTACTTGGAGCATTTTGCTTATTGTCGTTAAATCGTCGCGAGGTATGTGAACCTCTTCACATCTCTTCTGGCATGATATGTGTGAACTATGTAGTGCGGTGAAGCGTACATGTGTTAGCGTGTTTGATTGTTCTTAAAACATAAAGTGTTATAACGGCTTTATGGGAAGTTGGTTATACGACTTTATGTAGGTAAGAAAATACTTTGTGGTTTTAAAAGGTAGCGATGTGAATTATAAGCGGCTTGTTATAATAAAGAACTTGATGTATTTCAAAAGATTTATAAATCGTTTTGGAAGGGAGAGTAACACTTTGTTTTAAAAGGTTTTAAAAGAGTTATACTAGCTTTATGGGGAGTTAGGTATAATGTCTTAAGAGAGGTAAAGAAAATGGTTTACTAATGTTAGAAGTTAAGAGACTTGATCTTATAAGATAAGAGACTTAACTTATTTGTTTTAATGTGGATGTTTGTGTGAAACCTCATTCGTGAGTAATGAGTACTTGGTTTTATTTAAAGGGATAATGTTTTACTGATTTCGGAAATCAGAATGTGTATCGACAGACCACTGCAGCGTTAATAAAGGAAAATGTATTGAATAATGATGTATCGTATTAAAACCAGTAGAAACCTCCATCTGCATAGAAACTAAGATGAGACAAAATGATATTACATTTTCTAGATCATAGCTTTCTTGTAATAAGAATGTTGTAAACAAGAATAACCTACTCTGCGTGAGACTTATATTACTCGATTGTTCTAAAAGGAATCAGTGATTAAGTTTATGAACTATGAAACCATTTGAAAATGAGAAGCTTGAGTAATTGAAACTAGGCAAACTGGAACTTAGGAAAAGAATGTTGTTACTTGATTTTGAAAAGGAATGTGGGTTGGTCATTCTAATACTACGGGTATCGGGTGACTTTGATAAGTAATGGATCTCTTTTAAAGAATTTAACGTACGTAGTACTTTAGGGTTGAAACCCGGACTTTGGCATAAAATGACGGTACTCTGAGTGATGTGAAACTTGCCTATGCTTGTTGTGGTGAAACATTCCTATGCTTGTTGTTGTGAAACTTGCCTATGCTTGTGATGATAGCCTTTGTTGTGCAAATGTGGTGTTTACGTATTCTGGCGTCTCGATAGAGGCGGTTGGTAGTTGAGGTTTCTTCTTGTTCGGCACTGGGTATCGGTGGTCGGCTCGTACTTGCCGTCTCGTGGTGATTCGGCCTTGGTATCGGTAGTCGACCCTCATGCTTGCCGTTCGATTATAGTGCGAAGTTTCGTGATCTGACCTTGGTCCACAGTGGTCGACCCTAAATGCTTGCCGGTCAGTGCGTGGCCGGCCTTGGTATCCGATGATCGGCTCTCGCGCTTGCCGTATCGGCCGTGTTTTGGTTGCATTGTATTATTGATGCGGTCGGATCTGGTAGTTATACTTGTCTGTCGGTTTTATAACACGGTGGGACATGGTGTTCATGTATAATCCTTGGTATGGTTATATCATAAAGCTGCCGTGATGAGGAAGAAATTCCACGCACAGTGATAATTTGGAGCGTGAGTCCACTGTCTTGATATGGCGGTTATATGTTATATCTTGTAGTTTGGTCATCATACATGTCTCTGCTTTATATAGACTATTATGATTTCATTTCACTGATATTCTGATTTCACATACTTAGTACTGTTATCTTGACCTCGCCCGAAGCTGCGTTAAATCTGCATGGTAGAAGTGCATCGATCGTGGATCCTCGCTCATGGGATCACGATTCGGTAGCATTGAAGCTCCGTTTCTCGGAGAGCTTATCTTTGGTAGGTGTTCCACTGAGTTGTAGGTTCTTGTACATTCGGGGTATGGCGAGGCCACTGTCCGTCATAGTCGTGTATATCTTAAGTGCATGTAATCTTGTTGTGGCGGGGTTGAAAAAGTTAAGCTGTTGGGTTTTATGTATATCTTGAAGGCAGTTTTGGTTGCTTTGTTTATTTACTATATCTCTCATTTCATGTGTAAGTTTTTATTTCCATTGGTTTTCTACGATGTATGTATCGCTAGGGTGCCGGGGTAAGGCACGATGTGAACTGATTTTGGGCGTCGCAGACTTGATCTTAAAAGATAAGAGACTTGACTTAATTAAATTTTGTTAAAAGTGTGAAACCTCGTTCGTGAGTAATGAATACTTGGTTTTAAAGGAATAATGTTTCTTGATTTGAATCAGAATAAGTATCGAACAAACCACGGCGCTAATAAAGAAATGTTATGACTAATGAAGTATTAGTAAAACCAGTAGAAACCTCCATCTGCATAGAAGCTAAGATGAGACAAAATGATATTGCATTTCCTAGATCATGGCTGTTGTAACAAGATTGTTATGAACAAAAATAACCTACTCACACATAAGGTATATGTTTCTCAAATTGTTTTAAAGGATTAAAACTATGAACTACGAAACCTTTCGAAAATGAGAAACTTGAGTAATTGAAATTAGGCAAACTAGAAACGTTTGGGAAAGAATGTTGTTACTTGATTTTACAAAGAGAAGTGTTTTGATTTACTTGAAAGATGATCACTCTATTTTCATATACTACGGGTATTGTGTGACTTTTGTGAAAGTGCGTATCTTTTAAGAGTTAATATATGAAGTACTTTGGGGATAAAAACCTAATCTTGTTGATCATATAGTAGAAAGTACCTTGTGTGTATAACTTGATTGTGTTAGTTTGTGATAGCCTTGTAATACTTTCTTGTTGATTTGATAAGTAAACATGCTAGGATGCTACGTGTGTTAGTATCACGGTGATGTTTGTGTAAAGGGGTTTTCTCATTTGCGCTTAAGTTGTTTAACTATCAGCAGTTATGTTGGTATTGTACCACTCATGACGTGTTTAGGAGGTTAAGGCGCCTCCGTCTGGGGTAGACTCGGTGATGCAGGACCGTGATTCGAGAATACCTCATGCGGGTCGAGGACTATCTTGCGAACTACGAGTTCGAGGTTAGTGTGCGGCCTATATGGTCATGCGGTCTATGTGGCCATGCGGAGCTGCGAGTCGGCGGATGCGAGTAGCTACCCTCGATGCGGGAATACCTGCATGCGGGCCATTGGAGTGTCTATGCGGAGTGCGGGAAGTTCGAGGGCTAGGCAGCGCGCATTAGATCTTTGCGAGAGTGGCGGCTTTGATCATGTAATGATAAACAGATCTCGTAATCTGATTTATGACACTTGTTTATCTTGTAGGTTTTAGTCGGCTATGCCATCGTACTTACCGTGCGGTTTTATGATGACACAGTGGGACACGGTGTTCGTATGTATTCCTTGGTGCTTTTATATCATAGGCTGGCGGTGAGGAAGGTATTCCACGGGCATGATTGATGTTGTGGGCGTGAGACCCATTGTTATATTTAAGTGATGACTTTGAGGCGTGAGTCACGACTTGACATATTTGCTTATTTATTGTGAATAGTTGGTTATCATACATGTCTCTGCTTTATATAGACTACTATGATTTCATTTCTATTTTGATTTCACATACTTAGTACTGTTATGCGACCTCGCCGAAGTGCGTTCATCTGCGAGTTGAAAGTACGCGATCGTTGATCCTAGCTCGGTCACGATTCAGCGTTTGGGAAACTCCGTTTCTCGGAGGCTTATCGGTGGTATAGTCCCTGTCGTAGTAGGTGCTTACATTCGGGGTATGGCGGGGCCACTGTCCGCCATTGTTATCATGTCACTCTTAGAAGTGCAGTAATCTTGTTGTGGCGAGAGATGTAAGTGGGATGTAGCTATTGATTCAAGTTTTATATATTATCTTGAAAGACAAATTTTCTCGATTATTATTTCATACTTCATATTATTTCATGTTATTGTTTTATGTTCGTGATTACTACGATATATAGCTGCTTGGGTGCGGGTAAGGCACGATCCACGAACAGGTTGGTCGTGACGATATGGTGAACCATCCGCCGTAGTTGTTCACTTTCTTAGAGTGTAGTCTATTGTACAATTGGGATGTAAGCTGCGGACTTGGTTTATATATATATCAGAAAGCGACTTTTCTCGAGATAAATTGTCTCATTTACATTTGTTTCTTGCTTGTTTTATATTCCGGATTACTCGATGTATGACTACTTGGGTGCGGGTAAGGCACGATCCACGAACCGGATCGGTCGTGACAAAAGTGGTATCGAGCGATTAATCTAGGAAGGTGTCTACGACCGTATCTAGTAGAGTCTTGATTATCGGTGTGTTGTGCACGCACCAATAATCAAGAGGCTATAGGATATTTAGGATTGGTATCCATTCTTCTCACTCTGAGATCGTGCCTTAGAGGCGTGTTATAAGTTGGACCCTCTAACGTATTCCTTTTATGCTCGATTATGCCTCATGAGTTAACGTGCCCGAAGGGCAAGGCAGCGGGAGGCTAGTAGGACACGAGGGCCACGAGGCGAGCCCGATCTATGCAGGAGATACCTCGGGCGGCGAGTTCCACGCCGCCCGGCCCAGCGGGTTTAAGCCGCGGCGATGGGCGATGAGACCACGATACTGCGCCTCGATCCGCGGCTGGAGTAGAGAGATGGAGTTCTGAGAGATGGCGATTGCTAGCGAGTTGTGGCGAACATGAGATAAATTTGAATCACGGCGATTCGGCTCAGCGATGCCGTGGTTCACCGAGATCCGGATAGTTTGAGGCTACGGGATTTTACGAGTTGTAGCCCTTGAGTTCTGGTCGAGGCACGAGGATGATCGCGAGTTCATCCGTCGATTCTGAAGGATCGTCACGATTGATCGAGCTTGGAGACCGTCCGTGATCTTCGGTTCGTCGGTTGCATGTAATCTGCGATCGATTGGTTTGATTCGTGGAGCTATCCGGGAAACATCGCCTCAGCGGTATGGGGCGAGTTCTGCGAGGCATTTCTCACTCGCTTCTTGCCTCGCGAATGAGGATGGCAGGCGACAAGTTTTGATCTTTGAGGCGAGAGAGGCGCCTGATTGAGTCTGGCGTGAGTTCGACTCGTTGGCTCGATATGTCCCTGTGTTGGTAGCGAATATGGAGGGCGAAGTGCACGGCTACGTCGCGGGCTAGATGATTATATGGCGGTCTTGCGCGGTGTAGCTCTTGGCCGGGCGTGGACGTGCCGCGTGCGAGCTCGTACGCAGGTGTGAGGCGTAGAGTCGGCGGTCGGCGGATATCAGCGAGAAGAAAGCTAGGGCGTCGGAGATCTTTTGGTAGCTCTCGGGGTGGGCGGCACCGGCCGGCGATCTAGATTTGCACCACGGCTGAGCACTCTACCGTCTTGGCGGCCGGGGCGGGACGGACGTCCAGGGTAGCCGAGGTGCTAACCGATCGGGACCACCCGCCGGTGTAGCGATGCGGTAGATCCATTCACGGGAATTGTGAATGCTGCTACGGAGTTTGTTTCACTGCGGCCAGCGAGTCGCTGCGGCTGTCGAGCCAAGGGTAGCGCGAATGGTAGAAGTCGGCCTACGAGTGCATTATCGGTCTTCATCTCCTACGATTACTCACCCGGAGAAAGGGTACTCATGGGCCGGCGGTTGGCGGAGGTCGTGGCGGGTCCCGATTCTAGCGGTCCTCAAAACGCGTTTATGCCTTGTCGGTAGCGGGACGGGGCGTCGTCGGATATTGTCACGGTACGCTCGGTTTCTTATTGTGGCGTGTATGCCTTGATAGATCCGGGTTCTACTCTGTCCTATATCTCCCTTATTGCTAGTAGGATGAGGATAGAGCACGAGTCCATGACCACTTTCGAGGTAGCTACGCCCGATGGGTGATTCGGTGGTAGCTCGGCGGGTATATAGGGCTTGCGGTGTCTTTATCACGATCGTCGGACCCTAGGAAACTTGATAGAGTTGGATATGGTATTCGATGTGATCATAGGTATGGATTGGCTGGATTCTTGCTACGCCAATGTAGGCTGAGGGAAAGTGAGTGCAGTTCGGTTTCTGAGGCCGGTTATTGAGTGGGAGGAACAACGTGTGTCGTAGGGGTAGGTTTATTTCCTACCTCGAGGCTAGGAAGATGGTGCGAAGGGTATAGCTACCATCTCGTTCGGGTGTTTGATCTTGAGGTGCGGTACGATTTTGATCGATTCGATGAGTCGAGAGAGTTCCCGGATGTGTTTCGGATGACCTCGGGTATCCTCACGAGAGGAGATAGAGTTTTGTATCGATGTCTTTGCGGACACTCGGCCTATTTCCATTCCGCCATCTGAGAATGGCACTGCGAGTTGAGAGAGTTGAAGGACCGGTGAGAGATTTCTTTGGAGAAGGGCTTCATCGAGCCTAGTGTTTCTCCAGGCGTAGCCGTATTGTTCGTGAAGAAGAAGAAGGGCGGGGCAGCTGCGCATGTGTTGATCTGAGCGGTGAACAAGGTGACCATTAAACGAATACCCGCTTCCGGGATTGATGATTTGTTCGCGATTGCGAGTGCGAGATGTTTCTCGAGATTGATCTGCGATCGGGCTATCATCAGTGCAGTCGAGGCGGATATCCTTGGGTGCATTCGGACGTGCGGGCACTATGAGTTGAGGTTATGTCTTTCGGTTTGACGATGCTCGGTGGTATTTATGGATTTGATGAGCGAGTGTTCAAGCCATTTTTAGATACATTTGTGATAGTATTCATTGATGACATCTTGGTTTATTCTCGCTCAGAGCAGGAGCATGCGGAGCATTTGAGGACTGTGCTGAGAGTTCTCTAGGACCAGCAGTTGTACGCCAAGTTTTCCAAATGTGAGTTTTGGTTAACTTCGGTGGCTTTTCTTGAAGCACGTTATGTGGGCGATGGTATTCAGTGGATCGACTAAGATCGAAGCGATCGGGACTTGGCCTGAACTCTTACCGCAAGCAGAGTGCGTGATTTTACAGGCCTCGCGATTTATTATCGGCGATTCGTGGAGAAGTTTTCTTATCTGCGCACCATTGACTAAGTGACTCGAGAAGCGGCTAAGTTTGATGGTGATGCTTGTGGCGGGGTTTCGATTCTTGAAGGAGGCGGCGGCGCCCCGTTCTTACTCTTCCGGAGGTCGAGCGGCTCGTCGTGTATTGTGATCGTCGAGCATCGGGCTTGGATGTGTGTTGATACGGCGGGGCAAAGTTATAGCATCGCGTCAACGACTTAAGAAGCGTGAGAGGAACTACCCGCTTTGTGATTTGGAGTTAGCGGCGGTGATTGCGCCGAAGATCTTGAGGCACTATTTGTATGGGGTTCGTGTGGATATTTATCTGACCACGAGAGCCTCGGTATATCTTCGGCGGAGGAGTGAACTTACAGCGAGAGCGGTGGTTAGAGTTACTCGAGGATTATGATGTCGATATCTGTACCACGGGAAGGCGATGTTGTGGCGGATGCTCTTGGTCGTAGGTCGATGGAGTCTATCGGATGTGCGGCCCGAGAGGAGGGGCATGGTCGCGAGTTGCATCGGCTAGCGAGCCTTGAGTCGATTGATTGATTACGATAGTAGTGGGGTTCGAGTTCGAGAGGTTGCGAGTCTTCCGTCATCGAGGAGGTGAAGAGCGATTTGAGATCCGGTTTGGCGGTATCGTGATACGGTAACCGTGAGAAGGGTCCTTTTGAGGTAGCTTTGATGAAGTCTTTGAGGTTTGAGCGAGTTGTGTGTTCGGATATTGCGAGGACTTGGCGGGTTCTAGGGAAGCCACGGTGCGCGTTGCTCTATCCGTCAAAGTCGACAAAGATGTACCGCGACCTCGGATCTGTGTATTGGTGGGATGGCTTGAAGAGGGCGTTGCGAGTTTGTGGCTCGATGCGTGTTGTCGGCGAGTGAAGGTAGAGCACGGGCGCCTAGTGGATTATTGCGGGCGATAGAGATCCCAGGCACGGAAGTGGGAGGTGATCAGCATGGACTTTATCACGTTACCTCGCTTCGGAGGAAGCATGATTCTATCGGGTTATCTTGGCGGTGAAATCAGCCCACTTTCTTCTGTCGGGGCGACTTTTGACTTAGGATTATCCGGACTTTACATCAGAGATCGTCGGTGCGTGGGGTCCCTATTTCTATCATATCAGACAGAGGAACCCGGTTTCGGCAACTTACGGAGTGCTTTACATAAGGAGTTTAGGGGCCTTGAGTGAGCACAGTCTGCATTCCATCCTCGAGCAGACGGACGAGCGAGCGCCTTATCCGGACTCTTGAGGATATCTTTGCGAGCTGTGTTATTGACTTGAGGGTAGGTAGGATCATTGCCTCTAGTTGAGTTTGCGTATAATAATAGCTACCACTCCAGTATTGAATGGCGCCTTATGAGGCCTTGTATGGAAGAAGTGCGGTCGCCGATAAGTGGTTTGATATAGCGAGTGCGATTAGTAGGACGACACGATTCGGCGGCGATGGATAAGGTAAAGCTTATCGGGAAGCGATTCTTGGCGGCTCGAGTCGGCGAAGTCATATCACGAGATCATCGTCGTCGGCATCAGGTTTGAGGTTGATGATTGGGTTTTCTGAAGGTGTCACCCATGAAGGGTGTGATGAGATTTGGGAGAAAGGAAGCTCGGCCCGAGTACATTGGGCCTTATCAGTTGTCGCGAGTAAGCGAGGTTGCTATGAGTTGGATCTGTCGTCCGTCTGGAAGCGATGCGTCCGGTTTTCATGTTTCTATCTTTGAGGAGATGTATCGAGGATCCATCTAGGGTGCACCGATTAGCGATGTCGGTGCCAGGGGTTATCGTATGAGAGATTCCATGCGCGATAATCGATCGTCGAGTTAAGCGTCTGCGGACAAGGGCGTGGCAGTCAAAGTCTTGTGGCGGAGCGAGCACGAGGAGGAGATGGCGTGGGAAGGCGAGGAGGACATGAGGCGAAGTATCCTCACTATTCCCAGCGCCTCGGGTAACTCACTTTCCTACTTGTAAATTTTCATTAACATATTTGCTTAAGTGTTGTATTATGGCCATGTGTGGCATTTGCAAACTGTTTAAGTTATGAGGAACTTTATCGTTATCTGTCTTGGGAAGGAACATTCGGGACGAATGTTTCTAAGGAGGGGAGAATGTTATACCCCGTATTTCAGTATGTATGCGTGAGGCGTGCGTCTGAAAGTTTGAACCTTAAGTAGGCATAAGGGACAAAAATTGTGCACACCTACGAAAGAATTGTTTCAGCGAAAGTTTTCCAAACCTTGCGAAGGAAAATTACAGTTGAAACATTTATAATTTTACGGATTTTTCAGAGGATAAAATATTTTGGACCAGCGAGAGGCGACGTGTGTCACCTCGAGTTGGCGAAATGGGGGCAATTGTTGTACGGTTTTGGTGTTTTAAAGGGCTAAAACATTTGGTCAATGTTTGCTAGATATTTATGGAGTAGATGGATAAGGTCACACTTGCCCAAATCTCCACCGTCCACGTGCTTGAATCTTGGCCCTTGAAAGTCTATAAATACCCCACAAGTTGCAAAGAATTCTTCGTCCACAAATATTTTCCAAGTCTCAAAACTCCCTCTCCCTTGTGAGCTTTTAGTCCAAGCTCTCCCCCCCCACTTTCCTTGTGTTCTGGCAGAAACATACCCCTGCCTTGGTAGAAAAATTGTCTTCAAGTATTGTTGCTATGCCAAAATACTTTAGCCCAAATCCACTTGTAGTATTCCCAGTCACCTCATATTAAATGCCCGGAAATACTACTATACTTCCTTTAGTCACTAGCGAAACCACTAGGAGAAACTTCATAGTTGGTTGAAGTAGTAAGTAGAAGTTGTGTAGAAACTTCTAAGGGTTTCTTGGAGGCGGATTGGAGCGTACATATTAGGAGCTAAACCTTGCTCGGGATGACTTATATCTTGGATAATTTTGGGCTTATCGAGGTAAATAATCTTATCCTTCTATTGTAATTGGAGATTACATCTTTGTAGTAGTATAGAAATAATTATAAGATACATAGAAGGATATTGAATAATAGAATAGAACTGAAATAACATCAGGAAGAATATAAAGAAGATTGAAGGCTACTTACATGGGAATTTGTATTCTGATGAACTGAGTAGTTGTCGGGTAGGGAAATCTTGATTTTAGTAGAATTAGAACATACCTTAGAATATTCTCTGAGAATAGTTTAGGCGTTGATAGGCGTATTTGACCATTATAGGTTGATACTCTGCGCGCGACATATTCGACTTGGCGGTGGATTTGTAGAGGAGGTATGTGATTCTTCCTATCCTCTTGAGCATGATATTTTAAAATATATATATAGTGCGGTAGGCGTCGTGTGTTAACTGAACATGGTTTTACTTGACGTCTTTTGACTTGAGTCTAAATAATAAAGAATCTTGAAGTATTTCAAAAGAATTATGAATCATTTTTTGAAAGAAGAGTAATACTTGGTTTTTAAACAAAAAACTTAAGAGTTATACTAGCTTTATGGGAAGTTAGGTATAACGACTTAAGAAAGATAAAAGGAACGGTTTACTTATGTGTTTATGAAAGACTTGTATTGATTTCTGGAAAGTATAGTAAGATGGTTGGATGAGTAGACATATTATGATGCTATGTGTGTTAGTGTCTTGTAAATGTTTGTATAAAGAGGCTATTCTTATTGTGCTTATGTTGTTTAACGATAAGCCGTTATGTTAGTATTATACCACTCACCTCTTGACATGATATCACAGGGGTTAGCGCCCCGATGGGAGGATGCCTCATGCGAGTCGGGGACCTATGCGAACTACGAGTTCGGAGTTAGTGTGCGGGGAATACCTGCATGCGATGCATGTGGCCGTGCGGACTCACGAGTCGGGGCGATGCAGAGAGTAGCTACCCTCGATCGGGGAATACCTCATGCGGGCTAGGTGGCTTTATGCGGACTCTGAGAGTCGAGGATTTGGCATGCATGTGATCTTATGGGCGATTGGCCTTGCCGATCATTCGCGGCCTAGAAGACACATTCTGATTTACCTATTATTGCTCTTGTTTGTGATGTGGCACTATGTGCGGTTACATTGGTTGCCGTACATGTTTGTAAATTGGTTTTAAAATGATATGGTTTCATTTAAAGTACTTTCTGATTTCACATACTTGGTACTGTTGTCTTGACCTCGCTTTGAAAGCTGCGTTCATCTGCGAGTAAGGAAGCGAGTGCTAGATCCGCGTCCTTAGGATCTTTGCTTTGGCGTCGAGAGCTCCATCTTCTAGGAGGCTCGACTTTTGGTATGGTTCTCCACGGTGTTGTAGATATATGTACATTCGAGGGTATGGCGGGGCCTGTCCCGCCATAGTTATTCACTTTCTTAGAAGTGCATAGTCTTATTCTCTGATTTGGGATGCTTGCGGACTTGGTTTATATATATATCTTAGAAAAGCGACTTTTCTCGGATAAAGCGTATCTCATTTTACATTTGTTTTATGTCTTGTTTTTATATTCCGCTGATTACTCTGATGAATGACTACTTGGGTGCTCGGGTAAGGCACCAGTCACGGGCCCCGGATCTGGTCGTGACAAAAGTGGTATCAGAGGAGTTAATCCTCGGAAGGTGTCTACAGACCGTATCTAGTAGAGTCTTGATTACCGGTGTGTTGTGCACCACACCAATAATCAAGAGGCTATAGGATATTTAGGATTGGTTTCCATTCTTCTCACTCTGAGATCGTGCCTTAGAGCTGTGTTATAAGTTGGACCCCTCTAACGTATTCCTTTTATGTATCAGTTATGCCTCCACGCAAGACAACCCGGGCCCAGAAGGGCAAGGCAGTCGAGGGAGCTGCTAGTAGGACACAGAGGGCCACGAGGCGAGCCGATCTATGCAGGCGATACCTCGGCGGCGAGTTCCACGGCGCCGCCCGGCCAGCGAGTTTAGAGCGCGGCGGTGGCGATGAGACCACGATACTGCGCCTCGGTCCGCGGCACAGGTAGAGAGATGGATTCTGAGAGATGGCGATTTAGCGAGTTGTGGCGGAACGTGAGATAAGTGGATCGGCGATTCCAGCTCAGCGGATGCAGTGGTTCGCGAGATCGGATAGTTTGAGGCGACGGGATTTTACGAGTTGTAGCCGCGAGTTCTGGTGAGGCACGAGGATGATCGCGAGTTCATCCGTCGATTCTGAAGGATCGTCACGAGTGATCGAGCTTGAGACGAGTCAGTGATCTTGATTCGCGTCGAGTGCGTGATACGCGATTGATTGGTTTGATTCGTGGGAGCTATCGGGAGAGCATGCGCCTCGGCGGTATGGGGCGAGTTCTCGAGGCATTTCTCACTCACTTCTTGCCTCGCGGATGAGGAGAACGCGGGCGACAAGTTTTTGATGATGAGCGAGAGAAGGCGCCTGATTCGGGAGTCTGGCGTGGAGTTCGACTCGTTGGCTCGATATGTCCACTGCGTTGGTAGCGAATATGGAGGACATGGTGCAGCTACGTCCGGGCTAGATGATTATATGGCGAGTCTTGCGGGTGTAGCTCTTGGCCGGCGTGAACATTGCGCGTGCGAACTCGTGCGCAGGTGTGAGGCGTAAGTCGGCAATTCGGCGGATATCAGCGAGAAGAAGGCTAGGGCGTCGAGATCTTTTGGTAGCTCTCGGGGTGGGCGGCCTCGGCGGCGATCTGGATTTGCACCTGGCCCGGCTCGAGCACTCTACCGTCTTGAGGCGGACCGGGGCCCGGGACCGGGCGTCGAGGGTAGCGAGAGGTGCTAACCGTCGGGACCACCACTGCAATGTGGCGTCGGTAGATCATTCACGGGTGTGGTGCGCTACGGGAGTTTGTTTCACTGCGGCCAGCGGGGTCACTTTGCGGCTGTCAGAGCCAAGGCGGCGCGAGATGGTAGGGTCGGCTACGAGTGCATTCAAGGTCGCCATCTCCTCTGATTACTCGCCGGGCGGGGTACTCATGGGCGTCAGTCGTGGCGGTCGTGGCGCGAGTCGATTCTAGCGGTCCTCGAGCGCATTTATGGCTTGTCGGCCGGCGAGGACCGGGCGTCGCCGGATGTTATCCGAGTACCTTATCGGTTTCTTATTGTGGCGTGTATGCCTTGATAGATCCGGGTTCTACTCTGTCCTATATATCTCCCTTATTGCTAGTAGGATAGGGATAGAGCACGAGTCCATGAACCACTCGAGGTAGCTACGCGATGGGTGATTCGGTGGTAGCTCGGCGGGTATATAGGGCTTGCGGTGTCTTTATGCAATCGTCGGACCACTGGCGACTTGATAGAGTTGGATATGGTGATTCGATGTGATCGTTGGTATGGATTGGCTGGCTTCTTGCCACGCCAATGTAAGCTGCGAGGAGAAAGTGATGCAGTTCGGTTTCTGAGGCCGGTTATTGAGTGGGAGAGCATCACGACGATCCGGGCGTGGCGGTACCTTACGGGCGCCCAGTAGACATCATCGAGTAACGGCGGAATATAAAACGGGCGTGAAACAACATGAAGAAAGCAGTTTATCGAGAAAAATTGCCGCCCGGCGTATATATAATAAAACTTGAGCGATTACATCCCATTTACAACACCTTGCCCGGTACTACGGACCTCTAGAATGTAACAACAACTATGATGGGGCGGGGCCGCCGTACCACAGATGTACAGAGCACAACTCGAAACATGCAAAGATAAGCCTCGGAGAAGCGGAGCTTCCCAATCTGTTTGTGATCCTATGGCGAGGATCAACAGCAGGTGTACCTCTACTGCGGCATGAAACGCGGCCCCACGAAGGAGTCGATCAGCGGTACCAAGTATGTGGCGAAAAATCACGTAAGCGAAATCATACGATCTAAAACAAAATAGGAGGCATGTATGATAACAAAACTATAGTTCCTGATATAAGCGGTCATGTCGTATCGGGGACTCGCGCCTCAAAGTTATCCATCATGCGTGGAACTCCTTCGCCAGCTGCCGTGATCTAGGTATAAATCGTATGATCGTATAACGTGTCTCGGCCCGTCCGTGGGACTCGATAGGAATCGTACATGTCTCGGCCCGTCTCATGGGACTCGATAGGAATCGTACATGTCTCGGCCCATCTCATGGGACTCGATAGAATCGTACATATCTCGGCCCGTCTCATGGGACTCGATAGAATCGTACATGTCTCGGCCCGTCTCATGGGACTCGATAGGAATCGTACATGTCTCGGCCTATCTCGTGGGACTCGATAGAATCGTATGGAATACGTGTCTCGGCCCGTCATGGGCCAGCGGTGTCGAGTGAAATACATTCGGTTCATCCCATGAGCAGCGGTGTCGAGTGAAATACATTCGGTTCATCCCGTGAGCAGCGGTATAGAATCAACCATAACATTTAAGCGCTATTTTAAGGCGATTAAGATAATACCATGTTTTCCTTTTAAAACAACTAAAGCGATATTATGCCGCTTCTTTTTAAACCAAAACACTTTCCTTCTTAAAGTCAAGTAACAACATTCTTTTCGAAGTTCAAGTTTGCCTAATTTCAAATATTCCGTCTCTTATTTTGAAAGGTTTCATAGTTCATAGTCTTAATCATTTAACAACATAATTCTCTTTTAAAACAATTGAGTAATATATGCCTTATGTGTGAGTAGGTTATTCTTGTTTATAACAATTGTTATACCAGTATTTCAGTATATGCGTGAGGAATACGTCAAAATCTAGCCTTAAAGTTTAGGCAAAGCGTTTTTTTTTTGGACCTGACTCACTAAAGGAATCGTTTTCAGGCGAAGCGTTTCCACGACTTCGTAGAGTAAATTCGGCTATGCCATTTCTAATTTTGCGGATTTTTAGAGGCGAAATATTTTGGACCAGCGGGAGGCGACATGGCACCCTCGATTGGTGGACTTGAAGCGTCCATTTGGGACGATTTGGACTAAGCAGCACGTTTTTGTGCCTTGCACAAAGTCGAGTTGGTAGGATATTTGTGTGTAGTAAATCCTCACCTACACTTGCCTTGCACTTGTCTTCATCTTGGCCCTTGGTTGGCCACTTCTTGACCTATAAATACACCCTTAAGATGAAGAGTTCTTCATCCACAAATCTTTCCAAGTCTTGAAAATCCTCTCATCTCCCTTTGTAGCCTTTTCGTCCAAACACCTCCCCTAACTTGTGAAGTTTGGCGGGCCTACCCACTAGCCAGAAATCTACCCCCTCCTTGGTAGAAAAGTTGCCTTCTTGTATTGTTATAATGCCCAAAATACCTAGCCCAAATCCCTTAGTACTTAGTAGAAGTTGTGAAGAACTTCAGGTTTCCTTGGAGCATCTGACTTAGGAGCAAAACCTTGCTCGGGAGGCGACTTTATCTAGGATATTATTGGGCTTCTGAGGGTAACTAATCCTAACCCTCTTTTGAATTAGAGAATACTTGTAGTAGTATAAGAATAAGTATAAATACTTAGAAGAATATTGCGAGAATAGAATTGGTATTATCACGATAGAAGGGTTTAAAGAAGAATAATCAAAGCTACTTACATGGAATTTGTTTTCCTGATGAACTTGAGTAGCTCAGGGTAGGAAATCTTGCCCAATTTTCCGTAGGATATAGAACCCTCTGTTTAGACCATTTTACAAAGTAGTGCGAGCGTTGATAGGCGTGTCGACTATTATAGTGACTCTGCGCGCGACATATTCAACTTGGCGGTGGTTTTATTTGAGAAGGTATGTGATTCTTCCTAAAGCATGATATTTTACAATATATATATGATGCGGTAGGCGTACATGTGTTAAGCGAATAATAACTACGGCAATGTCTTTGACTTAAGCTGAATAATACTTACGGCAATGCCTGGCAAGCTTTGAATAATACTTACGGCCGTACCTCGGCTTAGCACTGAATAATAAAGCGAAAGCATTTCAAAGAATCTTGAATCATTTTTATGAAGAGAACTAATTGGTTTTAAAGCGAAGCTTAAGAGTTATACTAGCTTTATGGGAAGTTAGGTATAACCACTTAAGAATGATAAAAGAAAGCAGTTTGCCTATGTGTTTATAACGACTTATATCGAATTGTGAAAAGAATAAAATGGTTTGATAAGTAGACATGATATGATGCTATGTGTGTTAGTGTCTTATAACGTTTGTATAAGAGTATTCTTGTTGTGCTTATGTTGTTTAAAAATAATTTGTTATGTTAGTGTACTATCGCTCGCTCTTGACATATTCAGGGGTTAAGCGCCTCCGTCTGGGGTAGACTCGGTGATGCAGGACCGTGATTTGAGAATACCTCATGCGGGTCGAGGACCTATGCGGGCTACGGGAGTTCGGTTAGTGATGCGGGGTTATACCTCATGCGGTCTATGTGGCCGTGCGGACTACGAGTCGGGGCGATGCAGAGAGTAGCTACCCTCGATGCGGGGTTATGTACCTATGCGGGCCTATGTGAGTGGCCTATGCGGACTACGAGAGTCGAGTTAGGCTTGCATGGTGATACTATGGGCAATTGGCCTGCTTGATCATTCGCGGCCTAGAAAAGGCACATTACGATTTACCTATTGTTGCTCTTGTTTATGATGTGGCATATATGCGGTCCATAGTTGTTTCATACATACTTGCAAAACTGATTTTAAAATGATATGTTTTCATTTAAGTATTTCTGATTTCATATACTTAGTACTGTTATCTTGACCTCCTTGGGCTGCGTTAAATCTGCGGTAAGAGGCAGTGCTAGATCCACGTCTTAGGATCTCTACGTTGGTGTCGGGAGCTCCGTCCTTTCGGAGGCTCTACTTTTAGGTATGATCTCACTGTTGTAGATAGTTTTATCTGATCGGGGTATGGCGGGGCCACTGTCGCCATAGTTATATTTTTCCTTAAGTGCGATCGTATTTATGCGATGTCGGATGTAGCTGCTAATCCGTATTTATATATATATCTTAGAAAGCGCTATTTTCTCATAAAGCATGTCTTATTTTATAAAGCTGTTTCATGTCTTGTTTTATATTTCCTTGATTACTCGATGTATGACTACTTGGGTGCCGGTGAGGCACGATCCACGAACCGGAATGGAGTCGTGACAAAAGTGGTATCGAGCGATTAATCATCGGAAAGTGTCTGAGCCGTATCTAGTAGAGTCTTGATTATTGGTGTGTTGTGCACCACGATGTCGAGGAGGCTAGAAGATATTTAGGATTAGTTTCCATTCTTCTCACTCTGAGATCGTGCTTTAGAGCTGTGTTAAGTTGGACCCCTCTAACGTATTCCTTTTACATGCTGATTATGCCTCGCGTAAGGCAGCCGGGCCCAGAAGGGCAAAGCGGCGAGGCGCGATCGGAACAAAGTTTTGAGGCTCGGGCCCGATCTATACCACGACGGCCCGAGTTCTATGGCCCGAGCCCAGCGAGACCACGGTACCGCACTCGTCCCGCGGCTGGGCGGAGGAGTTAGGAAATCTGAGAGATAACCCGGCTATTGGCTAAGTTGTGGCGAATCGAGATAAGTGGATCGGCGATTCGATTCGACTCGGCTCGTCGCAGTGGTACACGGCGAGATAGTTTGAGGCTCTGAGATTTACTGTTGTAGCGCGAGTTTCTGGTGGCGGAGGATGATCGCGAGAGTTCATCCGTCGACTCTGAAGGATCGTGAGGTGATCGAGGCCTCGAGAGGCAGTCTGTGACGCCGATTCGCGTAAGGCTGCGTGATCTGCGATCGATTGGTTTGATTCATGGGAGTTATCGGGAAACCGCGTCCCGGCTACTTGGGATGAGTTCTCGGAGGCTTTCCTCGCTCACTTCTTGCCTCGCGGATGAGAGAGGCGCGGGCTGATAGATTTTTCTGCTGGCGAGAGAGGGCCTTGCTTGTCGGGAGTACAATGTCGAGTTTGATTCATTGGCTCGATATGTCCCGGCGTTGGTAGCTAATATGGAGGATAGGGTGCAGCTACGTCAGGGCTAGATGACTATATGGCGAGTCGTGTGCGAGTGCTTCTCTTGGCCGGGTATGGACATTACCGCGTGCGAGCTCGTGCTGCAGGATGTGAGGCGTAGAGACGCGGGTTGTGACGGCGGCAAAAAAGGCGGGGCGCGAGTCTTTTGGGGGCTATCGTGGTAAGCGGCCTCGGCGATCTAGGTGCACCACGGCCGGCTCGAGCACTCTGCACCGTCCTCGGCCGGCCCGGAGATATTGGCGGACCGGGGCGAGACTTGAACATTGAGCGGCGAGGTTACGGCGATCGGGACCACCGCCGGTGTGGCCGTCGGTAGATCGGCCGGGAGTTGTGGTGCTACGGGAGTTTGTTTGATTGTAGCGGCGAGTCACTATGCGGCTTGTCAGAGCCGAGGCGATCTTGATGGTAGAGTCGGACTGAGTTCTTTCGCGGTCTTCTTCATCCCAAGCGATTACTGCCACGGAGGGCGAGGTACTCGTGGACGGCCAGTGGCGGCGTGCGTGGCGGGTCCTGGATTCTAGAGGTCCTCGAACGCATTTATGCTTTGTCGGTAAGCGAGGATCGGGAGGCCTCGCGATGTCGTCACGGTACCTTATCGGTTCTAGGTTTGATGTGTATGCTTTGATAGATCGGGTTACTCTGTCTATATATCTCCACTTGTTGCTAGTAGGATAGGTATAGAGCACGAGTCCATGACCGCTTTCAGGTAGCTACGCGATGGGTGATTCGGTGGTAGCTCGGCGGGTATATAGAGCTTGTCTGTGACCGTTCGATCGTCGGACCTGGCGACTTGATAGAGTTGGAGATGATTGACCGGCGTGATCATGGGGATGGATTGGCTAACTTTGCTACGCCAATGTAGGCTGCGAGAGAAGTAATGCAGTTCGATTTCTGAGGCCGGTTGTTGAGTGGGAGGGCATGGTATCGCCAGAAGTAGGTTTATTTACTACCTCGAGGCTAGGAAGATGGTGCGGAAGGGTATATCTACCATCTCGTTCGGGTGTTTGATCACGAAGGCTGCGGTACCAGATTTTGATCGATTCGATGGTCGTGAGTTCCCGGGCGTGTTTCGGATGACCTCGGGTATCCCTCTTGAGAGGAGATTGAGTTTTGTATTGACATATTGCGGACACTGGCTATTTCCATTCCGCCATCTGAATGCTTGCACTGAGTTGAGAGAGTTGAAGGATCGGCTTAGAGATTTCTTTGGAGAAAGCTTCATCGGGCCTAGTGTTTCTCTCGCAGGGAAGCGGTATTGTTCGTGAAGAAGAAGGGCGGGGCCTGCGCGTGTGTTGATTCTGAGCGGTGAACAAGGTGACCGTTAAACGAATACCGCTTCCCGGGATTGATGATTTGTTCGACCGGATTGCGAGTGCGAGATGTTTCTCAAGATTGATCTGCGATCGGGCTATCATCAGTGCGAGTCGAGAGAGGTGGATGTCCCTAGGGCTGCATTCGGACGTGCGGGCATTATGAGTTCGGTCATGTCTTTTGGGTTGACGATGCTCGTGGTATTCATGGATTTGATGAGCAAGTGTTCAAACCATTTTGGACACGTTTGTGATAGTGTTCATTGATGATATCTTGGTTTATTCGCTCGGAAGCGGGGCATCGCGGGCAACGAGGCTGTCTTGTGATTCTCGAGACAGCGATTATGCGCCAAGTTTTCCAAATGTGAGTTTTGGTTGACTTGATGGCGTTTCTTGGGCATATTAGCCGGGCTGATGGCATTAGTGAATCACGGCGAATCGAGCGATCGGGACTTGGCCTGAACTCTTACTCAAGCAGAGGTTCGCGATTTTACGGGCCTTGCGAGGATATTATCGGTTCGTGGAAGTTTGCTTATCTACGCACCGTTGACTAGGTGACTCGAAGGCGGCCAAGTTTGATGGATTGATGCTTGTGGCGGGGTTTCGATTCTTTGAAAGAGAGGCGGCGGCCGCCCGTTCTTACTCTTCGGAGGTCGGATAGTTCACGTGGTGTATTGCGATCGTCGGGCATCGGGTTGGGATGTGTGTTGATGCGGCATGGCGGGGTTATAGCATATGCGTCCGGCGGTGAAGAAACACGAGGAACTACCCGCGTGATTTGGAGTTGGCGGTGTGATTCGCTTTGAAGATGCGGAGGCACTATTTGTATGGGGTTGGCGTGGATATTTTTACGGACCACAAGAGCCTCGGTATATCTTGACCAGAGGCCCGAACTTCTGGCGAGGCGGTGGTTAGAGTTGCTTAAGGATTACGATGTTGATATCTGTACCACGGGGAAGGCGATGTTGTGGCGGATGCTCTTAGTCGTAGGTCGATGGGAGCCTGCTCGGATGTGCGACTAGAGAGGAGGACATGGTTCGTGATTTGCACGATTAGCGAGCCTTGGTGTCCGTTTGATTGATTACGATAGCGATGGGGTTAGAGTTAGTGAGGTTGCGAGTCTTCCGTCGTCGAGAGGTGAAGAAGCGCGATTCGAGATCGGCTTTGATTCGTTATCGTGATCTGACTCTTACGTGAGGCAAAGGTCGCCACGGTAGCACGATGGGGTGCTAAGGTTTGAGGCGAGTTGTGTGTTCGGATGTTTGAGGACTTGACGTGAGTTCTTGGGAAGCCTGCGCGTAGCGTTACTCTATCGTCAAAGTCGACCAAGATGTACCACGACGCCCTTAGATACGTGTATTGGTGGGATGGCTTGAAGAGGGCGTTACGAGTTCGTAGCTCGATGCGTGTTGTCGGCGGTGAAGGTAGAGCACGGAGGCACGGTGGTTTATTCTGAACGATTGAGATCGACACGGAAGTGGGAGGTAATCAACATGGACTTCACGGGATTACCTCGCTCGGAGGAGGCATGATTCTATATGGGTTATCGTCGGCGGTGTGAAATCAGCCACTTTCTTCCGTCGGGGCGACTTTTGGTGAGGATTATGCGGACTTTACATCAGAGATCGTCGGTGCGTGGAGTCCTACTTGATCATATCGAACGGAGAGCCGGTTCTGGCTAAGCAGAGTCCTTCGAGAGGGTTTAGGGGCGGTGAGCACAATCTTGCATTTCATCCACGCAGACAGGCGAGGCGGCGAGCGCCTTATCGGACTGCGAGGATATCTGCGAGCTTTGTGTTATTGACCGATGGTAGTTGGGAGGATCATTTGCCTCTAGTTGAGTTCGCGTATAATAATATCTACCACTCGGTATTGGATGGCGCCTTATGAGGCCTTGTGGGAGGAAGTGCAGATCGTCTATAGGTTGGTTCGATGTGGGCGAGTGCGGCTAGTAGGACGATTTGGTGCGGAGCGATGGATAAGGTGAAGCTTATCAAGGCGGCTATTAATGACGGCTGAGTCGGCCAGTCGTATGCGATCATCATCGTCGACATGCAGGTTCGCGATTGATGATTGGGTTTTCTGAAGGTGTCACCCATGAAGGTGTGATGAGATTCGGGAGGAAGAAGCTTCGGCCCGAGTACATTGGGCCATTTGGATTATCTGCGGGGTAGGCAAGGTTGCTATGAGTTGGATCTGCCGTCCGTCTGGAAGCGATGCATCAGGTTTTCACGTATCTATCTTTGAGGAGATGTATCGGGGATCCGTCTAGGTACACCCGATTGGCGATGTCGGTGGCCAGGGGTTATCGTATGAGAGATTCCATAGCGATAGTCGATGCGTCGGAGTTAGGCGTCTGCGGACGAGGCGTGGCAGTCGAAGTCTTGTGGCGGAGCGAGCTCGAGAGGAGATGACTTGGGAAGCGAGGAGGACATGAGCGGAGGTATCTCGCTTTATTCCCACCTCCGGGTAATTCACTTTTCCTACTTGTAAATCTTCATTATCGTTTATGCCTAAGTGTTGTTACGTGGCCAGTGTGTGGCATTTGCAGCTATTTAAGTTATGAAGAATCTTATCGTTAAGCGTCTTGGGAAGGAACATTCGGGCGAATGTTTCTAAGGAAGTGAGAATGTTATACCGTATTTCGGAGTATATGCGTGGGAATACGTACAAAATCTAGCCTTAAAGTTTAGGCAAAATGTTTTTTTGGCCTGACTCACTAAAGGAATCGTTTTTCGGCGAAGCGTTTCCACGACTTTCGTAAGTAAATTCCGGCTATGCCATTTCTAATTTTTGCGGATTTTTAGAGGCGAAACATTTTGGACCAGCGGGAGGCGACACTTGGCACCCTCCGATTGGTGGACTTGAAGCGTCCGTTTGGGCGATTTGGACTAAAGCACGTTTTTGTGCCTTGCACAAAGTCAAGGGAGTTGGTAGGATATTTGTGTGTAGTAAATACTCACCTACACTTGCCTTGCACTTGTCTTCATCTTGGCCCTTGGTTGGCCACTTCTTGACCTATAAATACCCCAAGATGAAGAGTTCTTCATCCACAAATCTTTCAAGTCTTGAAAATCCTCTCACTCTCCACTTTGTAGCCTTTTCGTCCAAACACCTCCACTCCCTTGTGAAGTTTGGCGAGGGCCTACCCACTAGCTAGCGAAATCTACCCCCTCCCGGTAGAAAAGTTGCCTTCTTGTATTGTTATAATGCCCAAATACCTAGCCCAAATCCCTTAGTACTTAGTAGAAGTTGTGAAGAACTTCTAAGGTTTCCTTAGACATCTGACTTAGGAGCAAAACCTTGCTCGGTAGCGACTTTATCTAGGATATTATTGGGTTTACAGGTAACTAATCCTAACCCTCTTTTGAATTAGAGAATACTTCTGTAGTAGTATAAGAATAAGTATAAATACTTAGAAGAATATTGCGAGAATAGAATTGAGTATTATCACGAGTAGAAGGGTTTAAAGAAGAATAATCAAGCGTACTTACATGAATTTGTTTTCCACGATGAACTTGAGTAGCTCGCGGGTAGGGAAAGTCTTGCCCAATTTTAGTAGGATATAGAACCCTACTGTTTGACTGTTTACAAAGTAGTGCGAGCGTTGATAGGCGTGTCGACTATTATAAGTGACTCTGTGCGCGACATATTGACTTGGCGGTGGTTTTATTTGAGAAGGTATGTGATTCTTCCTAAAGCATGATATTTTACAATATATATATACTACGGTGAGCGTCGTGTGTTAAGCTGAATAATAACTACGGCAATGTCTTTGACTTAAGCACTGAATAATACTTACGGCAATGCCTGGCTTAAGCTGAATAATACTTACGGCCATGCCTGGCTTAAGCTTTGAATAATAAGAAGCGAAAGCATTTCAAAGAATCTTGAATCATTTTTAGAAGAGAACTAATTGGTTTTAAAGCGAAGCTTAAGAGTTATACTAGCTTTATGGGAAGTTAGGTATAACCACTTAAGAATGATAAAAGAAACAGTTTGCCTATGTGTTTATAACGGACTTATATCGAATTGTGAAAGAATAAAATGGTTTGATAAGTAGACATGATATGATGCTATGTGTGTTAGTGTCTTGTAACGTTTGTATAAGAGAGTATTCTTGTTGTGCTTATGTTGTTTAAAAATAATTTATTATGTTAGTGTACTATCACTCACCTCTTGACATATTCAGGGGTTAAGGCGCCTCCGTCGGGGTAGACTTCGGTGATGCAGGACCGTGATTCGAGAATACCTCATGCGGGTCGAGGACTATGCGGAGCTACGGGAGTTCTGAGTTAGTGATGCGGGGTTATACCTCATGCGGTCTATGTGGCCGTGCGGACTACGAGTCGGGGCGATGCGAGGAGTAGCTACCCTCGATGCGGGGTTATGTACCTATGCGGGCCTATGTGAGTGGCCTATGCGGACTCGAGTCGAGATTAGGCTTGCATGGTGATACTACGGGCGGTGGCCTGCTTGATCATTCGCGGCCTAGAAAAGGCACATTCTGATTTACCTATTGTTGCTCTTGTTTATGATGTGGTATATGCGGTCCCATGGTTGTTTCATACATACTTGCAAAACTGATTTTAAAATGATATGTTTTCATTTAAGTATTTCTGATTTCATATACTTAGTACTGTTATCTTGACCTCGCCTTGAGGCTGCGTTCATCTGCGGTAAGAGCGGCAGTGCTAGATCCACATTCTTAGGATCTCTACGTTGGTGTCGGAGCTCCGTCCTTTCCGGAGGCTCTACTTTTGGGTATGATCTCCTGTTGTAGATAGTTTTATCTGATCGAGGTATGGCGGGGCCTGTCGCCATAGTTGTATTTTTCCTTAGAGTGCATAGTCATGTTATGCGATATCGGATGTAAGCTTGCTAAACCATGTTTATATATATATCTTAGAAAGCGCTATTTTCTCACTTAAATTGTGTCTTATTTTATAAAGCTGTTTCATGTCTTGTTTTATATTTCCAGATTACTACGATGTATGACTACTTGGGTGCCGGTGAGCACGATCCAGAGCCCAGAATGGGTCGTGACAACAATCTTATTAAAGCATCCATGATCTAGGAAATGTAATAAAATTTTGTCTTATCTTAGCTTCTATGCAGATGGAGGTTTCTACTGATTTTAAATATAATTACTTATTTGTCAATACATTTTCCTTTATTAACGCTGCAGTGGTTCGTTCGATACTTATTCTCATTTCCGAAATCAGTAAAACATTATTCCTTTAAAAAAAATAAGTACTCATTACTCACGAATGAGGTTTCACACTTTTTAACAAAATTCATATCAATTCAATTAAGTCAAGTCTCTTATCTTTTGAGATCAAGTCTCTTAACTTCTAAAATCAATAAACCATTCTTTTTATTACTCTTAAGTCGTTATACATAACTTCCCATAAAGCTAGTATAACTCTTATACTTTCAAAACCAAATATTACTCTTCTTTTAAAAACGATTCTTAATTCTTTTGAAATACTTCAAGATTCTTATTATTTAAAACTCAAGTCAAAAGGCATCGAAGTAAAACCACGTTCAGTTAACACGTCGTCTAGTACTATATATATATTCTTTTAAAATATCATTCTCAAGAGGATAGGAAGAATCACGTACCTCGCGACGATTATCGACTATTAGCAAATAGCTCCAATCTTGTAATCACGCTAGCCTTTTCCACCGCCCGGTAGAATACGCTACTCGCGATGCTTCAACCTATAATGGTCATATAAGTCTATCAGCGTCTAGACTACTCTGTAGAATAATTCTGAATCTGATTCCTTATTCTCTGGAAAATTGGGCGACACTTCCCTACGCCAAACTACAAGTCTCTGTAAATCACATTTTATGTAAAATCTGATTCGGTCTTCTTCTTTAATATTAACACGATGTGATTTCAATTCAATTCTCTTCTTTAATACCATCCTTATATCGTCTTATACTCATTTCTATAATACTACGGTATGTAATTTCCAATTCTGATAAAAGGACAATAGTAATTACCTCGATAAGCCCAAAATTATCCAAGTTTTAATGTAGATCTGAGCAACGTTTAGCTCTACTCTGGCGCTCAACCGCTCAAACAACCCTTAGAAGTTCTACGCAACTTCTTCTTAATACTTGACCGCTATGAAGATTTTCCTTAGGGTTTCGTTTTTGTGTTGAAGGGAAGTATAATAGTATTTCTGGGCTTTTAGTATAGGTGTAACCTTGGAATACTACAAGGTATTTGGGCCAAGGTATTTTGGAATAGTAACAATACTTGGAGAATACTTTTCTACCAAGGGGGGGGGGGGGGTATTTCACGAGAACAACTCAAGGAAGGGGGGGGTTGGTTTCGGCCAAGGCTTCTCAAAGGGGGAGGGGGACCTTGGGACGAAAAGTTCTATCAAAGGGAGAGGGATTTTGAGATTTGGAAAGTGTTTAAGGGATGAAGATTTAGTCTTGCATTTGAGGGGTATTTATAGGGCCTTCAATGGCCAAGATTAAGACAAGTGGTGGGCAAGTGGAGGGTGAAGATTTGGAAAAGTGTTGAGTGGGTCCCACTTGCTCATCTACTACACAAAATATCACAAAATATCCTACCAACTCCTTGACCAAAAATAAATGCCAAAAACGTGCCAAGTTCGTCCCATTTTTTCCGCCCACTTGAGGGTGACACTTGTCACCCTCTCGTTGGTCCAAAATATTTCATCTCTCGGAAAAATCCGCAAAAATAATAAATGTTGCAACCGTATTTTTCCCTTCGCAAAGTCCGGAAAACGTTTCGTCGGAAAACGATTCTTTTCGCTAGTTATGCACAACTTTCGTCCCTAATGCCTACTTAAGGCTAAAACTTTTGTACGTACGTCCTCACGTACATACTCTGGAAATACGGGGTATAACATTCTCCCCTCCTTAGAAACATTCATCCCGAATGTTCCTTCTCAAGACGGATAACGATAAAGTTCCTCTAACAAGTTGCGATGCCACGCTGTACAAAATAACACCGCAAATACTTAACCCGTATGGCGAGGAATCACTCCTACATCACAAAAGCTCCACCCAAAAGATATTCCTTCGCACCTTTACTTCACAAAAGTAATGATCATTTCTATTCTCTCGACGGGTTCACTTCTTTCCTTACTGTGGTACTCTCCGAACACTTGAACTCTTCTAGTATCGTACCATACTTGATCATCACTTGGTTTCCAAAATCTCTAGAGTCACTACCTCGAACTTGGTCATCTTACTAGCCTCGATCTCCTCTAAGGCCATTCCCGACCTTTACGATCCGATTCTGGTCGAACATATCCACGAACTCATACTGACGGTCGTCTAAACTTGGGCACGGTGCCTCGTGACCCTACCACTGGCGGGACCACCCGAAGCCCGACCCAGCTTAATCCGGTTCTTGGTTGACCGCGTAATCCTCAACCCGACCTTGGTTGTTATACCGTATTTCAGTATGTGCGTGAGGGCGTGCATACAAAAGTTTAAGCCTTAAGTAGGCCAAGGGCGAAATTTTGTGCACAACTACCAAAAAGAATTGTTTTTCAGGCAAGCGTTTTCCAAACTGCGAAGGGAAAATTACACTACAACATTTATTATTTTTGCGGATTTTTAGAGATGAAAGATTTTGGACCAACGAGAGGCGACACTTGTCACCCTCAAGTTGGCGGACTCATGGGACGAAACTTGCAGCACGTTTTTGCCTTATTTTTGGTCAAGGAGTTGGTAGGATATTTTGTGATATTTTGTGTGGTAGATGGATAAGGTACACTTGCCCCAAATCCTCGCTCCACTTGCCCACACTTGTCTTGATCTTGGCCATTGATTGGCCTATAAATACCAGCAGTTGAAGGCGTCTTCATCCACAAATCATTTTCCAAGTCTAAAAATCCCTCCCTCTTGCAAGGTTCTCGTCAAACCCTTGGTGAGGCCTTGGCCGAAACCCCACTCTCACAGTGGTGCTAGCCAAACATACCCCACTCCTTAGGTTGTTCTCGTGAAATACACCCCCTTGGTAGAAAAGTATTCTCAGTATTGTTACTATTCAAAATACCTTGGCCCCGAATACCTTGTAGTATTCCAAGGTTACAAATACTAAAAGCCGGAAATACTATTATACTTCCCTTGATCCAAAACGAAACCACAAGGAAAATCTTCATAGTTGGTTGAAGTGTTAAGTAGAAGTTGTGTAGAACTTCTAAGGGTTCTTGGAGCGAATTGGAGCGTTGAATAGGAGCTAAGCGTTGCTCGGGATCGACATTTAAACTTGGATAATTTTGGGCTTATCGAGGTAAATACTCTTGTCCTTATTGTAATTGGAAATTACATCTGTAGTAGTATAAATTGAATATAAGTGTTATACCGTATTTCCGGTATATGCGTAAGAGGCGTGCGTATAAAAGTCTAAGCCTTAAGGTTAGGCAAGGGCGAAATTTTGTGCATAACACGAAAAGAATCGTTTCAGCGAAGCGTTTTCCAAACTTTGCGAAGGGAAAAATACGGCTATGTCATTTATATTTTTGCGGATTTTTCAGAGATGAAATATTTTGGACCAACGAGAGGGTGACACTTGTCACCTGAGTGGGCGGTTTGGCGAGAACATTGGCACGTTTTTGCCTTGTTTGTGGTCAAAGAGTTGGTAGGATATTTTGGTGGTAGATGGATAGGTAAGGTACTTGCCCAAATATTGGCCTTACACTTGCCTAGCACTTGGCTTCATCTTGGCCATTGGTTGGCCATTGGTTGTCTATAAATACTCCACAACTTGAAGGTTTCCTCATCCTCAAATGATTTCTAAGTCTTGAAATCCCTTTCCCCTCTTGAGAGCTCTGGCGAGAGCCCCCTTCCCCTTAGTGTCGTTTTAGTCCAGGTCCCCTCCCCTTTGAGAGGCCTTGGCAGAAGTATCCCCTTTGCCTAGTTGTTCTCGTAAAATACCACCCCCCCTTGGTTGAGAAATACTTCTCCAAGTATTGTTTTAATGCCAAAATACTCTAGCCCAAAACCTTTGTAGTATTTCCAAGTACCCTCTTTACGAAAAGCCCGGAAAATACTACTATACTTTCCTTTAGCCACTAAACGAAACCCTATGGAAAAATCTCCATAATTGGTTGGAGTACTTAGTAGGAGTGTGTAGAACTTCTAAGGGTTGTTTGGAGCGGGTTGGAGCACCCGGAGTAGGAGCTAAACCTTGCTCAGGATCGACATTAAACTTGGATAATTTTGGGCTTATCGAGGTAAATAATCCTATCCTTCTATTGTAATTGGAAATTACATACTGTAGTTATATAGAAATGAATATAAGATTCATAGAAGAGAGTTGAACTGTAATAGAAGGATATTACAGAAAAGAATTGAACTGAAATCACGTCAGAAGAATATTAAAGAAGAAGATTGAACTGTACTTACATAGGGTGTATTTCTGATGAACTTGTGTAGCTTAACGGGTAGGAAGTCTGCCAGATTTTCCGTAGAATAGAGAACCTCTGCTTAGAATATTCTACGGAGAAGTCTAGACTTTGATGGTGGTATAACCTTTATAGGTTGAATGTTCTGCGAGTAGCATGTGCTCTTAAAAGGTGGACAAGGCTAATGGGTTATAGCCAGTGGGCGTTTTGCTAATAGTCGATAATCGTCGCGGTATGTGATTCTTCCTATCCTCTTGAGCATGATATTTTAAAAGAATATATATATGATGCGGTAGGCGTGCGTGTGTTAAGCGAATGTAGTTTCTGTGATGTCTTTTGACTTAAGCTTTGAATAATAAGAATCGGAAGTATTTTAACAAAATATATATATAGTGCGGTGAGGCGTCTGGCGTGTTAAGCGAATGTAGTTTCTGGCAATGTCTTTTGACTTAAGCCTGAATAATAAGAATCTGGAAGTATTTTAAAAGAATATCTATATAGTACGGTGAGCGTCGTGTGTTAAGCGAATGTAGTTTCTGTGATGTCTTTTGACTTAAGCACTGAATAATAAGAATCTTGAAGTATTTCAAAAGAATTAAGAATCCTTTTGAAAGAAGAATAATACTTGGTTTGAAAGCTTAAGAGTTATACTAGCTTTATGGGAAGTTAGGTATAACGACTTAAGAGAGATAAAAAGAATGGTTTATTGATTTTAAGAAGTTAAGAGACTTGATCTTAAAAGATAAGAGACTTGACTTAATTGAATTAATATGAATTTTGTTAAAAAGTGTGAAACCTCATTCGTGAGTAATGAGTACTTGGTTTTTAAAAGGAATAATGTTTCTTGACTTGAAATCGAATAAGTATCGAACAAACCACTGCAGCGCTAATAAAGGGAAATGTATTGAATAATTAAGTATTATTAAAACCAGTAGAAACCTCCATCTGCATAGAAGCTAAGATGAGACAAAATGATATTACATTTCCTAGATCATGACTGCTTTAATAAGATTGATTTTGAACAAGAATAACCTACTCACATATAAGACATATGTTTCTCAAATTGTTTAAAAGAGAATTATATTCATAAGTGATTAAGACTATGAACTACGAAACCTTTCTAAAATAAGAGACTTAAGTACTTGAAATTAGGCAAACTTGAACTTATGGAAAAGAATGTTGTTACTTGATGTTGAAAAGGAAAGGGTTTTGGTTTACTTAAAAATATGAGTCACTCTATTTTAATACTACGGGTATCGGGTGACCTTTATAAAAGAAATGGATCTTTTAAAAAGCATTTAACGTACGTAATACTTTGGGGTCAGAACCTGGACTTTGGCATAAAATAACCTTGAGTTGTGTGTAACTTGCCTATGCTTGTGGTGATAGCCTTTGTTGTGCAAGTGTTGTATTTCTATGCTACCGAGTCCCATGAGATGGGTCGGGACACGTATTCCATCTGATTCTTCACCGAGTCCCATGAGATGGGCCGGGACACGTATTTCATCTGATTCTTCACCGAGTCCCATGGGATGGGTCGGGACACCTATTTCATCTGATTCTTCACCGAGTCCCATGGGATGGGCCGGGACACGTATTCCACATGATTCTTTCTGGGAGTCCCGTGGGATGGGCGGGACACGTGTCTACATGATTCTTTCCGAGTCCCGTGAGATGGGTGGGACACGTATTCCACGATTTATACCTAGGCTGGCGGTGAGGAAGGAGTTCCACGGGCGTGAGGATGACTTGAGGCGTGAGTCACGACTTGACATGGCGCTTTTATGTTGTGAGCGTAGTTTGGTTATCATACATGTCTCTGCTTTATATAGACTATTATGATTTCATTCTGATATTTTCTGATTTCACATACTTAGTACTGTTATCTTGACCTCCTTGAGCTGCGTTCATCTGCGGTAGAAGTACATCGGTTGTGGATCCTCGCTCATAGGATCACGATTCGGCGTGTTGGGAAGCCGTTTCTTGGAGGCTTATCTTTTGGTATGTTACCACAGTGCATGAGGTTCTTGTACATTCAGGGGTATGGCGGGGCCCTGTCCCGTCATAGTTGTTGTCACTTTCTTAGAGGTCTGTAGTACTATTGTGGGCAGAATTTGTAAAAAGGATAATTGTTCGGGTTTTTATGTATATATATCTTTGAAAGGCAACTATTTTGGTTGCTTTGTTTATTTATCAAATCTCTTGTTACATGTTTATGTTTTATTTCCGCTGATTTTCTCTGATGTTGTATCACTAGGGTGCCCGGGGTAAGGCACCAGTCACGGGCCCGGGTTCGGGTCGTGACAATAAGACACATAGAAGGATATTACATAAGAGAATTGAACTGTAATAGAAGGATATTACAGAAAATAATTGAACTGAAATCACTTCAGAAGAATATTAAAGAAGAAGATTGAACTGTACTTACATGAAATTTGTATTCTGATGAACTTGTGTAGTTTGGCGGGTAGGGAAGTCTTGCCCAATTTTGATGAATAAGGAATCTGTATCTAGAATTATTCTACAGAGAAGTATAGACGTTGATAGACTTATATGACCGTTATAGGTTGAAGTACTGCGAGTAGCGTATTCTACTCGATGGTGGAAAAGGCTAGCAGGATTACAGTACTTTGGAGCTATTTGCTAATAGTCGATAATCGTTGCGAGGTATGTGATTCTTCCTATCCTCTTGAGCATGATATTTTAAAAGAATATGTATAGTACGGTAGACGTACGTGTGTTAACTGAACATGGTTTTACTTCGATGTCTTTTGACTGAAGTTTAAATAATAAAGAATCTTGAAGTATTTCAAAAGAATTAAGAATCGTTTTCGAAAGAAGAGTAATACTTGGTTTTAAAGCTTAATAGTTATACTAGCTTTATGGAAAGTTAGGTATAACGACTTAAGAGTGATAAAAGGAACGATTTACTTAATTGTTTTATGAAAGCCTTGTATGGATTTCGGAAATGAGAATAAGTATCGAACAAACCACAGCAGCGCTAATAAAGGGAAATGTATTGACTAATAAAGTATTATTAAAACCAGTAGAAACCTCCATCTGCATAGAAGCTAAGATGAGACAAAATGATATTACATTTCCTAGATCATGGCTGCTTTAATAAGATTGATTATGAACAAGAATAACCTACTCACATATAAGGCATATGTTGCTCAAATTGTTTTAAAAGAGAATTACGTTCTTAAATGATTAAGACTATGAACTATGAAATCTTTCGAAAATAAGAGACGTGAATATTTGAAATTAGGCAAATTTGAACTTTGGAAAAGAATGTTGTAACTTGATTTTAAAAGGAGAAGTGTTTTGGTTTAAAAAGGAAAGTATGAAAGTTGTTTTGGTTTACTTAAAAATGTTAGTCAATCTATTTTTATAATACGGGCATCGGGTGACCTTAGTAAAAGAAATGGATCTTTTAAAAAGAATTTAACGTACGTAGTACTTTGGGGTTAAAACCTGGACTTTGGTATAACATGAAAGTACCTTGAGTTGTGTGTAACTTTCCTATGTTTGCGTGTGATAGCCTTGTCGTGCTAGTATTGTATTTTTATACCACCGCGTCTCTCAATGGAGGGCCGGCTGATTTGTTATGATCTTACTTGGGCGTCTGGCGGTGGCGGAGGATTCCAGTGCGCTCGCGGTGATAGTGTTAGTCCATGGACTAGCTCTCCATGAGGTTTTACTGATTCGGCCTTTGTATCTGGTGGTTGGCTTTCGTACTTGCCCCGTCTCGTGGCTGATTCGGCCTTGGTATCTGGTAGTTAGCCTTCGCACTTGCCTCATTCAGTTTAGTGACGAAGTCTCGTGATACGGCCTTGGTATCTGGTAGTTAGCCCTCGTACTTGCCGTCGACTCGTGACCACGGCTTTGGTATCTGGTAGTTGGCTTCGTACTTGCCGTGTCGAACCGTGGCGGAGTCTCGTGATCGACCTTGGTATCGGTAGTTAGCCCTCGTGCCCCCGGTCGCCACGTGACCACGGCTTTGGTATCTGGTAGTTGGCTTCGTACTTGCCGCGTCGACCGTGGTTTGGTTCTTTAGTATTGTTAGTCGGCTTTGGTATCGGTAGTTGGCTTTCGTACTTGCCCCAGTCAGTTGATGATCGTCTTTGGTATCTGGTAGTTAGCCTTCATACTTGCCCCGTACGGTTTTATGACCAGTGGGACACAGTGTTTATGTGTACTCGCTTGGTGTTATTATATCATAAATGGCGGTGAGGAAGGTATTCACGGGAATGATTGATGTTGTGGGCGTGAGACTCATAGTTATATTTGAGTGATGACTTTGAGGCGTGAGTCACGACTTGATATATTGCTTATTTATTGTGGGTGTAGTTTGGTTATCATACATGTCTCACCTTTATATAGACTACTATGATTTCATTTCTGATATTTTTCAGTTTCACATACTTGGTACTGTTATGCGACCTCGCCTTGGCTGCGTTCATCTGCGAGTAAAGGTACATCGGTTGTTGATCCTCGCTCATAGGATCACGATTCAGTATTAGGAAGCTCCGTTTCTCGGAGGCTTATCTTTTAGTATAGTCCCTGTCACTATAGGTACTTGTACATTCGAGGGTATGGCGGGGCCACTGTCGTCATGTTGTATAAAAACTCTTAAGTGCAGTAATCTTTGTTGTGGCGGGGTTTGTAAGGATATGCTTTTCAAACTTTGTATATATATATATATGCGAAAGCGACTTTCTCTCGATAAAATGTGTCTCATTTACATTTGATTCATGTCTTATTTTATGTTATTGATTTCTACGATGTATGACTACTTGGGTGCCGGGTAAGGCACGATCATGGGCCGAGCAGTCGTGGCAAAAGTGGTATCGAAGCGATTAATCCTCGGAAAGTGAATACTGACAGTGTCTAGTAAGTCTTGATTATCGATGTGTTGTGCACCACATCTATAATCGAGGAGGCTGCCGAGACATTTAGGGTTAGTTTCCATTCTTCTCATTACGAGATCGTGCCTTAGAAGCGTGTTATAAGTTGGACCCTCGGCGTAATTTCATTTTACCGATTATGCCTCCGCCAAGGCAACCGGGCGGATGGGCAAGGCGTCGAGGAGGCTGCTAGTAGGATGCAGGAGAGAATGCGAGCGCGAGCCGATCATTACACGAGATAGTGCTTGAGCCCGAGTTTTGCGGCGCCCGCTTGACCCATGAGTTTAGAAGCGCGGCGGCGCTTGAGACCTGATACGAACCTCGTCCCACGGCTGGAGCGAGAGGAGATGGTACAAGGAGATGGCCCGATTATTGGCGAGGATAGTGCAAGACATGAGGATAAATTTGGGCCTTGTGATTCGATAGTACACATGGTTCACCCGAGATCAGATAGTTTGAGGATACGGGACTTTCGAGTTGTAGCCCGAGTTCTGGGTGAGGCACGAGGATGATCCGCGAGTTCATTCGGCGATTCTGACGGATCGTAAAGTGATCGAGGCTTGGAGATCAGTCGGTGGTCTTAGGTTCGCATCGGCTGCGTGATCTGCGATCGGTAGTTTGATCGTTGGAGCTGTCAGGAAGTATGCACTTCCGGCCGTATGGGACGAGTTCTCGAGGCATTTCTTGCACATTTCTTGCACATTTCTTGCCTCGCGGATGAGAAGGGCTCGGGCGAAAGATTTTGGTGTTGGCGAAGCGGACGTCTGTTCGGGAATACAATGTGAGTTTGACTCATTAGCTTCGATGCGTCCCGCATTGGTAGCGACATGGAGGGCGAGTGCACCGCTTCGTCACCGGGCTCGATGACTACTTGGCGAGGCTTGTTGGTGTAGCTCTTGGTGGGCATGGACATTGCCGCGCATGCGAGCTTATGCACTTGGATGTGAGGCGGAGCGGTCAGCGGAATAATGAGATCGGCGAGAAGAGGCGAGGGCAGCGAGTCCTTTGGTAACTTTCGAGGCGGACCGCCTCGGCGGAGTTAGTTATGTACCTCACTTGATCTGAGTGGTCCCCATGATCTTGAGCGTCGAGTATTCGGGAGGCGGTCGGGGCTCGAGTTTGAATTTTTGGGAGTAAGTGCTCGCGGATGAGAGTCACCTTGTCTCGATGTGGCGTTGTGGAAAAATTCATAAGGGAAGTGTCGTACTAATTTGGGAGATTGTTATGCTTGCGGCAGCGGGAGCCATTTGGCGAGGCATCGACCCGGTAGCGGTGGGATAGCACGGACTACGAGATCGATTGCGGAGTTCTTCACCTTCCATAGCTAGGCGGGATGTTCATACTGCCGTGAGCCACGGCGAGGTCGTGGTGGAAGTTCGATTTTAGCGGTCCTTGAGCGCCTATTTTCGAGTATATCCTTAACCTCTAAAAGGCGGTTTGTATTGATATTATGATGATGTGTTAAGTGTTATGTTCGGATAGCTTTGTGTTAGAATGTGACTTAGAAGCCTGATTAGTGAAAAGGGTAAGTCTGGGGATGAGAAAATGGTGGACCTTAGAATATTACAGTTGGGACCTTAGATGTAAGGTCGTCTTGAGTAAAAGACTTTACGATTAATCTTTTTCGGAATGCATAAGTATACGTGGAGTAATTGTGGGAAAATTCCTTAGGTTGTGTAACATGAAAGTGGTAGCTTTCAGGACTTGAATAGGTAAGATTGTTCCGGATCGGGGAACAAGAGTTTGGAGCGATTATGGGTCGGGTTGAGGACCATTCGCGGGTCAATCCGCGGCCTGTAGTATGGTGGGGGTCAGTTCGAGGTGGTGCCGCCAGGTGGTAGGGTCACTAGGGTGCTAGGCCCAAGTTTAGATGACCATCGTATGAGTTCGTGGATATGTTCGACCAGAAGCGGATCGTGAAGGCCGGAAATGGCCTTAAAGAAGATCGAGGCTAGTAAGATGACCAAGTTTGGAGGTAGTGACTCCAGAAATTTTGGGAGGCGAAGCAATGGCGAAGTATGAATGCGTATACTAGAAAGAGTTCAAGTGTTCGAGAAGAGTACGACGAGTAAGGAAAGAAGTGAACATGTGCTAAGAAAATATAAATGATCATTTTGTTGTGAAGTAAAGGTGCGAAGAGGATATCTTTTAGACCGTGGGTGTGAGCTTTTGTGATGTAGGAGTGATTCCTCGTTGACTTGGGTTAAGTATTTTCGCGTGTGTTATTTTGTGGCGGTGTGGCATTGGCAACTTGTTTAAGTTAAGAGGAGGCGTTATCGTTACAGTCTTGAGAAGGAACATTCGGGACGAATGTTTCTAGAGAGGAGAATGTTATACCCGTATTTCCGAGTATATGCGTGAGGACGTGCGTACAAAGTTTAAGCCTTAAGTAGGCCAAGGACAAAATTTTGTGCACTACCAAAAAGAATTGTTTTTCAGGCAAACGTTTTCCAAACTGCGAAGGAAAATTTAGCTGCAACATTTATTATTTTTGCGGATTTTTCCAGAGATGAAAGATTTTGGACCAACGAGAGGCGACACTTGTCACCTCAAGTTAGCGGACTCATGGGTGAAACTTGGCACGTTTTTGCCTTGTTTTTGGTCAAGGAGTTGGTAGGATATTTTGTGATAATTTGTGTGGTAGATGGATAAGGTACACTTGCCCAAATCCTCACCCTCCACTTGCCCACCACTTGTCTTGATCTTGGCCATTGATTGGCCTATAAATACCCCCCCCTTAGTTGAAGACTTCTTCATACACAAATCATTTTCCAAGTCTAAAAATCCCTCCCCTCTTAGCAAGGTTCTCGTACAAACCCTTGGTGAGGCCTTGGCCGAAACCCCCCCCCCCCCTCCTAGTGGTGCTAGCCGAAACATACCCCCTCCTCAGGTTGTTCTCGTGAAATACACCCCCTTGGTAGAAAAGTATTCTCCAAGTATTGTTACTATTCCAAAATACCTTGGCCCAAATACCTTGTAGTATTCCAAGGTTACACCTATACTAAAAGGCCAGAAATACTATTATACTTCCCTTCAGTCACAAAAACGAAAACCTAAGGAAAATCTTCATAGTTGGTTGAAGTGTTAAGTAGAAGTTGTGTAGAACTTCTAAGGGTTCTTGGTGCGAATTGGAGCGTTCAGAATAGGAGCTAAACGTTGCTCAGGATCGACATTTAAACTTGGATAATTTTGGGCTTATCGAGGTAAATACTCTTGTCCTTCTATTGTAATTGGAAATTACATACTGTAGTAGTATAGAATTGAATATAAGACACATAGAAGGATATTACAGAAGAGAATTGAACTGTAATAGAAGGATATTACAGAAAAGAATTGAACTGAAATCATTTCAGAAGAATATTAAAGAAGAAGATTGAACTGTACTTACATGAAATTTGTATTCTGATGACTTGTGTAGTTTGGCGGGTAGGGAAGTGCTGCCCAATTTTCAGTAGAATAAGGAATTTGTATCTAGAATTATTCTACAGAGAAGTCTAGACGTTGATCGACTTATATGACCGTTATAGGTTGAAGTACTGCGAGTAGCGTATTCTACTCGAGGGTGGAAAAGGCTAGCATGATTACAGTACTTTGGAGCTATTTTCTAATAGTCGATAATCGTCGCGAGGTATGTGATTCTTCCTATCCTCTTGAGCATGATATTTTAAAAGAATATGTATAGTACGGTAGACGTACGTGTGTTAACTGAACATGGTTTTACTTCGATGTCTTTTGACTGGAGTTTTAAATAATAAAGAATCTTGAAGTATTTCAAAAGAATTAAGAATAGTTTTTGAAAGAAGAGTAATACTTGATTTTAAAGCTTAAGAGTTATACTAGATTTATGGGAAGTTAGGTATAACGACTTAAGAGTGATAAAATGAACGGTTTACTTAATTGTTTTATGAAAGCCTTGTATGGATTTCGGAAATGAGAATAAGTATCGAACAAACCACAGCAGCGCTAATAAAGGGAAATGTATTGACTAATAAAGTATTATTAAAACCAGTAGAAACCTCCATCTGCATAGAAGCTAAGATGAGACAAAATGATATTACATTTCCTAGATCATGGCTGCTTTAATAAGATTGATTATGAACAAGAATAACCTACTCACATATAAGGCATATGTTGTTCAAATTGTTTTAAAAGAGAATTACGTTCTTAAATGATTAAGACTATGAACTATTGTCACGACCCGAACCCGGGCCCGTGACTGGTGCCTTACCCCGGGCACCCTAGTAGACATACATCAGAGTAATCAGCGGAACATAAACAAGACATGAAATATCAAGAAATGTAAAACAATTATCTGAGAAAATTCGCCTTTCGGCATAATATATAAAACTTAAATCCGAACAGTTACATCCTATTACAACTCTGCCCACAACAGCACTACAGACCTCTAAGAATGACATGACAACAATGGCGGGACAGGGCCCCGCCATACCCCTGAATGTAAGCACCTACCACGACAGGGGACTATACCATTGATAAGCCTCCGGAGAAACGGAGCTTCCCAAATGACTGTGACCACGAGAACTAGGATCGGCGGCGGTGTACCTCAACTGCGGCGTGAGCGGCCTTCGGAGGTCGATGCAACGGTACCAGTATGTGGCGAAAATCACGTAAATGAAATCATAGTAGTCTATATAAAGCGGGAGACATGTATGATAGCAAACTACGATTCCACAATAAATAGCGATCATGTCAAGTCGGGGACTCACGCCTCAAGTCATCACTCAAATATAACAATGGGTCTCGCGCCCACAACATCAATCATGCGTGGAAAACCTTCCTCACTGCCGTGATCTATGATATAAAAGCACCAAGGAATACACATGAACACCAAGTCCACTGTGTCATCAAAACCGTCACGGGAGTAAGTGCGAAGGCATAGCCAGACTACTAAAACCACGGTACAACAAGGTCATAAGCGTATCATGATCTGTCTGACCGTCGCGTGATCAGGCGGTCACTCGCGCGATATCTAATGTGCGCATCTAGCCACTGGAACTTCCGTAGCTCGCGTGGAGGCCACTCGATAGCCTCGTGAGGTATTCCCCACATCGAGGGTAGCTACTCCCGGCGGCGTCTGGACTCGCGATCCGCGTAGCCCATGTAGACGCGTGACCATAAAGGCGCCGCTAACACGGAACTCTCGTAGCTCGCATGGGTGTCACATGGACCGCTGAGTCTACCACGCGTGGAGAAGCAACCCCGGAATCATAAGTGATATAATACTAACATAACAGTTTATCGTTTAAACAACATAACCATAACAAGGGAAAACCCCTTTACACAAACATCACAAGATACTAACACACGTAGCATCCTAACATGTTTACTCAACATGAAAGTATTACAAGACTATCACAACTCAATCACAATCAAGTTATTCACACAAGGGACTTTCTACTTTATGTTTACGAGTTCGGGTTTTTATTCCCAAAGTACTTCATACATTAACTCTTTAAAAGATACGTTACTTTCACAAAAGTCACACAATATCCGTAGTATATAAGAAAATAGAGTGACTATCTTTTAAGTAAACCAAAACACTTTCCTTTGTAAAATCAGGTAACAACATTATTTTCCAAACGTTCAAGTTTGCCTAATTTCAATTGTTCAAGTTTCTCATTTTTCGAAAGGTTTCGTAGTTCATAGTATTAATCACTTAATGATATAATTCTCCTTTAAAATGATTTGAGAAACATATGCCTTATATGTGAGCAGGTTATTCTTGTTTATAACAATCTTATTACCGCAGCCATGATCTAGGAAATGTAATATCATTTTGTCTCATCTTAGCTTCTATGCAGATGGAGGTTTCTACTGGTTTTAATAGTACATTAATTAGTCAGTACATTTCCCTTTATTAACACTGCAGTGGTTTGTTCGATGCTTATTCTGATTTCCGAAATCAGTAAAACATTATTCTTTTAAAAACCAAGTACTCATTACTCGCGAATGAGGTTTTACAACATTTTTAACAAAATGTTAATTACCAAGTAAAACAAGTTAAGTCTCTTATCTTTTAAGATTAAGTCTCTTAACTTTTAAAAATCAGTAAGCCATTCTCTTTACCTCTCTTAAGACGTTATACCTAACTTCCCATAAAGCTAGTATCACTCTTATGTTTTCAAACCAAGTATTACTCTTCTTTTGAAATACCTCAAGTTCTTTATTATCACACATCAAGTCAGTTATAAGTCAAATCAGTTACCTTTTAAAACCACAAATCATTTTCTTACCTACATAAAGCTGTTATAACCAACTTCCCATAAAGCCGTTATAACACTTTATGTTTTAAACCAATCAAATACATTTAACACATGTACGTCTACCGTACTACATAGTTATACACATATCATGCTAGAAAAGATAGGAAGAGGTTCACATACCTCGCGACGATTATCGACTAATAGCAAAACGCTCCAAGTACCTCAAACCGCCAGCTACCCCTTAAGCCAAGTAGATCACGCCATACGTAGTACTTCAACCTTTAGAGGCCACAAGGCGCCTATTAACATCTAGATCTCAACGTAGAATATTCTCAGAAAATTCGCTCACCCCGCATTGCGTAAATCTCCTCTATCGAGTGCTATCAAGCCAACCGGGGGTTTATACGTCTAACGGGCGTGTACAATTCTACTTCACAAGTAAGGCTACACAAGTCTCGTAAAGCGATCTATGTAATTCTGATTCAGTTCTCCTTATTTATATTCAGGCTTAAGTCAAAAGACATTGCCGCAAAGCTACGTTCAGTTCTATATATAGTATACTTCAACTATATATTCCTACAACATGTAATTTCCAATTACAATAGGGGGACAAGATATTTACCTCGATAAGCCCAAAATTATCCAAGTTTAATGTCGCTCCTGAGCAACGTTTAGCTCAACTCATGGCGCTCCAACCGCTCCAAACCACCCTTAGAAGTTCTACGCAACTTCTTCTTAATACTCCAACCAACTATGGAGATTTTCCTTAGGGTTTCGTTTTTGTGACTGAGGGAAAGTATAATAGTATTTCTGGGCTTTTCGTATAGAGGTAACCTTGGGAATACTACAAGGTATTTGGGCATTATAACAATACTAGGAGAGTATTTCTATACCACAAAAAGGGGGTGTATTTATACGAGACAACACCACAAGGGGGGGTGTATACCCCTCGGCCAACCCCACTAGGAGGGGGGGTACTCTCGGCCAAGGGGGGTAGGGGTTCTCGGCCAAGGGGCCTCACCAAGGGGAGAGGGACAAGAACACTACAAGAGAGGGGGGGGGGGGGGATTTTAGACTTAGGAAATTATTTGGATGAAGAAGTCTTCAAAGGGGGAGGGTATTTATAGGCCAAGCAAAGGCCAATCAATGGCCAAGATCTAGCCAAGTGCTATGCAAGTGTAGGGCCAAGATATGCCCAAGTGCCCCCCTAGTCCCTACTCCTTAAAACCCTCACAAATATCTTACCAACTACTTGACAAAAAAGCCAAGACCAATCGGCCACTTCACCGCCCCAACGTCCCCAATGAGAGGGTGACAAGTGTCGCCCTCTCGTTGGTCCAAAATGTTTCGTCTCTCGGAAAAATCCGCAAAAAAATAGAAATGACATAGTCGGAATTTTCCCTTCGCAAGTTATGTAAAACGTTTCGTCGAAAAACGACTCTAACCGGGTGTTGTGCACAAAGTAAAATCGGCCAAGCCACTTTTAAAGCCCAAACTTTTCTACGTACGTCCTTACGTACATACTCTGGAAATACGGGGTATAACATTCTCCCCTCCTTAGAAACATTCGTCCCGAATGTTCCTTCTAAGTCTCAAAACAAACGTGCGCCAGTATAGTCTTCACTACTATACTTACGAACAATCACGCCCTGTTGGCGCGAAACACCTGCGCAAATACTTACATCTAAGTCCACGAGGAAACACCTCTAACATCACAAAAAGCACTCACCCGAGGTCTAAAATATACTTCCTTCGCACCTTCTTCATACAAAAGAAATGATCACATCGATGCTCGCAATACATGCTCGTTTCTTCCCTTACGCGTCGTACCCTTCTCGTACACTCGAACTCCTTCTCATAACTTACCATATTCCTTCTACTGATTCCGTTCCCGAAATCTCTGGGTTACTATCTCCAACTTGGTCATCACTAACTGGGAACACTCTGGATGGATCTCCGATACTTTCCCGAACATAGCAATACGAAAGATCGGACGTACTATCTCCTACGTCGGACGGCAATACTAACATATAGGCAACCTGGCCTACTCTTCACATAATCTGAAAAGGCCCAAAGTAACTCGGGCTAAGTTTCTCCGATCTCGAATCTCGTCACCGCCAGGGGTGGTACCTTCAAGAAAACCCACCGTCATCCTGAACTCCAAGCGTCGTCGCCGATCATCCGTATGACTTCTATTGATTCTGAGCTGTCGATAACCTCTCCTGGATAGGCTTCACCCTATCCTCATCCTGCCGAAACAAGTATGAACCCACTATCTGAACTTTGCCAACATCGAACCAATCGAACGGCAACTTACATTTCCGCCCCTACAAGGCGTCATAAAGCGACATTCGAATACTGAAATGGTGGTTATAAAAACACTCCTTAACGAGGAGGCAACAATCTTACGACTAACCACGAAATCCAAACACCGGCAGGCGAATCGACATCGAGACTCGCTGAGCTCACAACCTGCTGGTAAAACCTCACGAAAAGAAGCAGTAGAACACGGGCTTCACTGCGCCATAAGGTGAAGGTAGGAACCTCGTCGCACCTTACCACCTTCCCGATATAACATCATCGCCAAACGGTCTGGCCGAAGAACACGATGAGCTGCCCCATCGGCCCGACTCTCGTTAAGCGCGCGCGAACTCGTCTGGTTAACCAAACACAGCCTAACACCCTCGTGACCTATCACAAGGCGGGACCACAACCGACCCGCACCATACAGTCGCGGGTTGACCCGTGGCCTCAACCCGACCGCGCGCAAACACTAGCTCCCGATCCAGGAAAACTCTCACTAATCACGTTACGAAAAACCTGGCGGTCTTCTTAGCTCAACTACCCTCTTTCATTTCACACTACTCGGGGACTTTTATACAAACATAGCTCACGTGCACTATGCACTCAGATAAGGATCAAACATAACAATACATCTTTACAGAGATGGCCTTACCTCTAAGGTCTCTGCATTATACACTCTAAGCCTCACACTTCCTATCCCCAATCTTTCCCGGGTTACTAACCATGATTTCTAATCACAACTAACATGCTGCAATCAGAACATAGCACTTATGATATACTCATATTATCAAACAATACTAATCTCTAGAGGGTTAAGGATAAACCTGTATCTCTGCTTCACTCCGCTTAGTTCTGTCGAATCTACCCGTGTGCATAGCTAAGAAAGGTGTGACGAATCGGCGATCATGAAAGTGAGTCCTCCTACTAGGACATCCTTACGACACATGGCCGGCGGTGATCGAAAGCACCAACAAAAGCGACATTCCCAGGATGACATCGCGCAGCTGTGAATACGAGGAAAAAGCGAATCGGTGGTGGAGCATACGTGTAGGCGTGAGCGGAAACTCTGGAGTGATGACCAACTCCTGCATACCCGAAAGTCCTGAAATCCGTGGAAGACTACTCTGCACTGGCGGAGGTGCATATCTAATCTGCTGGTGAGGTGACTCGCCTCGAAAGTTACCGAAGGACCTTGCTGCTCTGGCCCTCTTCTGCTGTCCTTCGTTAACCCGTCGGTTTCTACGTTTCTCGGCCTGCTGCGCATAAGCCCGTACACAGGCCATGCTCAAGCCTAACTGAAGAATTACTCTTGCACAACCCTCTCTTAGATAGTCATCAAGACTCGCGGTACATCGGTATACTCTCTGGTAGCCAAATCCATAGCTAGTAACAGGGTCGCCTCTTTGCAATCTATATTCTCTGCTCCCGGTCGTGGAACTGAAGGTTCAATTATCATGGCCGCAGTAGGAACTGCTGCCGCCGTGCTAAACTCTGCTGGGGCTGGTGACGTAGCATAACTCCCCGAATGAAACACCACCCCAGGTGATGATTGGGCCTGTGCCCTCGTAACCCTCTGTACTCTACTCGCAGCTTCCTCTGCTGCCTTGCCCTCCTGGGCTCGGGTTGCCTTACACGGAGGCATAACGGTAAGGGAAAGAAATACGTTAGAGGGTCCAACTTACAACACAGCTCTAAGGCACGATCTCAGAGTGAGAAGAATGGAAACCAATCCTAAATATCCTATAGCCTCCTGATTATTGGTGTGGTGCACAACACACCGATAATCAAGACTCTACTAGATCTGATGCGTAGACACTTTCCAGGATTAAGCGCTCGATACCACTTTTGTCACGACCGAACGGGCGTGATGGTGCCTACCGGGCACCCTAGTAGACATACATCAGTGTCAATGAACATAAACAAGACATGAAATATCAAGAAGTGTAAAACAATTATCTGAGAAAATTCGCCTTTCGGCATAATATATAAAACTTAAATCCGAACAGTTACATCCCATTACAACTCTGCCCACAACAGCACTACAGACCTCTAAGAATGACATGACAACAATGGCGGGATAGGGCCCCGCCATACCCCTGAATGTAAGCACCTACCACGACAGGGGACTATACCACTGATAAGCCTCCGAAGAAACGGAGCTTCCCAAACGCTGAACTGTGACCCTGAGAACTAGGATCAACGACTGGTGTACCTCAACCTGCGGCATGAACGCAGCCCCCCGAAGGAGGTCGATACAGTACCAGTATGTGGCGAAAATCGTAAATGAAATCATAGTAGTCTATATAAAGCGGGAGACATGTATGATAACCAAACTACGATTCCTGATAAATAGCGATCATGTCAAGTCAGGGACTCACGCCCTCAAAGTCATCACTCAAATAAACAATGGGTCTCACGCCCACAACATCAATCATGCCCGTGGAATACTTTCCTCACTGCCGGCAGTTTATGATATAAAAGCACCAAGGAATACACATGAACACGTGTCCCACGTGTCATCATAAAACCGTCTGGGGTAATGCGAAGGCATAGCCGACTACTAAAACCACGCACAACAAGGTCATAATCGTATCATGATCTGTCTGCACCGTCACATGATCAAAGTTGGCCACTCGCTCGCGCGATATCTAATGTGCGCATCTAGCCACAGAACTTCCGTAGCTCGCGTGGGCCACTCGATGGCCGCGTGAGGTATTCCGCATCGAGGGTAGCTACTCCCGTGGCGTCACGGACTCGCGATCGCGTAGCCACATGAACCGCATGACCATAAAGGCGCGCACTAACACGGAACTCGTAGCTCGCGTGGGTGTCACGCGCACCGTATGAGGTATTCTCGAATCATAGGTCACACAGACCGCTTTGAGTCTACCCGCGTGAGGCGACAACCCGGAATCATGAGTGATATAATACTAACATAACAGTTTATCGTTTAAACAACATAACCATAACAAGGGAAAACCCCTTTACACAAACATCACAAGATACTAACACACGTAGCATCCTAACATGTTTACTCAACAAGAAAGTATTACAAGACTATCACAACTCAATCACAATCAAGTTATTCACACAAGGGACTTTCTACTTTATGTTAACGAGTTCAGGTTTTTATTCCCAAAGTACTTCATACATTAACTCTTTAAAAGATACGTTACTTTCACAAAAGTCACACAATACCCGTAGTATATAAGAAAATAGAGTGACTATCTTTTAAGTAAACCAAAACACTTTCCTTTGTAAAATCAGGTAACAACATTATTTTCCAAACGTTCAAGTTTGCCTAATTTCAATTGTTCAAGTTTCTCATTTTTCGAAAGGTTTCGTAGTTCATAGTATTAATCACTTAATGATATAATTCTCCTTTAAAATGATTTGAGAAACATATGCCTTATATGTGAGCAGGTTATTCTTGTTTATAACAATCTTATTACATGACCATGATCTAGGAAATGTAATATCATTTTGTCTCATCTTAGCTTCTATGCGGATGGAGGTTTCTCTTGGTTTTAATAGTACATTAATTAGTCAAGACATTTCCCTTTATTAACAACTGCGATGGTTTGTTCGATGCTTATTCTGATTTCCGAAATCAGTAAAACATTATTCTTTTAAAAACCAAGTACTCATTACTCGCGAATGAGGTTTTACAACATTATTAAAAAAATGTTAATTACCAAGTAAAACAAGTTAAGTCTCTTATCTTTTAAGATTAAGTCTCTTAACTTTTAAAAATCAGTAAGCCATTCTCTTTACCTCTCTTAAGACGTTATACCTAACTTCCCATAAAGCTAGTATCACTCTTATGTTTTCAAACCAAGTATTACTCTTCTTTTGAAATACCTCAAGTTCTTTATTATCACACATCAAGTCAGTTATAAGTCAAATCAGTTACCTTTTAAAACCACAAAGCATTTTCTTACCTACATAAAGCTGTTATAACCAACTTCCCATAAAGCCGTTATAACACTTTATGTTTTAAACCAATCAAATACATTTAACACATGCGTCTCTGCAGACTACATAGTTATACACATATCATGCTAGAAAAGATAGGAAGAGGTTCACATACCTCGCGACGATTATCGACTAATAGCAAAACGCTCCAAGTACTTCAAACCGTCGGCTACCCCTTAAGCCAAGTAGATCACGCCATACGTAGTACTTCAACCTATAGAGGCCACAAGGCGCCTATTAACATCTAGATCTCAACGTAGAATATTCTACAGAAAATTCGACAGCACCTCCCCCCCCCCCCCACAACTGCGTAAATCTCCTCCTCTATCGAGGACGGCTATCAAGCCAACCAGGGGGGGGGGGTTTATACGTCTAACCGGACGTGTACAATTCTACTTCACATTAAGGATACACAAGTCTACTGTAAAACAATCCTATGTAATTACAGTTCAATTCTCTTTCTTTATATTCAGGCTTAAGTCAAAAGACATTGCCGCAAAGCTACGTTCAGTTCTATATATAGTATACTTCAAATATATATTCCTACAACATGTAATTTCCAATTACAATAGGGGGACAAGATATTTACCTCGATAAGCCCAAAATTATCCAAGTTTAATGTCGCTCCTGAGCAACGTTTAGCTCCAACTCCGCGCGCTCCAACCCGCTCCAAACCACCCTTAGAAGTTCTACGCAACTTCTTCTTAATACTCCAACCAACTATGGAGATTTTCCTTAGGGTTTCGTTTTTGTGACTGAGGGAAAGTATAATAGTATTTCTGGGCTTTTCGTATAGAGGTAACCTTGGGAATACTACAAGGTATTTGGGCATTATAACAATACTAGGAGAGTATTTCTATACCACAAAAAGGGGGGTGTATTTATACGAGACAACACCACAAGGGGGGGGTGTATACCCCTCGGCCAACCCCACTAGGAGGGGGGTACTCTCGGCCAAGGGGGGGAGGGGTTCTCGGCCAAGGGGCCTCACCAAGGGGAGAGGGACGAGAACACTACAAGAGAGGGGGGGGGAGGATTTCAGACTTAGGAAATTATTTGGATGAAGAAGTCTTCAAAGGGGGAGGGTATTTATAGGCCAAGCAAAGGCCAATCAATGGCCAAGATCTAGCCAAGTGCTATGCAAGTGTAGGGCCAAGATATGCCCAAGTGCCCCCCTAGTCCCTACTCCTTAAAACCCTCACAAATATCTTACCAACTACTTGACAAAAAAGCCAAGACCAATCGGCCACTTCACCGCCCCAACGTCCCCAATGAGAGGGTGACAAGTGTCGCCCTCTCGTTGGTCCAAAATGTTTCGTCTCTCGGAAAATCCGCAAAAAATAGAAATGACATAGCCGGAATTTTCCCTTCGCAAGTTATGTAAAACGTTTCGTCGAAAAACGACTCTAACCGGGTGTTGTGCACAAAGTAAAATCGGCCAAGCCACTTTTAAAGCCCAAACTTTTCTACATTCGTCCTTTCGTACATACTCTGGAAATACGGGGTATAACAACTATGAAATCTTTCGAAAATAAGAGACGTGAATATTTGAAATTGGGCAAATTTGAACTTTGGAAAAGAATGTTGTAACTTGATTTTAAAAGGAGAAGTGTTTTGGTTTAAAAAGGAAAGTATGGAAGTTGTTTTGGTTTACTTAAAAATGTTAATCACTCTATTTTTATAATACGGGCATCGGGTGACCTTTGTAAAAGAAATGGATCTTTTAAAAAGAATTTAACGTACGTAGTACTTTGGGGTTAAAACCTGGACTTTGGCATAACATGAAAGTACCTTGAGTTGTAACTTGCCTATGTTTGCGTGTGATAGCCTTGTCGTGCTAGTATTGTATTTCTATACCACCGCGTCTCTCAATGGAGGGCCGGCTGATTTGTTATGATCTTACTTGGACGTACCGGCAGTGACGGAGGATTCCACGGGTGTGCTCCTGTTGATAGTGTTATTCCATTGACTAGCTCTCCATGAGGATTTACTGATTCGGCCTTGGTATTTGGTGGTTGGCTTTCGTACTTTCCCCGTCTCGTGGCTGATTCGGCCTTGGTATCTGGTAGTTAGCCTTCGCACTTGCCCCGTTCAGTTTAGTGGCGAAGTCTCGTGATCTGACGCGGTATCCGTAGTTAGCCCTCGTACTTGCCCCGGTCAGCTACGTGACACGGCTTTGGTATCTGGTAGTTGGCTTTCGTACTTGCCCCGTATCAGCTTCGTGGCGGAGTCTCGTGATGCGGCCTTGGTATCTGGTAGTTAGCCCTCGTACTTGCCCCGGTCAGCTACGTGACACGGCTTTGGTATCTGGTAGTTGGCTTTCGTACTTGCCCCGCATCAGCTTCGTGGTTTGGTTGTTTAGTATTGTTAGTACGGCTTTGGTATCTGGTAGTTGGCTTTCGTACTTGCCCCGATCAGTTGATGATGCGGCTTTGGTATCTGGTAGTTAGCCTTCGTACTTGCCCCGTACGGTTTTATGACTCAGGTGGGACCTGGTGTTTATGTGTACTCCTTGGTGTTATTATATCATAGACTGCCGGCAGTGAGGAAGGTATTCCACGGGCATGATTGATGTTGTGGGCGTGAGACCCATAGTTATATTTGAGTGATGACTTTGAGGGCGTGAGTCCCTGACTTGACATGACTGCTTATTTATTGTGGACTGTAGTTTGGTTATCATACATGTCTCCTGCTTTATATAGACTACTATGATTTCATTTCTGATATTTTTGATTTCACATACTTGGTACTGTTATCTTGACCTCCTTGAAGTGCGTTCATCTGCATGAGTAAAGGTACATCGGTTGTTGATCCTCGCCATAGGATCACGATTCGCGTATTAGGAAGCTCCGTTTCTCGGAGGCTTATCTTTTGGTATAGTCCTGTCACATTGTAGGTACTTGTACATTCGGGTATGGCGAGGCCACTCCCGTCATGTTGTATAAAAACTCTTAAGTGCAGTAATCTTGTTGTGGGCAGGGTTTGTAAGGATGTAACTGTTCAAACTTTGTATATATATATATATATATGCCGAAAGGCGACTTTCTCTCTGATAAAATGTGTCTCATTTTACATTTGATTCATGTCTTGTTTTTATGTTCCGCTGATTTCTCTGATGTATGACTACTTGGGTGCCCGGGTAAGGCACCAGTCACGGGCCCCGGAACGGGTCGTGACATCCGTCGTGCCGAACTCTCTTGTTTCTCGATCCGGAACAATCTCACAAATCAAGTCACGAAAACTTAGTGGTCTTCTTAGCTCAACTACCCTATTTCATTTCATACCACTCAGGGACTTATCACACAAATATATCCCACGTATACTATGCATTCTGATAAGGGTCAACACAAACATAAATCTTTTACTCAAGATGGCCTCGCATCTAAGGTTTCTACGTATAAAACTCTAAGGCTTACACTTTCCCTGTCCCCAAACTTACCCTTCTAACTAACCATGTCTCTAAACCACAATATACACAACACTATCTGTACAAAGTACTCAACATATAATCATCGTATCACGCATGATAATCTCTAGAGGGTTAAGGATATACCTGAAAAATAGGCGGTTCAAAGGACCGCTAAAACTGGGAACTTCCACCGCGACCTGCATGCGTGGCTGCGTGTATGAACATCCCGCCTAGCTATGGAAGGTGAAGAACCCATGGCCCGATCTCGTAGTCTGTGCTATCCCACCAGTGCTACCTCTGGTCGGACAGTCCCTCGCCAAATGGCCCTGTTGGCCGCAAGCATAACAATCTCCCAAATTAGTATGACACTCACCCTTATGAATTTTTCCACAACGGCCACACTGAGACAAGGGTAGCCTCATCCGGCGAGCACTCCTACTCCCCTGAAAATCTGAAACCTGGGAGCCCTGACCTGCTCCTGAATATCCCGAATGTCCCGAAGACTGTGGAGGACCACTCTGTACTGGCGGAGGTACATAACTAGTCTGCTGCTGAGGAGGTCCGCCTCGAAAGTCGCCAAAAGACCCTGCTGTCCTGGCCCTCTTCTGTTGATCCTGGTCATTCCGCCGACCTCTCCGCTCCTCACACCCAAGTACATAAGCCTGCATGCGGGCAATGTCCATGCCCGACTGAAGAGCTACACCCGAACAAGCCTCTGCCAAGTAGTCATCAAGCCCGGTGACGTAGCGGTGCCCTCTGTCCCCCATGTCAGCTACTAACGCGGGGACGTACCGAGCTAGTGAGCCAAACTCCACATTGTACTCCCGAACCGTACGCCCGTCCTGCCTCAATATTAAAAATATGTCGGCCCGTACCCTCCTCATCTGCGATGGCAAGAAGTGGCTGAGAAATGCCTCCGAGAACTCGTCCCAAATAGCTGGAGGCGCATGCTCCCCCCGGGACAACTCCGTGAATCAAACGATCATTGCGGTGTCACGCAGCCGATGTGAACCTAAGACCACTGACTCGGTCTCCGAAGCCTTGATCACTCTCATGATCCGCAGAATCGTCGGATGAACTCTGCGGATCATCCTCGGGCCTCGATCCATAAAACACCGGCGGCCGCAACTCGTAAAGTCCCGCGATCTCAAACTATCCGCTCTCGTGAACTACGGTACTCTGCACGTCAGGAATATCTGCGTCAATTTATCCTCGTGCCTTGCCACTATCACGGCCAATAATCGGGCCATCTCTTTGTACCCAACTCCTGCTCCGGGTTGCGGGGATGGAGGCTCAATCGTGGTCTCGGCACCCGCTGCGACTCTAAACTTCTTTGAAATTTGGCGGCGTCGCAAAACTCGCCGTCTTGAAGCGCTATCTCAGGTAATGACCGGGCCTGCGCCCTCGTACTCCTCTGTATCCTAGCGCTTCGGCTGCCTTGCCCATCTGGGCGGGTTGCCGTCTTGTGAGGCATAATCGGTAAAAAGCGAAATACGTCGGAGGGTCAACTTATAACACGACTCTAAGGCACGATCTCGTAATGAGAAGAATGAAACCAATCCTAAATGTCCTGCAGACCTCGATTATAGATGTGGTGCACAACACATCGATAATCAAGACTCTACTAGACACGGTGCGTAGACACTTTCCGAGGATTAATCGCTCGATACCACTTTTGTCACGACCGACCGATCCGGGCGTGGTATGCCTTACCCGCACCCAGTAGACATACATCGTCGAGTAACGGCGGAATATAAAACAAGACATGAAACAATATGAAGAAAGCAGTTTATCGAGAAAAATTGCCCTTCGGCATATATATAATAAAACTTGAGCGATTCATCCCATTTACAACACCGCCCACAAGATTACTACGCACCTCTAAGAATGTAACAACAACTATGATGGGACGGGGCCGCCATACTACCACGAATGTACAAGAGCCTGACTCAGGAAACATGCAAAAGATAAGCCTCGGAGAAGCGGGCTTCCCAATACTGAGCGTGATCCTATGGCGAGGATCAACAACGGTGTACCTCACTGCGGCGTGAACCCGGCCCCGAAGGAGGTCGATGCAACAGTACAGTATGTGGCGAAAAATCAGAACGAAATCATACGATCTAAAACAAAAGCAGGAGGCATGTATGATAACAAAACTACGATTCACAATATAAAGCGATCATGTCAAGTCGTGGACTCACGCCTCAAAGTTATCCCTCGTACGTGGAACTCCTTCCTCACTGCCGGCAGTCTAGGTATAAATCGTATGATACGTATATCATGTCTCGGCCCATCCCATGGGACTCGATAGGAATCGTACATGTCTCGGCCCATCTCATGGGACTCGATAGGAATCGTACATGTCTCGGCCCATCTCATGGGACTCGATAGGAATCGTACATGTCTCGGCCCATCTCATGGGACTCGATAGGAATCGTACATGTCTCGGCCCATCTCATGGGACTCGATAGGAATCGTTCGTGTCTCGGCCCATCTCATGGGACTCGATAGGAATCGTACATGTCTCGGCCCATCTCATGGGACTCGATAGGAATCGTACATGTCTCGGCCCATCTCATGGGACTCGATAGGAATCGTACATGTCTCGGCCCATCTCATGGGACTCGATAGGAATCGTACATGTCTCGGCCCATCTCATAGGACTCGATAGGAATCGTATGGAATACATGTCTCGGCCCATCTCATGGACGCGGTGTCGAGTGAAATACATTCCCGATTCATCCCATGAACGCAGTATAGAATCGACCATAACATTTAAACGCTCTTTTAAGACAGATTAAGATAATACCATGTTTTCCTTTTAAAACAACTAAGGCAATATTATGCCCTTCTTTTTAAACCAAAACACTTTCCTTCTTTAAGTCAAGTAACAACATTCTTTTCCGAAGTTCAAGTTTGCCTAATTTCAAATATTCACGTCTCTTATTTTCGAAAGGTTTCATAGTTCATAGTCTTAATCATTTAACAACATAATTCTCTTTTAAAACAATTGAGTAATATATGTCTTATGTGTGAGTAGGTTATTCTTGTTTATAACAATCTTATTAAAGCATCCATGATCTAGGAAATGTAATAAAATTTTGTCTTATCTTAGCTTCTATCCAGATGGAGGTTCTACTGGTTTTAAATATAATTACTTATTTGTCAATACATTTTCCTTTATTAACGCTGCAGTGGTTCGTTCGATACTTATTCTCATTTCTGAAATCAGTAAAACATTATTCCTTTAAAAAAAACAAGTACTCATTACTCACGAATGAGGTTTCACACTTTTTAACAAAATTCATATCAATTCATTTAAGTCAAGTCTCTTATCTTTTTAGATCAAGTCTCTTAACTTCTAAAATCAATAAACCATTCTTTTTATTACTCTTAAGTCGTTATACCTAACTTCTCATAAAGCTAGTATAACTCTTAAACTTTCAAAACCAAGTATTACTCTTCTTTTAAAAACGATTCTTAATTCTTTTGAAATACTTCAAGATTCTTATTATTTAAAACTCAAGTCAAAAGGCATCGAAGTAAAACCACGTTCAGTTAACACACGTACGTCTACCGTACTATATATATATTCTTTTAAAATATCATGCTCAAGAGGATAGGAAGAATCACATACCTCGCGACGATTATCGACTATTAGCAAATAGCTCCAAAGCACTGTAATCCTGCTAGCCTTTTCCACCATTCGAGTAGAATACGCTACTCGCAGTACTTCAACCTATAATGGTCATATCAGTCTATCAACGTCTAGACTACTCTGTAGAATAATTCTAGATACAGATTCCTTATTCTACGGAAAATTGGGCAGCACTTCCCTACCCGCCAAACTACACAAGTCTACTGTAAATCTGCCTATGTAAATCTGATTCGGTCTTCTTCTTTAATATTCTTCTGATGTGATTTCAATTCAATTCTCTTCTTTAATACCATCCTTATATACGTCTTATACTCATTTATATAATACTACAGTATGTAATTTCCAATTACAATAGAAGGACAATAGTAATTACCTCGATAAGCCCAAAATTATCCAAGTTTTAATGTCGATCCTGAGCAACGTTTAGCTCCTCTGCAGGCGCTCCAACCCGCTCAAACAACCCTTAGAAGTTCTACGCAACTTCTTCTTAATACTTCAACCCGCTATGAAGATTTTCCTTAGGGTTTCGTTTTTGTGACTGAAGGGAAGTATAATAGTATTTCTGGGCTTTTAGTATAGGTGTAACCTTGGAATACTACAAGGTATTTGGGCCAAGGTATTTTGGAATAGTAACAATACTTGGAGAATACTTTTCTACCTGGGGGTATTTCACGAGAACAACTCGAGGAAGGGGTTGGTTTCGGCCAAGGCTTCTCAAAGGGGGAGGGGGACCTTGGGACGAAAACTTCTATCAAAGGGAGAGGGATTTTGAGACTTGGAAAGTGTTTAAGGGATGAAGATTTAGTCTTGCATTTGAGGGGTATTTATAGGGCCTTCAATGGCCAAGATTAAGACAAGTGGTGGGCAAGTGGAGGGTGAAGATTTGGACAAGTGTTGAGTGGGTCCCACTTGCTCATCTACTACACAAAATATCACAAAATATCTGTCACGACCCGATCCCGGGCCCGTGACTGGTGCCTTACCCCGGGCACCCTAGTGATACAACATCAGAGAAAACCAGCGGAAAATAAAACATAAACATAAAACAAGATATATGATCATAAAGCAAACTGACCAAAAGCGATTTGCCTTAGTATATATACATAAAACGAGCAGTTTAATCCTTTTTACAACCACGCCCACAACGGTACTCTGCACCTCTAAGATTTACAACAACCATGACGGGACGGGGCCCGCCATACCACAATGTACAAGAACCTACAACTCGAGGAACACATACAAGAATAAGCCTCGGAGAAACGGAGCTTCCTAATCTGTTGAATCGTGATCCTATGGCGAGGATCCACTACCGATGTACTCTACTGCGGCGTGAACGCAGCCGAGAGGTCGACAACAGTACCAAGTATGTGAAATCGAAAAATCAGTAAATGAAATCATACTAGTCTAAATAAAGCGGGAGACATGTATGATAACCAAACTCTGATTCGCACATAAAAGCGATCATGTCGATCGAGGACTCACGCCTCAAGTCATCACTCAAATATAACTATGGGTCTCACGTACCACAACATCAATCATGTTCGCATCGTGGCGCGTGCCGGAATTGCGCCGGTGTAGACATGTCCATGATGCAACAATAGTAACAATGCCCCAAGGCCACATGCCCCCGGAATGCTGCATCGGTGTAGACACGTCCATGTGACATTAACAACAATAATACTGGGTGATCAACCGCCGCATGGCACGCCCCCGGAATTCTGCATCGGTGTAGACATGTCCATGTAACCACAATAACAATATATCAGTAATCAACCCCGCGTGGCCACATGCCCCGAATCTGCGTCGGTGTAGACATGTCCATGTGACATCAACAACAATATACCGCACAACGGGCTATCACAAACAAGCTCAAGCAAATTACCATACTTCTAGACTTTTATAAAAGATCCACTCCTTCCCAAGAAGTCACCGATATCAACACTTGCACAACAAACGCTATCACAACAAGCATAGGCGAAGTTACACAACAACAAGCATAGGCAAGTTACACACAACTCAAGGTACTTCCATTTTCGTATCAAAGTCGGGTTTTAACCTAAAGTACTACGTCATTAACTCTTTTAAAGGATCCGCTTCTTTCACAAAAGTCTCATAATACGTAGCATAAAATAGAGTGACTATCTTTTAAGTAAACCAAAATACTTCCCTTTGTAAAATCCAGTAACAACATTATTTTCCAAACGTTCTAGTTTGCCTAATTTCAAATGCTCAAGTTTCTCATTTTAGAAAGGTTTCATAACTCATAGTCTTAATCTCTTTTAAAACAATTGAGTATCATATGTCTTGTACGTGAGCCGTTTATTCTTGTTTACAACAATCTTGTTACAATGACCATGATCTAGGAAATGTAATACAATTTTGTCTTATCTTAGCTTCTATGCAGATGGAGGTTTCTCTTGGTTTTAATAATAATTTGTTATTTGTCAATACACTTTCCTTTATTAAGCTACTGTGGTTTGTTCGACACTTATTCTCATTTCCAAATCAATAAAACATTATTCTTTTAAAACCAAGTACTCATTACTCGCGAATGAGGTTTCACAACACTTTTAACAAAATGTTAATTACTAAGTAAAACAAGTTAAGTCTCTTATCTTTCAAGATCAAGTCTCTTAACTTCTACAATCAATAAACCAATCTTTTACCTACATGAGTCGTTATAACTAACTTCCCATAAAGCTATTATAACACCCTATGTTTTAAACCAACCAACTCATTTAGCACATGTACGTCTACCGTACTACATAGTTTACAAAGCATCATGCTAGAAGGATAGGAAGAGGTTCACATACCTCGCGACGATTATCGACAATAAGCAAAACACTCCACAAGATCAGAACCGGCTAGCCTTTTCCACTCTTCAAGTAGAATACGCTACTCGTAGTACTTCCACCTATAAGGCCACAAACGTCTATTAACTTCTAACCACACGGTTCCATATTCTACAGAAAATTCGGCAGCACCTCCCCCCCGCAACAGCGTAAATCTCCTCCTCTATCTAGGCCGGCTACCAAACCAACCAGGGGGGGGGGGGGTTATACGTCTAACCGGACGTATACAATTCTACTATACAGTAATACCACAAGTCTACTGTAATACAGTCTATGTAATTCTGATTCGATTCTCTTCTTTAAATTCAGCTTAAGTCAAAAGACATTGCCGCAGCTATGCTTAGTTCTATATATAGTATACTTCAACTATATAATCCTACAACATGTAATTTCCAATTACAATAAGGACAAGAATATTTACCTTGATAAGCCCAAAATTATCCAAGTTATAATGTCGATCGAGCAAGGTTTAGCTCTACTCACGCGCTCAATCCGCTCCAAACAACCATTAGAAGTTCTAACCAACTTCTACTTAAATACTTCAACTCGCTATGAAGATTTCCTTAGGGTTTTGGTTTGAGACTAAAAGGACAAAAGGTAGTATTTCCGGGCTCTACGTATAGAGGTAACTTTTGGAATACTACAAGGTAAAGGCTAAGGTATTTTGGACATTATAACAAAGTTGAAGAAGTATTTCAATACCACAAGGGAGGGGGTATATTTCGAAACAACTAGGCTAGGGGGGGGGTACCCCTCGGCTAGAACACTACCAAGGGGGGAGGGTACCCCTCTCGGCCACAAGGCCACTCAAAGGGGAAGGGGGAGAGGCTTGGACGAGAACAACACAAAGGGGGGGAGAGTTTTCAAGGCATAGACAAAGTGAGGAATGGATGAATAAGTTCATCACAAGGGGGGGTATTTATAGGGACACCAACGGACAAGATCAAGCCATGTGGGGGGCAAGTGGATGGCCAAGATTGGCACAAGTGCACCCTAACCTACTCCTTAAATCCCTCACAAAACAAAGACTCATGAAAAGGGCCTCAAAACCCTCCTAGCCGTGGCTTCTCAAACCGTCCAATGAGGGTGACAAGTGTCACCCTCCCGTTGGTCCAAAAATGTTCCGTCGCTCGGAAAAATCCGCAAAAATACTAAACGACATAGCCGGAATTTTCCCTTCGCAAACTTAGTAAAACGTTTCGTCGAAAAACGACTCTAACCGGGTGTTGTGCACAAAATTTCGAACCTATGCCAAACTTTAAGTCTCAAATTGTCGTACGTACGTCCTTACGTATATACTCTGGAAATACGGGGTATAACATTCTCCCCTCCTTAGAAACATTCGTCCCGAATGTTCCTTCTCAAGTCGGATAACGATAAAGTTCCTCTAACAAGTTGCCAACGCCACAGCTTGGCCACGAAATAACACACGTTCTCTTCCTTCCTTACTCGTCGTGCGATACCACTTTTGTCACTTTGCCGCGAGGTTCTAGTGTCACTCCGGCGACCCAACAAATGGTACCGAACTGCATGCGATCCCTGAGGTTCTAGTGTCTCTCAGGACGTGCCATACTTCAGTCATCGCTTCAGTTCTCAAAACTGTGGAGTCACTACCTCCAAACTTGGTCATCTTACTAGCTTCACTTTTCCGCCAAGGCCATTCCCGGCCTTCACGAACCGATTCTGGTCGAACGCATCCACGAACTCATACGATGGTTAACTAAACTCGGGCCTAGCATCCTCGTGACCCTACCACCTGGCGGGACCACCTCGAACTGACCCACAACCGGGCTGCGGGTTGACCGCGAAATGGTCCTCAACCCGACCCCACCATCGCCACACTCTTGTTCCCGATCCGAACAATCTCTTACCTATTCAAGTCATGAAAGCTACCACTTCCATTTTACACAACCCAAGGAATTCCCCACAATAACTCCACGTAAACTACGCACTCTGATAAAGGTCAAACATAGAATAAATCTTTTACACAAGACGACCTTACCTCTAAGGTCTCAATCGTGAAATAGTCTAAGGTTCACACTTACCATGCCCCCAGGGTTACCCTTCTACACTAATCAGTTTTCTAAATCACATTTTAGCACAAAGCTATCCGAACATAACACTAAACACATCATCATAACAAGCATACAAAACTCTAGAGGGTTAAGGATATACCTGTCTCTACCGCTTTTCTAATCACGATCACGCCTGCGCAGTGTAGCTAGTGAAGGTGATGAACCAGCCACTGATCCTGAAGGCTGAGTCGTAACATCCGTGCTACCCTTGGTCGGACAGTTCCTCGCAAATGGCCTGCTGGCCGCAAAAATAACAAGCTCCCTTGGCACCACGACACTCCCCGAAATGCGGTCTACCACATCGACCACACCGAGGTAGGGGTGACTGAATCTGGCCAACACCCCTACTCCCCTGGAAACCTGAACCCTTGGAGCCCTGACCTGCTCCCAAATACTCTGGATGCCCTGAAGGTTGTGGAGGACCACTCTGCACTGGTGGAGGTATAAAACTAGTCTGCTGCTGAGGCGGTCCGCCTCGAAAGTCACCAAAGGACCCTGTTGTTCTGGCCCTCTTCTGCTGATCTTGGTCGTTCCGTCGACCTCTCCGCTCTTCACCCCCAAGCGCATAAGCCTGCATGCGGGCAATGTCCATGCCCGGCTGAAGAGCTACACCCGAGCAAGCCTCTGCCAAGTAATCATCTAACCCGGTAACGTAACGGTGTACTATGTCCTCCATATCAGCTACTACAGCGGGGGCATACCGAGCCAATGAGTCGAACTCCACATTGTACTCCCGAATCATGCGCGGTCTGCCTCAACATCAAAAATCTGTCGGTCCGAGCCCTCCTCATCTGTGGAGGCAAGAAATGTGCAAGAAATGCCCCCGAGAACTCATCTCAAACGGCTGGAAGTGCATTCTCTCCCCGGGATAGCTCCCACGAATCAAACCAGTCGACTGCGGTATCACGTAGCCGATGCGAACCTAAGACCACTGACTCGGTCTCCGAAGCCTTGATCACTCTCATGATCCGTCAGAATCGTCGGATGAACTCCTGCGGATCATCCTCAGGCCTCGACCCGTAGAACTCTGGCGGGCTACATCTCAGAAAGTCCTGTAGCCTCAAACTATCCTATCTAGGGTGAACCACAGGCGCTACTGGAACTGCTGCGTCCAGCCTATCCTCATATCTGGCCACGACCTTGGCCAGTAACTGGGCCATCTCCTTGTAACCCATCTCTTCTGCCCCACACCGTGGGGAGGCTCAGTCTTGTAGTCTCGGCGACCCTGCTGCGGCTCTAAACCCTGCTGGTGCTGGCGGCGTCGCGAAACTCGCCGTCGGAAGCACTGTCTCAGGTACTGACCGGGCCTGCGCCCTCGTACTCCTCTGTATCTCACTAGCAGCACCCTCGGCTGTCTTGCCCTTCAGGGCTCTGGTTGCCTTGCGCGGAGGCATAACTGGTAAAAACGAGATACGTCAGAGGGGTCCAACTTACAACACAGCTCTAAGGCACGATCTCAGAATGAGAAGAATGGAAACCAATCCTAAATGTCCTGCAGCCTCCTGATTATAGATGTGGTGCACAACACATCGATAATCAAGACTCTACTAGACACGGTGCAGACACTTTCAGAGATTAATCGCTCGATACCACTTTTGTCACGACCGATCCGGGCGTGGTCGTGCCTACCGGGCACCCTAGTGATACAACATCGAGAGAAAACGGCGGAAAATAAAACATAAACATAAAACAAGATATATGATCATAAAGCGAGTCAACCAAAAGCGATTTGCCTTGGTATATATACATAAAACCCGAACAGTTTAATCCTTTTTACAACCCTGCCCACAACAGTACTACAGACCTCTAAGATTTACAATAACCATGACGGGACAGGGCCCCGCCATACCCCTGAATGTACAAGAACCTACAACTCAGGGAACACATCCAGAAGAATAAGCCTCGGAGAAAGCGGAGCTTCCTATCTGTTGGCGTGATCCTATGAGCGAGGATCCACTACTGGATGTACTCACTGCGGCATGAACGCGGCCCAAGGAGGTCGATCTGACATGTACCAAGTATGTGAAATCGTAAAATCATAAATGAAATCATACTAGTCTAAATAAAGCGGGAGACATGTATGATAACCAAACTACTGATTCACCACATAAGCGATCATGTCGATCGGGGACTCGCCTCAAGTCATCACTCAAATATAACTATGGGTCTCACGTACACAACATCAATCATGTTCGCATCATGGCGCATGCCCGAATTACGCATCGGTGTAGACATGTCCATGATGCAACAATAATAACAATGCCCCATGGCCACATGCCCGAGTGCGCCGGTGTAGACACGTCCACGTGACATTAACAACAATATCTTGGGTGATCAACCGCGCGCGTAACGCACGCCCGGAATTGCGCATCGGTGTAGACATGTCCATGTAACCACAATAACAATATATCGTAATCAACCCTGCGCGTGGCCACATGCCCCGAGTCTGCGTCGGTATAGCATGTCCATGTGACATCAACAACAATATACCGCACCAAAGCTATCACAAACAAGCTCAAGCAAATTACCATACTTCTAGACTTTTATAAAAGATCCACTCCTTCCCAAGAAGTCACCGATATCAACACTTGCACAACAAAGGCTATCACAACAAGCATAGGCGAGTTACACAACAACAAGCATAGGCAAGTTACACACAACTCAAGGTACTTCCATTTCGTATCAAAGTCGGGTTTTAACCTAAAGTACTACGTCATTAACTCTTTTAAAGGATCCGTTTCTTTCACAAAAGTCACATAATACGTAGCATAAAATAGAGTGACTATCTTTTTAAGTAAACCAAAATACTTCCCTTTGTAAAATCAAGTAACAACATTATTTTCCAAGCGTTCAAGTTTGCCTAATTTCAAATGCTCAAGTTTCTCATTTTAGAAAGGTTTCATAACTCATAGTCTTAATCTCTTTTAAAACAATTGAGTAACATATGTCTTGTCACGTGAGCCGTTTATTCTTGTTTACAACAATCTTGTTACAATGACCATGATCTAGGAAATGTAATACAATTTTGTCTTATCTTAGCTTCTATGCGGATGGAGGTTTCTCTTGGTTTTAATAACAATTTGTTATTTGTCAATACACTTTCCTTTATTAGCGTTCTTTGTGGTTTGTTCGACACTTATTCTCATTTCAAATCAATAAAACATTATTCTTTTTAAAACCAAGTACTCATTACTCGCGAATGAGGTTTCACAAAACTTTTAACAAAATGTTAATTACAAGTAAAACAAGTTAAGTCTCTTATCTTTCAAGATCAAGTCTCTTAACTTCTACAATCAATAAACCAATCTTTTACCTACATGTAGTCGTTATAACTAACTTCCCATAAAGCTATTATAACACCCTATGTTTTAAACCAACCAACTCATTTAGCACGTATGCGTCTACCGTACTACATAGTTTACAAAGCATCATGCTAGAAGGATAGGAAGAGGTTCACATACCTCGCGACGATTATCGACAAGAAGCAAAACGCTCCACAGTACTGTAACCCGGTTAGCCTTTTCCACTCTTCAAGTAGAATACGCTACTCGTAGTACTTCCACCTATAAGGCCACACGCGTCATTAACTTCTAACATGCGGTTCCATATTCTCTGTAAAATTCGTGACCTCCCCATGCAACGTAAATCTCCTCTCTATCGAGTGGCTACCAAACCAACCAGGGGGTTATACGTCTAACAGGACATATACAATTCTACTATATCTGATAATACCACAAGTCTCAGTAATACAATCTATGTAATTACAGATTGATTCTCTTCTTTAAATTGGGCTTAAGTCAAAAGACATTGCATAAAGCTATGCTTAGTTCTATATATAGTATACTTCAACTATATAATCCTACAACATGTAATTTCCAATTACAATAAGGGACAAGAATATTTACCTTGATAAGCCCAAAATTATCCAAGTTATAATGTCGATCTGAGCAAGGTTTAGCTCTACTCTGCGCTCAATCCGCTCCAAACAACCCTTAGAAGTTCTAACCAACTTCTACTTAAATACTTCAACTCGCTATGAAGATTTCCTTAGGGTTTTGGTTTGAGACTAAAAGGACAAAAGGTAGTATTTCCGGGCTCTACGTATAGAGGTAACTTTTGGAATACTACAAGGTAAAGGCTAAGGTATTTTGGACATTATAACAATACTTGAAGAAGTATTTCAATACCACAAGGGAGGGGGTATATTTCGAAACAACTAGGCTAGGGGGGGGTACCCCTCGGCTAGAACACTACCAAGGGGGGAGGGTACCCCTCTCGGCCACAAGGCCACTCAAAGGGGAAGGGGGAGAGGCTTGGACGAGAACAACACAAAGGGGGGGAGAGTTTTCAAGGCTTAGACAAAGTGAGGAATGGATGAATAAGTTCATCACAAGGGGGGGTATTTATAGGGACACCAACGGACAAGATCAAGCCATGTGGGGGGCAAGTGGATGGCCAAGATTGGCACAAGTGCACCCTAACCTACTCCTTAAATCCCTCACAAAACAAAGACCCATGAAAAGGGCCTCAAAACCCTCCTAGCCGTGGCCTCTCAAACCGTCCAATGAGGGTGACAAGTGTCACCCTCCCGTTGGTCCAAAAATGTTCCGTCGCTCGGAAAAATCCGCAAAAATACTAAACGACATAGCCGGAATTTTCCCTTCGCAAACTTAGTAAAACGTTTCGTCGAAAAACGACTCTAACCGGGTGTTGTGCACAAAATTTCGAACCTATGCCAAACTTTAAGTCTCAAATTGTCGTACGTACGTCCTTACATATATACTCTGGAAATACGGGGTATAACAATATCCTACCAACTCCTTGACCAAAAATAAAGGCCAAAAACGTGCCAAGTTCGTCCCATTTTTTCCGCCCACTTGAGGGTGACACTTGTCACCCTCTCGTTGGTCCAAAATATTTCATCTCTCGAGAAAATCCGCAAAAATAATAAATGTTGCAACCGTATTTTTCCCTTCGCAAAGTCCGGAAAACGTTTCGTCGGAAAACGATTCTTTTCGCTAGTTGTGCACAACTTTCGTCCCTAATGCCTACTAAAGGCTAAAACTTTTGTACGTACGTCCTCACGTACATACTCTGGAAATACGGGGTATAACAGGAACACTGTGTCGCCGAGGGGTAGGTTTATTTCCTACCTCAAGGCTAGGAAGATGGTGCAGAAGGGGTATAGCTACCATCTCATTCGGGTGTTTGATACTGAGGCTGCGGTACCAGATTTTCAGTCAGTTCCAGTAGTCAGAGAGTTCCCAGATGTGTTTCCAGATGACCTCCCGGGTATCCCTCCTGAGAGAGAGATAGAGTTTTGTATCGATGTCTTTGCGGACACTCGGCTATTTCCATTCCGCCATCTGAGAATGGCACCGCGAGTTGAGAGAGTTGAAGGACCAGTGAGATATTTCTTTGGAGAAAGGGCTTCATCGGGCCTAGTGTTTCTCCACGGGAGCGCCGGTATTGTTCGTGAAGAAGAAGGGCGGGGCAGCGCATGTGTGTTGATTCTGACGGTGAACAAGGTGACCATTAAGAACGAATACCCTTCCCGTGATTGATGATTTGTTCGACCCGGTTTGGTGCGAGATGTTTCTCCAAGATTGATCTGCGATCGGGCTATCATCAGTGCAGTCGAGGCGGATATCCCTAGATCGCATTCGGACCCGGTACGGGCACTATGAGTTCAGGGTTATGTTTTTCGGTTTGACCAATGCTCCGGCGGTATTTATGGATTTGATGAACCGAGTGTTCAAGCCATTTTTGGATACGTTTGTGATAGTATTCATTGATGACATCTTGGTTTATTCTCGCTCAGAGCAGGAGCATGCGGAGCATTTGAGGACTGTGCTGAGAGTTCTCCAGGACCAGCAGTTGTACGCCATGTTTTCCAAATGTGAGTTTTGGTTAACTTCGGTGGCTTTTCTTGGGGACATTGTCAGAGCCGATGGTATTTAGGTGGATACGGCTAAGATCGAGCCAGTCAGGACTTGGCCTAGACCTACTACTGCAAGCAGTGCGCGATTTTCGGGCCTCGCGAGTTATTATCCGGTTCGTGGAGAAGTTTGCTTCTATCTCTACACCATTGACTAGGCCGACTCGGAGCGGCTAAGTTTCGATGGATTGATGCTTGTGGCGGGGTTTCCGATTCTTGAAGGAGGCGACGGCCGCCCCGTTCTTACTCTTCGCAGGTCGACGGCTATGTCGTGTATTGTGATGCGTCAGGCGTCGGGCTTGGATGTGTGTTGATGCAGCAGGGAAAAGTTATAGCATACGCATCCCGACAGCTTAAGAAGCATGAGAGGAACTACCCCACCCATGATTTGGAGTTGGCAGCGGTGATTCACGCCTTGAAGATCTGGAGGCACTATTTGTATGGGGTTTATGTGGATATTTATACAGACCACAAGAGCATCCAGTATATCTTCAGCCAGAGGGAGCTGAACTTACGACAGAGACGGTGGTTAGAGTTACTCAAGGATTATGATGTCGATATCCTGTACCACCCGGGGAAGGCCAATGTTGTGGCAGATGCTCTTAGTCGTAGGTCGATGGGGAGTCTATCAGATGTGCAGCCAGAGAGGAGGGGCATGGTCCGCGAGTTGCATCAGCTAGCGAGCCTTGGAGTCCGATTGATTGATTCTGATAGTAGTGGGGTTCGAGTTCGAGAGGTTGTCGAGTCTTCCATCATCGAGGAGGTGAAGAGGAAACAGTTTGAGGATCCGGTTTTGACGCGGTATCGTGATACGACGCTTCGTGAGGGGAAGGGTCCTTTTGAGGTACTTGATGGGTGTCAAGATTGAGGCGAGTTGTGTGTTCCAGATATTGTAGGACTTCGGCAGCAGGTTCTAGGGGAAGCACACAACGCGCGTTACTCTATCCATCCGGGGTCGACAAAGATGTACCACAACCTCAGATCTGTGTATTGGTGGGATGGCTTGAAGAGGGACGTTGCAGAGTTTGTGGCTCAGTGCCCGTGTTGTCAGCAGGTGAAGGTAGAGCACCAGAGGCCTGGTGGATAATTGCAGACGATAGAGATCCCGACCTGGAAGTGGGAGGTGATCAACATGGACTTTATCACAGGATTACCTCGCACTCGGAGGAAGCATGATTCTATCCGGTTATCGTCGACAGTGACGAAATCAGCTCACTTTCTTCCGTCGGGGCGACTTTTTGGTGAGGATTATGCGGACTTTACATCAGAGATCGTCGGTGCATGGGGTCCTATTTCTATCATATCGCACAGGAGCCGGTTTACGGCCAACTTCGGAGGTCTTTCCGAAGGGTTTAGGGACGCAGTGAGCACAAATCGCATTCCATCCTCGCAGCAGACGGACAGGCGAGCGCACTATCGGACTCTTGAGGATATCTGCGAGCCGTGTTATTGACTTGAGGGTAGTGGGAGGATCATTTGCCTCTAGTTGAGTTTGCGTATAATAATAGCTACCACTCCAGATATTGAGATAGCGCCTTATGAGGCCTTGTATGGAAGGAAGTGCGGTCGCCGATAAGGCTGGTTTGATGTAAGCGAGTGCGATTAGTAGGACCGGACACAGTTGTGAGCGATGGATAAGGTAAAGCTTATCCAGAGGCGATTCTTGGCGGCTGAGTCGGCGAAGTCATATGCAGATCATCGTCGTCGGCATCTCGAGTTTGAGGTTGATGATTGGGTTTTCCTGAAGGTGTCACCCATGAAGGGTGTGATGAGATTTTGGAGAAAGGAAGCTCGGCCCAGTACATTGGGCCTTATCAGTTGTCGCGGGGTAGGCAAGGTTGCCTATGAGTTGGATCTGTCGTCCGATCTGGAGGCGGTCATCCGGTTTTCATATTTCTATCTTTGAGAGATGTATCGGATCCATCTAGGGTGCACCCGATTGACGATGTCCGGTGTGACCGGGTTATCGTATGAGGAGATTCCCATAGCGATAATCGATCGTCGAGTTAAGCGTCTGCGGACAAGGGCGTGGCAGTCAAAGTCTTGTGGCGGAACGAGCACAGGGAGGAGATGACGTGGGAAGCTGAGGAGGACATGAGGCAGAAGTATCCTCACCTATTCCCCACACCTCCAGGTAACTCACTTTCCTACTTGTAAATTTTCATTGACATATTTGCTTAAGTGTTGTATTATGGCCATGTGTGGCATTTGCAAACTGTTTAAGTTATGAGGAACTTTATCGTTATCTGTCTTGGGAAGGAACATTCGGGACGAATGATTCTAAGGAGGGGAGAATGTTATACCCCGTATTTCCAGAGTATGTACGTGAGGGCGTACGTACAAAAGTTTAAACCTTAAGTAGGCATAAGGGACGAAAATTGTGTGCACACCTACGAAAGAATTGTTTCAAGCGAAAAGTTTTCCAAACCTTGAGAAGGGAAAATTACGGTTGTAACATTTATAATTTTTACGAATTTTTCCGAGGGATAAAATATTTTGGACCAACGAGAGGGCGACATGTGTCACCCTCAAGTTGGCGGAAATGGGGGACGAATTGTTGGCACGTTTTTGGTGTTTTAAAGGGCTAAAACATTTGGTCAATGTTTGCTAGATATTTATGGAGTAGATGGATAAGGTCACACTTGCCAAAATCTCCACCATCCACATGCTTGAATCTTGGCCCTTGAAAGTCCTATAAATACCCCCCTAAGTTGCAAAGAATTCTTCATCCACAAATATTTTCCAAGTCTCAAAAACTCCCCTCTCCCCTTGTGAGCTTTTCGTCCAAGCTCTCCCCCCCCCCTTTCCTTGTGTTCTAGCCGAAACATACCCCCCTCCCTTGGTAGAAAAATTATCTTCAAGTATTGTTGCTATGCCAAAATACTTTAGCCCAAATCCCTTGTAGTATTCCCAAGTCACCTCTATACTAAAAGCCCAGAAATACTACTATACTTCCTTTAGCCACTAAACGAAACCCTAGGAGAAACTTCATAGTTGGTTGAAGTAGTAAGTAGAAGTTGTGTAGAAACTTCTAAGGGTTTCTTGGAGCGGATTGGAGCGTACAGATTAGGAGCTAAACCTAGCTCAGGATCGACTTATATCTTGGATAATTTTGGTCTTATCGAGGTAAATAATCTTATCCTTCTATTGTAATTGGAGATTACATACTGTAGTAGTATAGAAATAAGTATAAGATACATAGAAGGATATTGAAGAATAGAATTGAACTGAAATCACATCAGAAGAATATAAAAGAAGATTGAACTGTACTTACATAGGACTGTATTTACAGTAGACCTGAGTAGTTGTCGGGTAGGGAAATGCTGCCCAATTTTCCGTAGAATTAAGAACCTTCTGCTTAGAATATTCTACAGAATAGTTTAGACGTTGATAGACGTATTTGACCATTATAGGTTGATACTCTCCGCGCGACATATTCGACTTGGCAGGTGGATTTCGCTGAGGAGGTATGTGATTCTTCCTATCCTCTTGAGCATGATATTTTAAAATATATATATATAGTACGGTAGACGTACGTGTGTTAACGGAACATGGTTTTACTTGACGTCTTTTGACTTGAGTCTAAATAATAAAGAATCTTGAAGTATTTCAAAAGAATTATGAATCATTTTTTGAAAGAAGAGTAATACTTGGTTTTTAAACAAAAAGCTTAAGAGTTATACTAGCTTTATGGGAAGTTAGGTATAACGACTTAAGAAAGATAAAAGGAACGGTTTACTTATGTGTTTATGAAAGACTTGTATTGATTTCTGGAAAGTATAGTAAGATGGTTGGATGAGTAGACATATTATGATGCTATGTGTGTTAGTGTCTTGTAAACGTTGTATAAAGAGGTTATTCTTATTGTGCTTATGTTGTTTAACGATAAGCCGTTATGTTAGTATTATACCACTCACCTCTTGACATGATATACCGGGGGTTAAGCTGCCCCCCGATGCGAGGGATGCCTCATGCGGGTCTAGGGGACCTATGCGGAGCTACGAGAGTTCCAGGTTAGTGTGCGGGGGAATACCTCATGCGGTCTATGTGGCCATGCGGACTACAAGAGTCCAGGACGATGTCGAGGAGTAGCTACCCTCGATGCGGGGAATACCTCATGCGGGCCTAGGTGGCCTATGCGGACTACGGGAGTCCAGGATTTGGCATGCATAATGATACTATGGGCGATTGGCCTTGCTTCGATCATTCGCAGCCTAGAAGACACATTCTGATTTACCTATTATTGCTCTTGTTTGTGATGTGGCACTATGTGCGGTTACATTGGTTGCTTCGTACATGTTTGTAAAAATTGGTTTTAAAATGATATGGTTTCATTTAAAGTACTTTACAGTTTCACATACTTGGTACCTGTTGTACTGACCTCCTTCGGGGGGCTGCGTTCATGCCGCAGGTAAGGGAAAGCAGGTGCTAGATCCGCATCCTTAGGATCTTTGCTTTGGCGTCAGGAGCTCCATCTTCTCCGGAGGCTCGACTTTTGGTATGGTTCTCCCTGATGTTGTAGATATATGTACATTCAGGGTATGGCGGGGCCCTGTCCCGCCATAGTTGTTCACTTTCTTAGAGGTCTATAGTCCTATTGTACAGTTGGGATGTAACTGCCAGACTTGGTTTATATATATATGCCGAAAGGCGACTTTTTCTCAGATAAATTGGGTCTCATTTTACATTTGTTTCATGTCTTGTTTTTATATTCTGCTGATTACTCTGATGTATGACTACTTGGGTGCCCGGGTAAGGCACCAGTCACGGGCCCCGGATCGGGTCGTGACAGGGTGTGGGTGCTCCTCCAGCTATTTGGAATGAGTTCACAGAGGCCTTTCTTGATCACTTTTTGCCTCCTGAGATGAGGAGAGCTCGTATTGATAGGTTCTTGTCATTGAGGCAAAATGGGAGGACCATCAGAGAGTACAACCTGGAGTTTGACTCATTGGCCAGGTATGCGCACACTATTGTAGATGACATGGCTGATAGAGTTCATCGCTATGTTATGGGGCTAGACCGTTATATGATCACTGCTTGCCTGGGAGTGGCCCTTCAGCCAGGTATGGATATTGCCAGGATGCAGACATATGCACAGGGGATTAAGGACAGGGAGAGAGAGGACCAGCCAGACTAAGACCAGCCCAAGAGGGCCAGGACGGCAGGGGTTCAGGGTGATTTTTGAGGCGGAGAGCCTCAGCAGCAGGCTAGGTCTACATTTCAGCCAGCACAGAGTGCTCCTTCCCAGTTTTCTGGTAGAAGGTTGGATCAGCCGGATAATTCAGGAGCTGGTCAGAGCTCCAGAGGTTCAGATTCGCACGTGCACATGGGTTCTAGGCAGTCGGGACCACTCTTCCCTCAGTGTTCACAGTGTGGCCGGCATCACCATGGGGAATGTCGTCGTGCTGCGGTGCTGTTTACTGTACGTCGGGGCCATATGTTGAGGATTGTCCTAGTAGGAGTTACGGTGGGATAGCACGATCTTTGGATCGATTGCGGGTTCTTCGCCTTGATAGCTAGGCGGGATGTTCATACACCTGGTCGTGGCGCAGTCGTGGTGGAAGTTCCCAGTTTTAGCGGTCCTTTGAACCGCCTATATGATTTCAGGTATATCTTTGACCCTTTAGAGACTTGTATACATGATAAGGTTGTTGTATGTTTAAGTGTCATGAACGGATAATATTGAGATTATGTATGTATGCTAGAAGTAAGTTGGAAGTATGAAAATATAATCCTTTTAGGCCATGAATGGGAGTAAATAGTGATGGTGCACACTTTGGATTTATTTCCTCGTTTGGTTTATGATGGATGGATATGCAAGTGCGGTGTATTAGGGCCATATGTGGCATAATTAGGTTTCACTAAGTGCAGTTTTATGAGACTATGCCGAGAAATGATAGATTGAGCTCCGAACGAACATTTGGGGATGAATGTTTCTAAGGGGGGAAGAATGTTACACCCCGGAATTTCAGGACAAGTATAAGAGAATAGACGCAAGAACATAAGACTTGGAAATTGGTACGAAAGAAAGAATTGTTTTTCCGAAGGAAAATCCTCCGAACGTCGGAAAGGAAAAATGTTCGTTGATGAGAATTAGATTCTCAAAATGCATTATTTGAAGAGTATGATACTTATTAACATTATGGAAATTTATTTTTACGGATTTGGTCACGTGGGGCCCACCCGAGAAATTTTACGTTTTGTGGGGCCCACGAGGATTACGAAATTTTATGGATGAATGGGAGGGCGACATGTGGCACCCCCCAATGGTCTTGGACGAAATAATACAAGGGTAGTATGGTCTTTGACCTATGTGGAAGATTAAGTCTTCAAAGCTTGAGAAAATTGACCAAGTCAACTTGTCCACTTGGCTAATTAATTAATGATCTTCATCCTAGCCTCACATTTGTTGTAATATAAGCCCTCCATTGTGTTATATATACACTACACTAATGCAAGACTTGTCTTCAACACTTAGAAAAATTAGAGAAACTTTTGTTCTTCCATGTGTGCTCTCGGGTTTGTCCCTTTTTCCACAAGAAAATTTTGTAGTTTTGATCCATTATTCACAAGACTTTAACCCAAGGTCCCTAAGGGTATTGTAAGGATATCTCAATAGAAAGATTTCGGAAAAACGACGTTTTTACGTTAGTCGCAAGGCGAAACCCTAAGGTGTTCTTCAACTTTGAAGATGGAACTTGAAGAGGAGTTCTTCATGAGTTTCTAAGGAGTTCTTGGAGTAGATTGGAACATAAGGAAAGGAGCTAAGAATTGCTAAGGAGCGACTTTGAATATTGGAATTTATAAGGGCTTATAAAGGTAACTAATCTTGTCGTTTTAGTAATTAAGATTACTTATTGTTGTAGCTATGGATATTAGCAAGCATGATGTATATATTATGAAGTTTGATAAGTGTTATGGATATTGGAAACCCTAATCCGAAATTTGCATGATTAACCCTAAGATTGTAATTCAAATTGGTTACTAGTTTTAGTCGTCGCTTGTTATATAAAGAAAGGATTATAGTTGTTTGAATTGTTTGCGACTATATAACATGTTAGGACGACATTATGGATTGAAAGGAATTGGAAAGGACTTGTGTTGTTGTATGTAGTAGCCGAGAATGGCTTTGGTTATTGATCTACTTAGTATGAATTGTGGGGCGGAATTTTACACGTATTGTAAGGCGTGTAATCCCCTTTGGTTGGTTGTTGTATTGAGCCTTAAATGTGGCGTGTTTGGTTATTGAATTCGGCCTTGAAAAAGGTGGCAAAGTATGTAGAAACAAAGGAGGTGCTGCCCGATTTTCCGTAGATTAAGAGAGCGAATACTTAGTATTACTCTACGTTTGAAGCTAGAGGTTAATAGACGTATTATGGCCATTATAGGTTGAAGTACTACGAGTAGCGTATTTTACTTGAAGGGGTGGAAAAGCTAGCAAGGATAAAGTACTTGGGAGCATTTTGCAACTTGTCGTTAGTCGTCGCGAGGTATGTGAACCTCTTCTTTCTTTGGCATGATCCTACGTATGAAATAGCCATGTGATAGTATTTCATGATTCCTTCTACTCTTAGGAGTTAAGAAGTGTCCAAGTTGTTGATTCTAAGTTAAAAAAATATGTCTAAAGTTATCCTAAGTCCTTACCAAGTCTTATGGGAGATGTTGGTAAGAATGGTTAGGAAGTTATGAGATTTGATTTAAAGCTTTGTGCCTTGTTTTATTTGAAGTAAGTGTTATACCCCGTATTTCCAGAGTATGTACGTGAGGGTGTACGTACAAAAGTTTATTCTTAAAGTTAGGCTATGGACGAAAAAGTTTGTGCACAACTCACTAAAAGAATCGTTTTTCGACGAAACGTTTTACTAAACTCGCGTAGGGTAAATTCCGGCTATGTCATTAATAATTTTTGCGGATTTTTCCGAGAGACGAAACATTTTGGACCAACGGGAGGGTGACAAGTATTGGACGGCAAAAATGGGCATTGTTGGCACGTTTTTTGTGCCTTGCACAAAGTCAAGGAGTTGGTAGGATATTTGTGTAGTAGATGGATAAGGGCACTTGGGTGAATCTCCACCCTACACTTGCCTTGCACTTGGCATCATCTTGGCCATTGGTTGGCCTTTGCTTGACCTATAAATACCCCCCTTAAGATGAAGAGTTCTTCATCCACAAATCATTTCTCCAAGTCTTGAAAAATCCCTCCCCCTCTCTTAAAGCTTTCGTCCAAGCCTCCTCTCCCCTCATGAAGGCCTGGCGAATACCCTCTAAAGAAGCCCTAGCCACACTACCCCCTTTGGTAGAAAAGTTGTCTTCCAAATACCCTAGCCCAATTCCCTTATAGTATCTTAGTAGAAGTTGTTGGGAACTTCTAAGGGTTCTTGGAGCTATCGGAGCGTGCAAATTAGGAGCTAAACCTTGCTCAGGAGCGACTTTTAACTTGGATAATTTTGGGCTTACCGAGGTAAATACTCTTGTCCTTCTATTGTAATTGGATATCACATATAAGAATAGTATAGACTTGAGTATATGTTATGAAGAATAGAATTGAACTGTTATCACAGTAGAAGGGTATAAAAGAAGAATAATCGAACTATACTTACTTAGAATTTGTTTTCTGATGGACTTGAGTAGCTCACCGGTAGGAAGTCTTGCCCGATTTTCCGTAGAATAAATGACCCTGCTTAGAATCATTTCTGAGTAGTCTAGACGTTGATAGGCGTGTCGACTATTATAGGTTGATTCTCTGCGCGCGACATATTCAACTTGGCAGGTGGTTTTCGCCGAGAAGGTATGTGATTCTTCCTATACTCTTGAGCATGATATTTTAAATATATATATAGTACGGTAGACGTACGAGTGTTAACTGAATAATAATTACGGCAATGTCTTTTGACTTAAGCCTGAATAATAACTACGGCAATGTCTTTTGACTTAAGCCCGAATAATAAAAGATCTTGAAGCATTTCAAAGAATCTTGAATCATTTTTATGTAAGAGAAAGCTTGGTTTTAAACAAAAGCTTAAGAGTTATACTAGCTTTATGGGAAGTTAGGTATAACAACTTAAGAAAGATAAAAGAAGCATTTACTTGCTTATGAAAACCTTGTTTTGATTTACGTAGGTGTAGTAAGATTGATTGATAAATAGACATATTATGATGCTACGTGTGTTAGTGTCTTGTGATGTTGTGAAAGGGTCATTCTCGTTGTGCTTACGTTGCTGGACGGTAAGTCGATTATCTTTATTATATCACCTACCCCTTGGTTATACCGGGCTTGCCACCCTTGATGCGGTCTATACGGCTGTGCGGTCTGTGAGACTATGCGGGCTGCGGAGCTCGATTGATCATTCGGTGTTTTAGCCCGATGCGATGGGATGCCCAGCGCGTATGACTATGCGGTCTATTGAGACTATGCGGATGCGGGAGTCGGGAGAGTACAGGGGTTAGCTACCCCGAGAGAATACCTCGTAGTGGTGTGTGACCTATGCGGATCGGGAAGTCGGGACTAGGCACGCATAATGATACTATGGGCGATTGGCCTTGCTTCGATCATTCGCGGCCTAGGAAAGACCCGATTCTGATATATTTATGTTGCTCTTGCTTATGTTGTACTATGTGCAATTGAATCGATTGTATTTGCAATGGCTTTAAATACTTTGATTTCATTTAAGTACTTCTGATTTCACATACTTGGTACTGTTGTCGACCTCCTTGCTGCGTTCATGCCGCGAGTAAGCAGGTGCTAGATCCACATCCTTAGGATCTCTTTGCTTTGGTGTCAGGAGCTCCATCTTCTCCGGAGGCTCGACTTTTAGGTATAATCTCCCTGTTGTTGTATATAGTTTTGTACATTCAGGGTATGGCGGGGCCCTGTCCCGCCATAGTTGTTTATCTTCTTAGAGGTCTGTAGTCCTATTGTACAGTTGGGATGTAACTGCAAAAATTATGTTTATATATATATGCCGAAAGGCGACATTTTCTCACGTAAAACTGTGTCTCATTTTACAACTGTTTCATGTCTTGTTTTTATACTCCGCTGATTACTCTGATGTATGACTACTTGGGTGCCCGGGTAAGGCACCAGTCACGGGCCCCAGAACGGGTCGTGACATAAGTAAGTTGAATTTATATGTGAAAAGGAGGTTGATTTTAAAAATGAAAGTTATATGGTTTTAAAGAGAATAAGTTACTTGGTTTTGGAAGTGTATGAAACTTTATTTTTCAAGTTATGGGACTTGATTTCTAAAGTGTTGATGATATGATTTTATAAGTATAAGTAAATTGACTTTAAAGAATGTATGTTATGAAGTTTTAACACTATGAACTTTGATTGTCTTTTAAGGATTATGAAGTTTTAACACTATGAACTTTGATTGTCTTTTAAGGATTATGAAGTTTTAAGCGATATGATTTTAAAGAGTGTATGCTACGAGGGGTTAAGACTATAAGCCTTGATTTTATGAGTGGAAGTGACTAAACTTTAAAAAGTATGGCTTCTTAATTTATTTCGAAAGTTAAGAAGATGGTTTCCAAAAGAGTGTGTGACTTGAGCTTTAAAAAGAAAGGAGTTTTATGATTCTTTTTAAGTATGTATGTGTCACGCCCCGAACCCCGGGCCCGTGACTGGTGCCCTACCTGGGCACCCTTCTACCTTAACAACACAAGTAAACTGCGGAAATTAAATAACACCTCATTTTTTTTTAAAACCAACGTACGTGCAAGGGCAAAGCCGACAAGGCTGCCATATAATATACATAATCAAAAGACACTACATGCGCATACGAGTCCAATCCCACATATGAATACGGACCTCTAAGAGTTTCTTGAAATATGACGGACAAGGCCCGCGTACCATAACCGTACAAAAGCACATCTTGAAGGAACTATACCAAAAAGATAAACTCACGAGCAGAGGAGCTATCCAAAACTCTGGCGGTCCTACACTGCAGATCACCAAATGCGTACCTAAACTGCGGCATGAACGCGGCCGAAGAGTCGATGCGAAGAATGTACCAAGTATGTGAAGCGATGAAATCTGTAATGAAATCATAACGATCTAAACAAAGCGAAGACATGTATGATAGCCAACCTACGATTACACAATACATAGCGGTCATATCAAGTCGTGGACGATGCCTCAAAGTCACTACTCAAATATAACTATGGGTCTCACGCCCGTAATATCAACCATGCGTGGAATCCTTTCTCACCGCGATCCATGATATAATATAACACCAATAGGCATACAAACAAATCCGAATCTAACCCGTCTCACGGTCACGCCCGGAATCCACATCGTATAAGCATGTCGAGTATCCTCGTGGTCGCATGCCGGAATCCCACATCGTATAAGCATGACCATGGGGTAATACAAACAAATCCGGGAATCTAACCCGCCTCCTGGTCACATGCCCCGGAATCCCACATCGTATAAGCATGTCCAAGGAGTATCCCTCGTGGTCGCATACCCCGGAATCCCACATCGTATAAGCATGACCATGGGGTAATACAAACAAATCCGGGAATCTAACCCGCCTCCTGGTCACATGCCCCGGAATCCCACATCGTATAAGCATGTCAAGGAGTATCTCTCGTGGTCGCATGCCGAATCCCATCGTATAAGCATGACCATGGGGTAATACAAATAATGGAAGCATACCCGTGGAATCCCACATCACCGTCGGTACGTCCAAGTAAACTTACAACAAGACAGCCGGCCCTCCAATCGAGAGTCGCGACAGCGTACAAATATATTACTTGCACTCAAAGGCTATAACCAGCACACATAGGCAAGTTCATAAAATCTTTAGACTTTCATTTTATAAACTCAAGGCACTTATAGAATAATTCTCAACTAAACAAGCCAAAGTACTTATCAAGGCACACATAGAATAATTCTCAATTAAACAAGTCAAAGTACTACGTACGTACATTCTTTTCAAAATACTCCTTTCTATATAAAACCCCAAGATACTAACACCTGTAGTATCAAGGTGTGTCTATTTTTCAAAGTAAGTTACTACACGTTTAGAAAACTCATTTCAAAGTTTGAAATCAAGAAACTTCAATTTTTTACAATCTAGGCAACTTATGCCCATTAATCAAAATAGACAACTTTCTTAACCTTCCATAAAGCCGTTATAACCAACTTCCCATAAAGCCGTTATAACCCTTTATGGTTTTGGACATATTCATTCCTTTTATAATCAAGAGACTTATACTTTTAAAACCAAGTATCACATACTTACAAATCAAGTTCTTAACTTTCAAAATACTTCAAGTCTCTTAATATTTAGAAAACAAGTTTCTTCTACTTTTAAACCTCAAGTAACTCACACCTTTAAAACAAGTTACTTCTCTTAAATCATGTCATTTCTCCTCTTTTAAACCAATTAAGTAAATCACTCCTTTAACTCCCCTAAAGTCATTACAACAACCCTTAGGTTTTGGAACTAAGGCACTAGCCAAAAGGTTTGGAAACCACTTCCTTTTCAAGACTCTATGTTCTTTAAGTAAAATACTTTCACTCTTAAGAATCCAAACTACACTAAGGCAAGGGATTATACCACTTACAATTTAAACATCAAAGTACAATCAAGGAAGTACATAGAACAAATTCTATTTTAGGCAATCCAAATATAACCAAGGAATGGATCATTTAAGGAGTAGAACATAATTTCTTTATCTTAAGGAATCATGCTAGAAGAGGAGATAGTTCACATACCTTTTCGGCTAAATCCACAAGCTAAGCCGAATACGCGTCACGAATTGTCAACCTATAATGGTCACAACATGACTATCAATTTCTAGTTTCTAACGTAGAATAATACTAAGTATACGGTCTCTTATTCTACGGAAAATCGGGCAGCACCTCCTTTGTTTCTACATACTTTGCCACCTTTTTCAAGGCCGAATACAATAACCAAACATGCCACATTTAAGGCTCAACATACCAACCAATCAAAGGGGATTACACGCCTTACAATACGTGTAAAATTCCGCCCCACAATTCATACCAAGTAGTTTAATACTCACTAGCCATTCTCGGCCAACAATAACTCAACACAAGTCCTTTCCAATTCTTTTTAAATTCCAAGTTCTAAGGTCTAACATGTTATATAGTCATAAACAACTTCAACAACTACAATTTCCTTCTTTATACAACATGCGACGACATAAACTAATAATCAACTTGAATTGTAATCTTAAGGCTAAACATGCTAGTTTTCGGATTAGGGTTCCAATAGCCAATATACTTATCAAACTTCATACTAAACATCTCATGCTTGCTAATATCCATAACTACAATGATAAGTAAACTTTAATTGCTAAACGACAAGATTTATACCTTTACAAGCCCTTAAAATTTCCAAGATTCAAAGTCGCTCCTTAGCAATTCTTAGCTCATTTCCTTATGTTCCAATCCGCTCCAAGCACTCCTTAGAAGCCTATGAAGAACCCATCTTCAAGTTCCAACTTCAAAGTTGAAGAACTCCTTAAGTTTTCGCCTTGCGACTAATACGAAAACGTCGTTTTCCCGAAATCTTTCTATTGAGATATCCTTACAATACCCTTAGGGACATTGGGTTTAAGTCTTGTGAATAATGGATCAAAACTACAAAATTTTCTTGTGTGGGAGATGTCAAACCCGAGAGTTATCACATGAAGAACAAGGTGTTGTGATTTTTTCTAAGTGTTGATGTTATACCCCGTATTTCCAGAGTATGTACGTGAGGGCGTACGTATAAAAATTTAAGCCTTAAGGTTGGCAAGGTTCGAAATTCGTACACAAGTACCGAAAAGAATCGTTTTTCGACGAAACGTTTTACAAGACTTGCGAAGGGAAAAATACGGCTATGTCATTTATAATTTTTGCGGATTTTTCCTAGAGATGAAACATTTTGGACCAACGGGAGGGTGACATGTCACCCTCACATTGGCGTGATTGTGGCGGCTAGTGGACTAAATGGGGTCTTGGTTAGGTAGGATATTTTGTGATAGTTGGTGTGGTAGATGGATAAGGTACACATGGATGAATTCACACCTACACTTGCCTTGCACTTGGCTTCATCTTGGCCATTGATTGGCCATTGCTTGACCTATAAATACCCTTAGTTGAAGACTTATTCTTCATCTCTTGATAAATTCCAAGTCTAAAAATCCTCCCTCTCGCTGAGCTCTCGTCCAACTCCCTCCTTTGAGAAAGGCCTTGGCCGAGAGCACCCCTCCCCCTTTGTAGTGTTCTAGCCGAGGGGTACCCCCCCTAGCCTAGTGGTTTTCAAGAAATACCCCCCCTCTTGGTAGAAATACTCTCCAAGTATTGTTATAATACCAAAATACTCTAGCCCAAAACCTTTGTAGTATTTCCAAGTACCCTCTATACGAAAAGCCCGGAAAATACTACTATACTTTCCTTTAGCCACTAAACGAAACCCTAAGGAAAACCTTCATAGTCGGTTGAAGTGTTAAGTAGAAGTTGTGAAGAACTTCTAAGGGTTTCTCGGAGCGTGCAATTAGGAGCTAAACCTTGCTCAGGATCGACGTTTATACTTGGATAATTTTGGGCTTATCGAGGTAAATACTACTGTCCTTCTGTTGTAATTGGAATTACATATTGTAGTAGTATAGAAATGAATATAAGACGTATAAGGATGGTATAAAAGAAGAGAATTGAACCGTAATAGAAGGATATTACAGAAAAGACTTGAACTGAAATCACATCAAAGAGTATTAAAGTAGAAGTTTAAATCAGACTTACATGGATTTGTATTCTAGACTTATAACCTTTATTGGTTGAATGTTCTGCAAGTAGCATGTACTACTTGGAAGGTGGACAAGGCTAGCCGGATTATAGCCGTGGAGCGTTTTGCTTATAGTCGATAATCGTCGCGAGGTATGTGATTCTTCCTATACTGTTGAGCATGATATTTTAAAGGAATATATATAGTACGGTAGACGTACGTGTGGCAATGTCTTTTGACTTAAGCCTGAATAATAAGAATCTGGAAGTATTTTACAAGAATATATATATATAGTACGGTAGACGTACGTGTGTTAACTGAATATAGTTTTACGGCAATGTCTTTTGACTTAAGCCTGAATAATAAGAATCTTGAAGTATTTCAAAAGAATTAAGAATCCTTTTTGAAAGAAGAATAATACTTGGTTTGAAAGCTTAAGAGTTATACTAGCTTTATGGGAAGTTAGGTATAACGACTTAAGAGAGATAAAAAGAATGGTTTATTGATTTTAGAAGTTAAGAGACTTGATCTTAAAAGATAAGAGACTTGACTTAAATGAATTAATATAAATTTTGTGTGAAACCTCATTCGTGAGTAATGAGGACTTGGTTTTTAAAAGGAATAATGTTTTACTGATTTCAGAAATCAGAATAAGTATCGAACAAACCACAACAGCGCTAATAAAGGAAAATGTATTGACTAATAAAGTATTATTAAAACCAGTAGAAACCTCCATCTGCATAGAAGCTAAGATGAGACAAAATGATATTACATTTCCTAGATCATGGCTGCTTTAATAAGATTGTTATGAACAAGAATAACCTACTCACACATAAGGCATATGTTTCTCAAATTGTTTTAAAGGATTAAAACTATGAACTACGAAACCTTTTCGAAAATGAGAAACTTGAGCATTTGAAATTAGGCAAATTTGAACGTTTGGAAAATAATGTTGTTACTTGATTTTACAAAGGGAAGTGTTTTGGTTTACTTAACAATGTTAGTCACTCTATTTTTATACTACAAGTATCGGGTGACCTTTGTAAAAGAAATGGATCTTTAAAAAGGAATTTAACGTACGTAGTACTTAGGGTTAAAACCCGGACTTTGACATAAAATGAAAGTACCTTGAGTTGTGTATAACATGACTATGCTTGTTGTTGTGAAACTTGCCTATGCTTATTGTGATAGCCTTTGTTGTGCAAGAATTGTGTTTCTATACTACCGCGTCTCTCGATGGAGGGTCGGTTGACTTGTTGAGAACTTACTTGGGCGTCTACGGTGGGAGAATTCCGCAGATGCGCTCGCTGATGGTGTTATTCCATGAACTAGCTCTCCATGAGGTTTTACTGTTCGGCCTTGGTATCTGGTGGTCGACTTTCGTACTTGCCCCATCTCGTGGCTGATTCGGCCTTTGGTATCTGGTAGTTAGCCCTCGCACTTGCCCCGTTCAGTGTAGTGACGAAGTCTCGTGATACGGCCTTGGTACCTGGTAGTTAGCCCTCGTACTTGCCCCGGTCAGCTACGTGACACGGCCTTGGTATCTGGTAGTCGGCTTTCGTACTTGCCTGTCGCCTTCGTGGTTTGGTTGTATAGTATTGTTAGTACGGCTTTGGCATCAGGTAGGACTTGGTGTTCAGGTGTACTTCTTGGGGTTGTCATATCATAGACTGCCGGCAGTGAGGAAGGTATTCCACGGGCATGATTGATGTTGTGGGCGTGAGACCCATAATTATATTTGAGTAATGACTTGGAGGGCGTGAGTCCCTGACTTGATATAATCGTTATATGTGTATTGTAGTTTGGTTATCATACATGTCTCTGCTTTATATAGACTATTATGATTTCATTTCATATTTTATTTCACATACTTGGTACGGTTATCTTGAACTCCTTGGGGTGCGTTCATGCCGCAGTAGAGTACATCGGTGTCGATCCGCTTATAGGATCACATTTCAGCGTATTAGGAAGCTCCGTTCCTTGAGGCTTATCTTTTGGTATGTTACCACAGTGCAGTAGGTTCTTGTACATTCGGGGTATGGCGGGGCCCTGTCCGTCATAGTTGTTGTAAAAATCTTAAGTGCATGCTTTGTTGTGGCGGGGTTGTAAGGATTATGCTCGCTCAAATTTCGATATATATATACTTGCAAAAAGGCAACCGTTTTGGTTGGCCTATTTTCTTTTATCTTGATCCATATCTAATTGTATGTTTACGTTCTTATTTCCGCTAGTTTTTCTCTGATGTTGTATCACTAGGGTGCCCGGGGTAAGGCACCAGTCACGGGCCCGTGTTCGGGTCGTGACAAAAGTGGTATCAGAGCAGTTAGTCCTCGGAAAGTGTCTACAGACCGTGTCTAGTAGAGTCTTGATTATCGGTGTGTTGTGCACCACATCTATAATCAGGAGGCTATAGGACATTTAGGATTGGTTTCCATTCTTCTCATTCTGAGATCGTGCCTTAGAGTTGTGTGATAAGTTGGACCCCTCTGACGTATTCCTTTCCTTTACCAGTTATGCCTCCGCGTAAGGCAACCCGGGCCCAGAAGGCAAAGCGTGAGAGGAGGCTGCGAGTAAGCGTGGCGATCTCTGAGACCACAAGATGCGAGCCTCCAGTCCCGATGCAGGCGAGAGAGATGGGTTACAGAGTTGGCCCGATTATTGGCGAGTTGTGGCAGACTTGAGGATAGGTGGGCCGGATTCGATAGCACCGATGGTTCACCCGATCGAGATAGTTTGAGGCTACGGGATTTTACGAGTTGTAGCCCGCCGAGTTTTATGGGTCGAGGCACGAGGATGATCCGCAGGAGTTCATCCGAAGCGATTCTGACGGATCATGAGTGATCAAGGCATCGGAGACCGAGTCGGTGGTCCTAGGTTCGCGGCCGCGTGATACCGCAGATGGACCGTTTGATTCACAGGAGCTGTCGGGAGAGCATGCACTTCAGCCGTATGGAACGAGTTCTCGAGGCATTTCTTGCACATTTCTTGCCTCCGAGCAAGGAGGGCTCGGGCCGACAGATTTTTGGTGTTGAGGCGGGCGTGCGGTTCGGGAGTACAATGTGAGTTCGACTCATTGGCTCAGTATGTCCCGCGTTAGTAGCGATATGGAGGACAGAGTGCACCGCCACGTCACCGGCTCGATGACTACTTGGCGAGGCTTGTTCGTGTAGCTTGGCCGGGCATGGACATTGCCCGCACGCAGCTTATGCACTTGGATGAGATGAGCGGAGAGGTCGACGGAATGACGAAGATCGTGAAGAGGGCGAACAGCGGTCCTTTGATAACTTTCGAGGCGGACCGCCTCGGCGAACTAGTTATGTACCTCCGCCCGATGCAGTGGTCCTCCACAACCTTCGGGACGCCGGGATATTCGGGAGCGGTCGGGCTCCCGTGTTTCAGATTTTCGGGAGTAAGTGCTCGCGGATGAGGTCGCCACTTGTCTCGGTGTGGCGTTGTGGAAAACTTCATAAGGAGAGTATCGTACTAACTTGGGGATTGTTATTCTTGCGGCCAACAGGCCATCTGGCGAGGCGTCCGACCGAGTAGCACTGGTAGGATAGCACAGACTACGAGATCAGTTGCGGGTTCGTCACCTTCCATAGCTAGGCAGGATGTTCATACACCGGCGGGCCACGGTAGAGGTCGCGGTGGAAGTTCCCAGTTTTAGCGGTCCTTTGAACCACCTATTTTCAGGTATATCCTTAACCCTCTAGAGATTGGTATGTATTGATGTTATGATGATGTGTTTAGTGTTATGTTCGGATAGCTTTGTGCTAAAATGTGACTTAGAAGCCTGGTTAGTGAAAATGGGTAAGCCTGGGGGTGAGAAAATGATGAACCTTAGAATATTACAGTTGAGACCTTAGATGTAAGGCCGTCTCGAGTACAAGATTTTGCGGGTGATCTTTGTCTGAATATATAAGTATACGTGGAGTAATTGTGGGAAAATTTCCTTGGGTGGTGTAAAATGGAAGTGGTAGCTTTCATGACGTAAATTAGTAAGATTGTTCCGGATCGGGAAACAAGATCTTGATGCGTTAAGTGGGTCGGGTTGGGGCCATGTTGCGGGTCAACCCGTAGCCCGGTTTGGGGTTGGGTCAGTTCGAGGTGGTCCCGCCAGGTGGTAGGGTCGCGAGGGTGCTAGGCCCAAGTTTAGATGACCATCGTATGAGTTCGTGGATATGTTCGACCAGAAGCGGATCATGAAGGCCGGGAATGGCCTTAAGGGGGATTGAGGCTAGTAAGATGACCAAGTTTGGAGGTGGTGACTCCAAAGTTTTTGGAACTGAAGCGATGACTGAAGTGTGGTACGTATACTAGAAGAGTTCAAGTGTTCAAGAAGGGCACGACGAGTAAGGAAGGAAGAGTACGTGTGTTATTTCGTGGTCAGGTGTGGCGTTGGCAACTTGTTAGAGGAACTTTATCGTTATTCGTCTTGAGAAGGAACATTCGGGACGAATGTTTCTAAGGAGGGGAGAATGTTATACCCCGTATTTCCAGAGTATGTACGTGAGGGCGTACGTATAAAAATTTAAGCCTTAAGGTTGGCAAGGTTCGAAATTTGTACACAAGTACCGAAAAGAATCGTTTTTTTCGAAACGCTTTACAAGACTTGCGAAGGAAAAATACGGCTATGTCATTTATAATTTTTGCGGATTTTTCGAGAGATGAAACATTTTGGACCAATGGGAGGGTGACATGTGTCACCTCACATTAAGCGTGATTGTGGGCGGTAGTGGACGAAATGGGGGTCTTGGTTAGGTAGGATATTTTGTGATAGTTGGTGTGGTAGATGGATAAGGTACACATGGATGAATCCACACCCTACACTTGCCTTGCACTTGGCTTCATCTTGGCCATTGGTTGGACATTGCTTGACCTATAAATACCCCCTTAGTTGAAGACTTATTCTTCATCCTCTCTTGATAAATTCCAAGTCTAAAAATCCCTCCCTCTCCCTCGCGAGCTCGTCCAACTCCCCTCCCCTGTGAGAAAGGCCTTGGCCGAGAGCACCCCTCCCCCTTTGTAGTGTTCTAGCCGAGGGGTACCCCCCCTAGCCTAGTGGTTTTCGAGAAATACCCCCCCTCTTGGTAGAAATACTCTCCAACTATTGTTATAATACCAAAATACTCTAGCCCAAAACCTTTGTAGTATTTCCAAGTACCCTCTATACGAAAAGCCCGGAAAATACTACTATACTTTCCTTTAGCCACTAAACGAAACCCTAAGGAAAACCTTCATAGTCGGTTGAAGTGTTAAGTAGAAGTTGTGAAGAACTTCTAAGGGTTTCTCGGAGCGTGCAATTAGGAGCTAAACCTTGCTCAGGATCGACGTTTATACTTGGATAATTTTGGGCTTATCGAGGTAAATACTACTGTCCTTCTATTGTAATTGGAATTACATACTGTAGTAGTATAGAAATGAATATAAGACGTATAAGGATGGTATAAAAGAAGAGAATTGAACGTAATAGAAGGATATTACGTAAAAGACTTGGCGAAATCACATCGTAAGAGTATTAAAGTTGAAGTTTAAATTGTACTTACATAGAATTTGTATTTACTGAGACTTATAACCTTTATTGGTTGAATGTTACGCAAGTAGCATGTACTACTTGGAAGGTGGACAAGGCTAGCGGATTATAGCGAGTGGGCGTTTTGCTTATAGTCGATAATCATCGCGAGGTATGTGATTCTTCCTATCTTTGTTGAGCATGATATTTTAAAGGAATATATATAGTACGGTAGACGTACGTGTGGCAATGTCTTTTGACTTAAGCCTGAATAATAAGAATCTGGAAGTATTTTACAAGAATATATATATATAGTACGGTAGACGTACGTGTGTTAACTGAATATAGTTTTACGGCAATGTCTTTTGACTTAAGCCTGAATAATAAGAATCTTGAAGTATTTCAAAAGAATTAAGAATCCTTTTTGAAAGAAGAATAATACTTGGTTTGAAAGCTTAAGAGTTATACTAGCTTTATGGGAAGTTAGGTATAACGACTTAAGAGAGATAAAAAGAATGGTTTATTGATTTTAGAAGTTAAGAGACTTGATCTTAAAAGATAAGAGACTTGACTTAAATGAATTAATATAAATTTTGTGTGAAACCTCATTCGTGAGTAATGAGGACTTGGTTTTTAAAAGGAATAATGTTTCTTGATTTGGAAATCGAATAAGTATCGAACAAACCACAGCGCTAATAAAGGAAAATGTATTGACTAATAAAGTATTATTAAAACCAGTAGAAACCTCCATCTGCATAGAAGCTAAGATGAGACAAAATGATATTACATTTCCTAGATCATGGCTGCTTTAATAAGATTGTTATGAACAAGAATAACCTACTCACACATAAGGCATATGTTTCTCAAATTGTTTTTAAGGATTAAAACTATGAACTACGAAACCTTTTCGAAAATGAGAAACTTGAGCATTTGAAATTAGGCAAATTTGAACGTTTGGAAAATAATGTTGTTACTTGATTTTACAAAGGGAAGTGTTTTGGTTTACTTAACAATGTTAGTCACTCTATTTTTATACTACAAGTATCGGGTGACCTTTGTGAAAGAAATGGATCTTTAAAAAGGAATTTAACGTATGTAGTACATTAGGGTTAAAACCTGGACTTTGACATAAAATGAAAGTACCTTGAGTTGTGTATAACTTGACTATGCTTGTTGTTGTGAAACTTGCCTATGCTTATTGTGATAGCCTTTGTTGTGCAAGAATTGTGTTTCTATACTACCGCGTCTCTCGATGGAGGGCCGGTTGACTTGTTGAGAACTTACTTGGGCGTCTGGCGGTGACGGAGAGAATTCCGCACGCGCTCCCGCTGATAGTGTTATTCCATGGACTAGCTCTCCATGAGGTTTTACTGTTCGGCCTTGGTATCTGGTGGTCGGCTTTCGTACTTGCCCCGTCTCGTGGCTGATTCGGCCTTTGGTACCTGGTAGTTAGCCCTCGCACTTGCCCCGTTCAGTGTAGTGACGAAGTCTTGTGATCTGACGCCTTGGTACAGTAGTTAGCCTCGTACTTGCCCGGTCGCCACGTGACCGGCTGGTATCTGGTAGTCGGCCGTACTTGCCCGTGTCGCCCGTGGTTTGGTTGTATAGTATTGTTAGTACGGCTTTGGCATCAGGTAGGACTTGGTTTTCAGGTGTACTTCTTGGGGTTGTCATATCATAGACTGCCGGCAGTGAGGAAGGTATTCCACGGGCATGATTGATGTTGTGGGCGTGAGACCCATAATTATATTTGAGTAATGACTTGGAGGGCGTGAGTCCCTGACTTGATATAACTGTTATATGTGTGTACTGTAGTTTGGTTATCATATATGTCTCCTTCTTTATATAGACTATTATGATTTCATTTACTGATATTTTGATTCACATACTGCACGGTTGTCTTGACCTCCTTGGCTGCGTTCATGCCGCAGGTAGAGGTACATCGGCTGTCGATCCCCGCTTATAGGATCACATTTCAGCGTATTGGGAAGCTCCGTTCCTTCAGAGGCTTATCTTTTGGTATGTTACCCTGAGTCTGTAGGTTCTTGTACATTCAGGGGTATGGCGGGGCCCTGTCCCGTCATAGTTGTTGTAAAAATCTTAGAGGTCTGTAGAACTGTTGTGGGCAGGGTTGTAAGGATTGTAACTGTTCAAATGTCGATATATATATACTTACAAAAAGGCAACCGTTTTGGTTGGCCTATTTTCTTTTATCTTGATCCATATCTAATTGTATGTTTACGTTCTTATTTTCGCTGGTTTTTCTCTGATGTTGTATCACTAGGGTGCCCGGGGTAAGGTACCAGTCACGGGCCCGGGTTCGGGTTGTGACAGTTGAAGACTAGTCTTGCACTAGTAGTATGCTTATATAACCCATTGGATGGCTTAGATTAAAACACTTGTGGGCTAGGATGAAGGGCAATTAATGTTAAGCCAAGTGGACAAGTTGACAAGTCAACAATCTCAAGCTTTGAAGACTTATCTTCCTTGATGGTCAATGACCATTTTACCCTTACCATTTTTCGACCAAGACCATGTGGGGGAGGTGCCACATGTCGCCCTCTCATTCGTCCATAAAATTCCGTAACCCTCGTGGGCCCCACAAAACGTAAAATTCATCGGGTGGGCCCGACGTGACCAAATCCGTAAAAATAAATTCCATAATGTTAATAAGTTTCATATTCTTCAAATAATGCATTTTGAGAATCTAATTCTCCTCAACGAACATTTTTCCTTTCCGACGTTCGGAAGATTTTCCGTCGGAAAAACAATTCTTCCTTTCGTACCAATTTCCAAGTCTTGATTCCTTACATACCTTCTCTTATACATGTCCTGGACTTACGGGGTGTAACAGTATGTACGTAGTATTTTTGGGTCTAGTTTTTCCTATTGTAGTAAGAATAAAAGTGTCTTAAGTTCTCTAAAATGAAAGGTTGTTATAATAGCTTTATAGGAAGTTGTTATGACGACTTAAGAAGAAGTGAAAAGATGGTTTAAAATATTATGTAAGGAACATCACACCGAGCATACAAATAGGCCGGATTATGTTATGAAATACACCGAGCCTACAAATAGGCCGGATTATGTTATGATATACACCGAGCCTACATATAGGCCGGATTACGCCATATTACCCCGAGCCTACACACAGGCCGAGTTACGTCATCTTACACCGAGCTCCACAGGCGGGCCGGATTATGCTACATGATTCCACAGTACACCGAGCTCCACAGGCGGGCCGGATTATGCTACATGATTCCACGATGCAAAGCTCGCAGCGGGCGGATTATGCTACATGATTCCACAAGACACCGAGCCCCACAGCGGGCGGATTATATCACATGATTCATCGATTACCGTGTCCCGCAATGGGCGGATTACGTTATCACGTATGGATAATCAAAGTAAGCTCCCAAATAAGAAGTCCTCCATAAAGTAGGATTATGTTATGTAAGATATGTAAGTTATGTGGATAAACTTGACTAAATCATTAAAGTAAGTACGTAAGAATATGATGTTAATTTTTATTGAAAGAAGGAAAAGAACGGTTAATATACGATTGATTTCGGGAGTTAAAATGGCACGGTAGGATCTGGTATTGCATTTTTATACTTGCCCCTGTCATTTTTGTTATACCCCGTATTTCCAGAGTATGTACGTAAGGGAATACGTACAAAAAGTTTGGCCTTAAAGTTAGCCTTGGACGTTTTTTTTGGTACACAACTCTCTAAAAGAATCGTTTTCCGACGAAACGTTTCCACAGCTTTCGTAGGGAAAATTCCGGCTATGCCATTACTAATTTTTGCGGATTTTTCCGAGAGACGAAACATTTTGGACCAACGGGAGGGCGACACTTGGCACCCTCCCATTGATGGACTTGAATCGTCCATTGGACGAAATTGGAGAGGAAGTGCGTTTTTGTGCCTTGTGCACAAGTCAAGGAGTTGGTAGGATATTTGTGTGGAGTAAATCTTCACCCTACACTTGCCTTGCACTTGTCTTAATCTTGGCCATTGGTTGGCCACTTCTTGACCTATAAATACCCCCTTAAAGATGAAGAGTTCTTCATCCACAAAGTTATCTTCCAAGTCTAAAAATCCTCTCCTCTCCCTTAGCCTTTCGTCCAACACCTCTCCCCCCTTTGAGTGAGTTTGGCCGAGGGCCTACCCCCCCTAGCCTAGCCGAAATCTACCCCCCTCCCTTGGTAGAAAGTTGTCTTCTAGTATTGTTATAATGCCCAAAATACCCTAGCCCAAATCCCTTAGTCCTTTGTAGAAGTTGTAAAGAACTTCTAAGGTTTCTTGGAGCTACCGGAGCGTACAACTTAGAGCTAAACCTTGCTCAGCGCGACTTTTCTAGGATATTATTGGGCTTACCGAGGTAACTAATCCTAACCTCTTTTGAATTAGAGAATACATCGTAGTAGTATTAGAATAAGTATTAAATACTTAGAAGAATATCACGAATAGAATTGAACTGCTACCACGTAGAAGGATTTAAAAGAAGAATAATCAAATCAGACTCACATAGACTGTTTTCACAATGAGACTTATATAGCTCACCTGTAGGGAAGTCGCCCAACTTTCCATAGAATTGTGAACCCTCTGTTTAGAATGACCTTCGAGTAGTCTTTGATAGATGTTTGTGACTATTATAGTGACTCTGCGTGCGACATATTCAACTTAGCGGTGGTTTTATTTGAGAAGGTATGTGATTCCTCCTAAAGCATGATATTTTACAATATATATATATAGTACGGTAGACGTACATGTGTTAACTGAATAATAACTACGGCAATGTCTTTGACTTAAGCCTGAATAATACTTACGGCAATGCCTCACGGCTTAAGCCTGAATAATACTTACGGCAATGCCTAACGGCTTAAGCCTGAATAATAAAGAACTGAAAGCATTTCAAAAGAATACTGAATCATTTTTTTTAACAGAAGATAAATAATTGGTTTTTAAAACAAAAGCTTAAAAGTTATACTAGCTTTATGGGAAGTTAGGTATAACAACTTAAGAAGGATAAAAAGGAACTGTTTACTTGTTTGTTTATAAAAGCCTTGTATTGATTTTTAAGTGTAGTAAGATTTGTGTGATAAGTAGACATATTATGATGCTACAGGTTAGTGTCTTGAAATCTTTGTGTAAGGGTCATTCTTGCCGTGCTTACGTTGCTAACCTGAAGTCCGCTGTCTTGTTATCGTATCACCTACCTCGATCGTTATACGCGGCTTGCCCTTGATGCGGGTCTATACGGCCTATGCGGTCTGTGAGACTATGCGAGCAGCGGTATGCTCGTGATTGATCATTCCGGTGTTTAGCCCGACGGGGATTCCTATGCGGTCCGCTGAGACTACGTCTTTTGAGGCTATGCGGGCTGCGGAGTCTAGGCGGATCCGGGGTTGGCTACCGATGCGGGAATACCTCACGCGGTGCGTGTGTGACCTATGCGGGCTGCGGAAGTCGAGGACTAGGCACGCAGATGATACTATGGTCGATTGGCCTTGCTCGATCATTCGCGGCCTAGAATAGACACATTCTTTTCCTATTATTTGTTGTTTGTGATGTGGCACTATGTGCAATTGAACCGATTGTATTTGTGAAAAGGTTTTAAATACTTTGATTTCATTTCATTCTTTATAGTTTCACATACTTGGTACTGTTATCGACCTCCTTGGGGCGCGTTCATGCCGCAGTAAAGGCAAGCAGTGCTAGATCCGCATCCTTAGGATCTTTTGTGTTGGTGTCGTGAGCTCCATCTTCTCCGAGGCTCTACTTTTGGGTATGATCTCCTGTGTGTAGATAGTTTTGTATGATCGAGGGTATGGCGGGCCCTGTCCGCCATAGTTGTTTACTTCCTTAAGTGCAGTAGTACTATTGTGCAGCTTGGGATGTATCGCAAAACTTGAGTTATTTATATTATGCCGTAAGGCAAGCTTTTCACAGATAAAGCTTTTACTTTACTATGTTTCGTCTTGTTTTATATTTCCGGTTACTCGATATATGACTACTTGGGTGCCCGTGAGGCACGATCCACGAACCGGGGTCGTGACAAAAGTGGTATCGAGCGCTTAATCCTCGGAAAGTGTCTACATCGTATCTAGTAAGTCTTGATTATCGGTGTGTTGTGCACCACACCAATAATCGTGAGGCTATAGGATATTTAGGATTGGTTTCCATTCTTCTCATTCGAGATCGTGCTTTAGAGTCGTGTTATAGGTTGGACCCTCTAACGTATTCCTTTCCCCGTATGCGATTATGCCTCCACGTAAGGCAACCCGGCCCCGAGAAGGGCAAGCGGCAGGAGTCGCTAGCGAGACACCCAGAGTCACGAGGGCTCGTGCCCGGTCTATACGAGAGGCGGCGAGTTCTATGACGCCGCCCCAAAGAGACCACAGCACCCACACCTCGTCCCACACGGCTGCGGAGGAGTTAGGGTACAAGGAGATGGCCCACTATTGGCTAAAGTTGTGGCCCGACACGAGAGAGGTCGGATCGCGGCAGCCTCGATTCCAGCTCAGCTCGGCCGCACGTGTAGTGCACCCGAGGCGTATAGTTTGAGACTACGGATTTCCTTAGTTGTAGCCCTCGAGTTTTACGGTCGAGGCCGGAGGATGATCCGCAGGAGTTCATCCGTCACCGCAGAGGATTATCACGGGTGATCGTGGCTTGAGGCGAGTCTGTGACATTCGGTTCGCGTCGGCCGCGTGATACCGCGATCGATTGGTTTGATTCATGAGCTTTCCACAGGAGAGCATGCACCTCCAAAGCAGATGGGATGAGTTTTGAGGCCTTTCACACACTTCTTGCCTCCGCATGAGGAGGGCACGAGCCGATAGATTCTTGTTCTTTGAGACAGGAGGGCCTTGCAGTGAGGAGTACAATGTCGAGTTTGATTCTTTGGCTCGATATGTCCTCTGCAGTAGCGAGAGATGGAGGACCGTGCATCGCTATGTCACTGGGCTAGATGATTACATGGCCGAGTCTTGTGCGGGTGTGTCCTTCACCGAGCATGGACATAACCCGTATGCGAGCTCATGCACTAGGATGCGAGGCGTAGAGACGCCGGGTAAGCGATATCAGCAGAAGAAGGCGAGACGGCCGGTTCTTTTGGTGGTCCTCGGGGTGGCGGCGTGAAGTCCGCATTTGCACCACGGCCGGTAGAGCGCTCACCTCATTTTGAACAGCGAGCAATCGGGGCGTGTCGGGGCCCCAGACTTGATTTCGAGTAGCGAGGGTGCTAACTGCTCGAGGTCCGCTCGGTGTGCCCGTTGTGGTAGATACCATTACGAGCTTGTCACGACCAAACGGGCGTGGATCGTGCCTTACCGGGCACCCTAGTGATACAACATCGAGAAATCACGGAACATAACACAACAACATGAAATAACAAGAAGCGTGCAACAATTATCTTTAGAAAACTTGCCTTCGGCATAAATAATAATAACAACTCTTTCAAAATGAGCAGTTTAATCCTTTCTTTACAAACCACGCCCAACGATTACTACGCACCTAAGAGAAAGATCACGGCAATGGCGGGACGGGGCCCGCCAAACCCACGAATGTAAACACCTATTACGACGTGGAATATACCACCGATAAGCCTCCGAGAAACGGGGCTTCCCATACGCTGACCACGAAAGCTAGGATCAACGGCGGTGTACCTCAACTGCGGCATGAACGCGGCCCCAAGGAGGTCGATAAGTACAAGTATGTGGCCCGAAAATCAGTAAATGGAATCATAATAGTCTATATAAAGCGGAGACATGTATGATAACAAAACTACGATTCACAATAAACAAGCAATCATATCAAGTCGTGACTCACGCCTCAAAGTCATTACTCAAATATAATAATGGGTCTCACGCCCACAACATCAATCATGCCCGTGGAATACCTTCTCACCGCTTCAGCGGTTATGATATAAAAGCACCAAGGAACACACATGAACACCGTGTCCCACCTGCCATAATAACACCGTGCGGGGTAAATGCGAAGGCATAGCCGACTACTAACACCTACCAACAAGGTCATGAATCAGATCATAAGATCTGTCTGGCCGTCACATGATCAAAGCCGCCACTTGCCCGCAGATCTAATGTGCGCGTCAAGCCACGGAACTTCCGCACTCGCGCATAGGCCAATCTCATCGGCCCGCATGAGGTATTCCCGCATCGAGGTAGCTACTCCCGGCATCGCCCCGACTTCGCGATCCGCATGGCCACATGGACCGCATGCCCATAAAGGACGCACTAACACGGAACTCTCGTAGCTCGCATAGGCCCACAGGACTGCGTGAGGTATTCTCGAATCATAGGTCCATCGACCGCTGAGTCTACCCGCGTGGAGGCGACTTAACCCGGAATCATCTCAAGAGATGAGTGATGTAAAATACTAACATAACAGCTTATCGTTAAACAACATAAGCACAACAAAGGAAAAACCCCTTTACACAAACATCACAAGATACTAACACACGTAGCATCCTAGCATGTTTACTTATCAATCAACAAGAAAGTATTACAAGGCTATCACAAACCAACACAATCAAGTTATACACACGAGGTACTTTCTACTATATACCAACAAGTTCGGGGTTTTATCCCCAAAGTACTTCATACATTAACTCTTTAAAAGATACGTTACTTTCACAATGTCACACAATACCCGTAGTATAAAAATAGAGTGACTATCTTTTTAAAGTAAATCAATTACTTCTCTTTGTAAAAATCAAGTAGCAACATTCTTTTCCACTGTTCAAGTTTGCCTAATTTCCAATGTTCAAGTTTGCCTAATTCCCAATGTTCACGGTTCTTATTTTAGAAAGGTTTCGTAGTTCATAGTCTTATTCATTTAAGAATATAATTCTCCTTTAAACAATCTGAGAAACATAAGCCTTATATGTGAGTAGGATATTCTTGTTTATAACAATCTTATTACAGCAGCCATGATCTAGGAAATATCATTTTGTCTCATCTTAGCTTCTATGCAGATGGAAGTTTCTCGGTTTTAATAATACTTAATTAGTCAAAACATTTCCTTTTATTAACGCTGCGGTGGTTTGTCGATACCCATTCGATTTCCAAATCAAGAAACATTCTTAAGTCGTTATACCTAACTTCCCATAAAGCTAGTATAACTCTTAAGTTTTCAAAACCAAGTATTACTTCAAGTTCTTTATTAACACATAACAAGCCGCTTATAGTTCAAATCGATTACCTTTTAAAAACCACAAGTATTTTCTTACCAACATAAAGTCATATAACCAACTTCCCATAAAGCCGTTATAACACTTTATGTTTTAAACCAATCAAATACATTTAGCACATGACGTCACCGTACTACATAGTTCACACATATCATGCTAGAAGAGATAGGAAGAGGTTCACATACCGCGACAGTATCGACTAATAGCAAAAGCGCTCAAGTACTTCAAACCGTCGGCTACTCCTTGCCAATGGATCGCGCCACGTAGTACTTCAACCTATAAGGCCACAAGGCGCTTATTAACATTTAGATCCTTCGTAGAACATTCTACGTAAAATTCGAAGACCTCTCCCCCACACAGCGTAAATCTCCTCTCTATCGGCCGCCATCAAGCCAACCAGGGGTTCATACATCTAACCTGACGTGCACAATTCTACCTCACAGAAAGCTACACAAGGTCTCATGTCTGATCCTATGTAAAAACAATTCGATTACTCTTCTTTCAAAAGGTTTCTTATTATTCAGCTTAAGTCCAAAGACATTGCCGACAACAACGTTCGCTTCTATATATAGTATACTTCAACTATATAGTCTAACAATCATGTAATTTCCAATTACAATAGAGGACAAGATATTTACCTCGATAAGCCCATAATTATCCAAGTATAAAGTCGATCCGGCAATCGTTTAGCTCAACTCCGAGCGCTCCAACCCGCTCTAAACCACCCTTAGAAGTTCTAACCAACTTCTACACAATCCTCCAACGGACTATGGAGATTTTCCGAGGGGTGCGGTTTTGTGACTGACCGGAAGTATAATAGTATTTCCGGGCTGTTCAGATAGGTATAACCTTAGAATACTACAAGGTATACGGCTAAGGTAATTTGGGCATTATAACAATACTTTTGAGAGTATTTCTACACCACAAAGGGGGTATTTACGAAGCAACTAGGCTAGGGGGTACACTCTGCTAGCACCCTGGATGGGGTGCTCTCGGCCACAAGGGGAGGCCTCGGCGAACTAAACACAAAGGGAGGGAGAAGGAGAGCTTTCAAGACTAAGGCAAATTTGTGGATGAATTTGTCTTCCAAAGCGGTGGGTATTTATAGGTCAGTGAAGGCCAACCAATGGCCAAGATCATGCCAAGTGCAAGGCAAGTGTAGGGCCAAGATCTTGCCAAGTGCCCCTTAACCAACTAACACACAAATATCCTACCTACTCCATGACAAAAAAGCCAACTTTCGGCCAAGCTTGACCGCCAGGTGTTCCAATGAGAGGGTGACAAGTGTCGCCCTCTTGTTGGTCCAAAATGTTTCGCCTCGGAAAAATCCGCAAAATAAAATATGGCATAGCGGAAATTCCCTACGAAAGTGTGAAAACGTTTACAAAAACGGCTCTAACCGTGTTGTGCACAAAATTAAATCGGCCAAGCCTACTTGAAGTTCGAAATTTCCTACGCACGTCCTCGCGTACATACTGGAAATACGGTATAACATTCTCCTCGCTTAGAAACATTCGTCGAATGTTCCTTCTAAGTCTCAAAACAAACGCGCGGTATAGTCCTCACCGCTATACTTACGAAAACAATCCCACGCATGGCCACGGAACCAACTTGCGCAAAGTACTTACCTTCAAGTCCACGAGGACACACCTCTAACATCACAAACGCTCCCATCCAAGTGTCTAAAATGTAATTTCTTCGCACTTTCTCCACACAAAAGAAATGATCACATCTACGCCGCCATACACGCCGCTTCTTCCCTTACGTGTCGCACTTTCTCGTACACTCGAATTCTTACCACATGATACCACTTTTGTCACTTTGCGAGGCATAAACCTTCTCGAGCGACCCAACAAATGGTGCCGGACTGCGACATCGCGGTATCGTACACCCAAACTCTTGATCTCGCTTCATTTCCAAACTCGGGGTTACTATCTCTAACGGGGTCATCATTAATCGAACACTCGATGGATCTCCGATACTTTCCGAACATAACAATACGAAAAGGCGGACATCGCCTCCTAAGTCGGACGGCAAAAGCTAACATATAGGCAACGCCTATTCTTCACATGAACTCGTGCCCCAAAACAACTCGGGCTAAGTTCCTCTGTTTCCAAAACTCGTCACACCGACCGGTGGTACCTTCAAGACCGACCGTCAACTGAACTCTAAGCGTCGTCGCCGATTATCCGTCACGATTTCCTCGAAACGCCGAACTTCTTCTAGACAAGCTTCACTAACCACGATCTGCTGGAACAAGCTGAACAGTATCGAACGCGCCAACATCGAACCAATCGACCGGAAACTTACACTTCCGCCCTTACAAGGCTTCATAAGGCGACATCCGAACACTGAAATGGTAGTTAAAACATTTCCCTCTCCAGGAGACAACAATCCCCACAACTACCCTCAAATCAAACACGGCGGTGGCGAATGCGATTCTGAGACTCACCTGAGTTCTTAACCTTGCCTGGTAAAACTTTCCAGAAACAAAAACAGCCGTACCCTGGGCTCCACTGTCTCTCATAAGGTGAAGGTAGGCACCCCGTGCAGCCTTACAACCTTTCTGATAAAATCAACACTGCCGAGTAAACTGTCTTTTCTAGAAGACAAGACGGCTGACCTCCTCGGCCCGACCACTGGTCGAACGCATCCACGAACTCGTATGCTGTTTAACTAAACTTGGGCCTAACACCCTCACAACCCTAACACAAGGCGGGACCACCACAACCTGACCCCACCACCAAACCTACCGCGGGTTGACCCGCAACGTGGCCTCAACCCGACCCGGCAACGCGCACAATACTAGCTCCCCGATCCGGAACAATCTCACTAATCACGTTTCGAAAACCTAGCGGTCTTCTAGCTCGACTACCCTCTTTCAAATCACGCTACTCAGGGACTTATCCCACAAACATAGCTCACGTGCACTATGTACTCCGATAAGGATCAAACATAACACTACACCTTTACTAGAGACGGCCTTACCTCTAAGGTTTCTACGTATAAAACTCTAAGGCTCACACTTTCTCTATCCCCCAATCTTCCCCGGTTACTAACCATGATTTCTAATCACAAATATTAACACACTGCTATCAAAACATAGCACTTATGATATACCCATCTTATCACACATCAACTCTGAGGTTAAGGATATGCACGAATCTCTTCTTCACTCCCTAGTCGTTTAATCAAACTCGCCTGAGGCGATAGCTAAGGAAGGTGACGAACTACCCACCGATCCGAAGGCTAAGTCCTCCTACCAGACACTCTTTCGACATCGGACCACGGCGGTCATAGTACAACAAGTACTAACAAAAAGACGACATTCCCGATGACGTGCGGCCAATGACGGAAGCCTCGAGTTCTAACCAACTCTGCATACCTAACGCCCCGAAATCCGTGGAAGACCACTGCGCATTGTGGATGTGCATAATCAAATCTCTGGTGAGGTGACTCGCCTCGAAAGTTACCAAAGGACCTTGCCGCCCGCCCTCTTCTGGCCCTTCGTTAACCCGTCGATCTCACGTTCTCGGCTGCGTGTATAAGCTCATACACGTGCCATGCTCGCCTAATCAAGAACTACTCTTGCACAACCTCTCGTTGATATTCATCAAGACTCGCGATACATCGGTATACTCTGCGGTAGTTAAATCCATAGCTAATGCAGGTCGCCTCTTTGCAATCCATATTCTCTGTTCTCGTCGTGGGCGAAGGTTCAAATATCATGGCGCGATGGAACCGCCGCCGTGCTAAACTTTATGGGGCTAGTGATGTCGCAGAAATCCCGAACGAAGCACCTAACTCGGTGATGATTGGGCCTGTGCCCTCGTAACCCTCTCAACTCTACTCGCGCCTCCGCCGCTTGCCCTCTGGGCGGGTTTGCCAACGCGAGGCATAACGATAAGTGGAAATAATTTCGTCGGAGGTCCAACTTACAACACGGCTCTAAGGCACGATCTCGAGTGAGAAGAATAGAAACCAATCCTAAATACCTATAGCCTCACGATTATTGATGTGGTGCACAACACACCGATAATCAAGACTCTCTTGGATCTGATACGTCAGACACTTTCCGAGGATTAATCGCTCGATACCACTTTTGTCACGACCGAACTCGGGCGTGGATCGTGCCTTACCGGGCACCCTAGTGATACAACATCGAGAAATCAGCGGAACATAACACAACAACATGAAATAACAAAGCGTATAACAATTATCTTTAGAAAACTTGCCGCCCGGCGTAAATAATAATAACAACTCTTTCAAAATGAATAGTTTAATCCTTTCTTTACAAACCACGCCTGCAAAGATTACTGCACCTAAGAAAAGATACGATACAATGGCGGGCGGGGCCCGCCAAACCCACGAATGTAAACACCTATTACGGCGGGAATATACCACCGATAAGCCTCCGAGAAACGGCTTCCATACGCTGACGTGACCACGAAATCTAGGATCAACGGCGGTGTACCTCAACTGCGGCATGACGCAGCCCAAGGAGGTCGATTGCAGTACCAAGTATGTGGCGAAAATCGTAAATGGAATCATAGTAGTCTATATAAAGCGGGAGACATGTATGATAACAAAACTACGATTCACAATAAACAAGCAATCATATCAAGTCGTGACTCACGCCTCAAAGTCATTACTCAAATATAATAATGGGTCTCACGCCACAACATCAATCATGCCGTGGAATACCTTTCCCGCCACGGCGGTTTATGATATAAAAGCACCAAGGAACACACATGAACACGTGTCCCACTGTGCCATAATAACACCGTGCGGGGTAAATGCGAAGGCATAGCCGACTACTAACACCACGCACCAACAAGGTCATGAATCGTATCATAAGATCTGTCTGCATCGTTACATGATCAAAGCCGCCACTTGCCCGCAGATCTAATGTGCGCGTCAAGCCCTCGAACTTCCGCGACTCGCGTAGGCCAATCTCATCGCCCGCATGAGGTATTCCCCGCATCGGTAGCTACTCCCGGCATCGCCCCGACTTCGCGATCCGCGTAGCCACATGGACCGCATGCCCATAAAGGACGCACTAACTCGGAACTCTCGTAGCTCGCGATAGGCCCTCGGGACTGCGTGAGGTATTCTCGAATCATAGGTCCATCGACCGCTGAGTCTACCGCGTGGAGGCACTTAACCCTAATCATCTCAAGAGATGAGTGATGTAAAATACTAACATAACGACTTATCGTTAAACAACATAAGCACAACAAAGGAAAAACCCCTTTACACAAACATCACAAGATACTAACACACGTAGATCCTAGCATGTTTACTTATCAATCAACAAGAAAGTATTACAAGGCTATCACAAACCAACACAATCAAGTTATACACACGAGGTACTTTCTACTATATACCAACAAGTTCGGGTTTTATCCCCAAAGTACTTCATACATTAACTCTTTAAAAGATCGTTACTTTCACACTGTCACACAATACCCGTAGTATAAAAATAGAGTGACTATCTTTTTAAAGTAAATCAATTACTTCTCTTTGTAAAAATCAAGTAGCAACATTCTTTTCCAATGGTCGAGTTTGCCTAATTTCCAATGTTCAAGTTTGCCTAATTCCCAATGTTCACGGTTCTTATTTTAGAAAGGTTTCAGTAGTTCATAGTCTTATTCATTTAAGAATATAATTCTCCTTTAAACAATCGAAACATAAGCCTTATATGTGAGTAGGATATTCTTGTTTATAACAATCTTATTACAAAGACCATGATCTAGGAAATATCATTTTGTCTCATCTTAGCTTCATGCAGATGGAAGTTTCTCTTGGTTTTAATAATACTTAATTAGTCAAAACATTTCCTTTTATTAACGCCGCAGTTGGTTTGTCGATACCCATTCGATTTCCAAATCAAGAAACATTCTTAAGCCGTTATACCTAACTTCCCATAAAGCTAGTATAACTCTTAAGTTTTCAAAAACCAAGTATTAATTCAAGTTCTTTATTAACACATAACAAGCCAGTTATAGTTCAAATCGCTACCTTTTAAAACCACAAGTATTTTCTTACCAACATAAAGTTATAACCAACTTCCCATAAAGCCGTTATAACACTTTATGTTTTAAACCAATCAAATACATTTAGCACGTATGACGCTCTACCGTACTACATAGTTCACACATATCATGCTAGAAGAGATAGGAAGAGGTTCACATACCTCGCGACAGTATCGACTAATAGCAAAACGCCCAAGTACTTCAAACCGTCGGCTACTCCTTAGCGGTGATCGCGCCACGTAGTACTTCAACCTATAAGGCCACAAGGCGCTTATTAACATTTAGATCCCTTCGTAGAACATTCTCTGAAAATTCGCGCACCTCTCCCCGCACAAACGTAAATCTCTCTCTCTATCGGGCCGGCCATCAAGCCAACCAGTGGGTTCATACATCTAACCGGACGTGCACAATTCTACCTCACGTAAAAGCTACACAAGGTCTCATCAGAATACACCTATGTAAAAACATTGAAGACTCTTCTTTCAAAAGGTTTCTTATTATTCAGCTTAAGTCCAAAGACATTGCCGACAACAACGTTCAGTTCTATATATAGTATACTTCAACTATATAGTCTAACAATCATGTAATTTCCAATTACAATAGAGGACAAGATATTTACCTCGATAAGCCCATAATTATCCAAGTATAAAGTCGATCTGGCAATCGCTTAGCTCAACTCAGGCGCTCAACCGCTCTAAACCACCCTTAGAAGTTCTAACCAACTTCTACACAATACTCCAACTGACTATGGAGATTTTCCTAGGGTTTCGGTTTTGTGACAGACGGAAGTATAATAGTATTTCGGGCTTTTCAGATAGGTATAACCTTAGAATACAACAAGGTATAGGGCTAAGGTAATTTGGGCAGTATAACAATACTTTTGAGAGTATTTCTACACCACAAAGGGGGTATTTTACGAAAGCAACTAGGCTAGTGGTACACTCTCGGCTAGCACCACAGAGGGGTGCTCTCGGCCACATGGGAGGCCTCGGCCGAACTCAACACAAAGGGGAGGGAGAAGGAGAGCTTTCAAGACTAAGGCAAATTTGTGGATGAATTTGTCTTCCAAAGGGGTGGGTATTTATAGGTCAAGTGAAGGCCAACCAATGGCCAAGATCATGCCAAGTGCAAGGCAAGTGTAGGGCCAAGATCTTGCCAAGTGCCCCTTAACCAACTAACACACAAATATCCTACCTACTCCATGACAAAAATGGCCAACTTTCGGCCAAGCTTGACCGCCCAAGGTGTAACGACCCGTCCCGGGGCCCGTTACTGGTGCCTTATCCCGGGCACCCTAGTGACACAACATCAGAGAAAACCAGCGGAAAATAAAACTTTAAACAAGAAACAAGATATAAATACAACTCTTTCAAAACGAACAGTTTAATCCTTTTTTTACAAACCCTGCCCACAACAGTACTACAGACCTCTAAGATTTACAACAACTATGACGGGACAGGGCCCCGCCATACCCCTGAATGTACAAGAACCTACAACTCAGGGAACACATACCAAAAGATAAGCCTCCGGAGAAACGGAGCTTCCCAAAACGCCGATCGAGATCCTAAGAGCGAGGATCCACGACCGATGTACCTCTACTGCGGCATGAACGCAGCGGCAAGGAGGTCGATAACACGTACCAAGTATGTGAAATCAGTAAAAATCAGAATGAAATCATACTAGTCTATATAAAGCGTGAGACATGTATGATAACCAAACTACTGATTCCACAACATAAAAGCGATCATGTCGATCGTGGACTCACGCCCTCAAGTCATCACTCAAATGTAACTATGGGTCTCACGCCCACAACATCAATCAAGTTCGCATCATGACCGCATGCCCCCGGAATTCTGCATCGGTGTAGACATGTCCATGATGCAACAAGAATAACAATGCCCATGGCCACACGTGCCCGAATTCTACCTCGGTGTGAACACGCCCATGTGACATCAACAATAATATCTTGGGTGATCAACCACGCCGTACGCCACATGCCCCGGAATTTACTCGGTGTAGACATGTCCATGTAACCACAATAACAATATATCGGGTAATCAACCCGGCCGTGGCCGCATGCCCCTAATCTTGATCGGTGTAGATACGCCCACGTGACATCAACAACAAGACCGTAATCAAAATGGAAACATACCGTGGAATTCTCCATCACCGCCAAAGACGCCCAAGTAAGTTCTCAATAAGTCGACCTACTCATCGAGACGCCAGAATACGTAAATACCACACTTGCACAACAAAGGCTATCATCACAAGCATAGGCAAGTTTCACAACAACAAGCATAGGCAAGTTTCACAACAACAAGCATAGGCAAGTTTCACACAACTCAAAGTACTTTCATTTTATGCCAAAGTCCGGGTTTTTAACCCCAAAGTACTACATACGTTAAGTTCTTTTAAAAGAGATCCATTACTTTTATAAAAGTCACCCTATACCCGTAGTATTAGAATGACCAACCCACATTCCTTTTCAAAATCAAGTAACAACATTCTTTTCCTAAGTTCCAGTTTGCCTAGTTTCAATTACTCAAGTTTCTCAGTTTCAAATGCTCAAGTCACTTATTTTAGAAAGGTTTCATAACTCATAGTCTTAATCTCTTTTAAAACAATTGAGTAACATATGTCATATATGTGAGTAGTTTATTCTTGTTTATAACGATCTTATTACAGCAGCCATGATCTAGAAAATGTAATATCATTTTGTCTTATCTTAGCTTCTATGCAGATGGAGGTTTCTACTGGTTTTAATACAACACATCATTATTCAATACATTTTCCTTTATTAACGCTGCAATGGTCTGTCGATACACATTCTGATTCCCGAAATCAGTAAAACATTATCCCTTTAAAAACCAAGTACTCATTACTCACGAATGAGGTTTCACACAAACATCCACATTAAAACAAATAAGTTAAGTCTCTTATTTTATAAGATCAAGTCTCTTAACTTCTAACATCAGTAAACCATTTTCACCTACATAAGGTCGTTATAACTAACTTCCCATAAAGCTATTATAACACCCTATGTTTTAAACCAACCAAATCACTTAGCACGTATGCGTCACCGTACTACATAGTTCACAACAATCATGCTAGAAAAGATAGGAAGAGGTTCACATACCTCGCGACGATTTATCGACAATAAGCAAAATGCTCCAAGTACTACAACTCATAGCCCTTTCCACTCCTCGAATACGCTACTCTTAGTACTTTCACCTATAAAGGTCACAAACGCCTATTAACCCCAAAACACAAGTTTCTATCTTTCTACGTAAAATTCGGCGACACCTCTCAAATGCGTAAATCTCCTCTCTATCGAGGCTACCAAGCCAACCGGGGTTTACACGCCTAACCGGACGTGTACAATTCTACTCAATACTACACAAGTCTCTTCGCAATACGGTCTATGTAAATACAGATTCGATTCTTTATTCTTCAGCTTAAGTCAAAAGACATTGCGAATACTAAGTATAGTTCCATATATAGTATACTTCAACTATATATTCTAACAAACATGTAATTTCCAATTACAATAGAGGACAAGATAATTACCTCGATAAGCCCAAAATTATCCAAGTTATAATGTCGATCCCGAGCAAGGTTTAGCTCATACTCGTGCGCTCCAAACAACCCTTAGAAGTTCTAACTAACTTCTACTCAAATACTTCAACCAACTATGAAGATTTCCTTAGGGTTTCGGTTTGAGACTAAAAGGACAAAAGGTAGTATTTAGGACTCTACGTATAGAGGTATCTTTGGAATACTACAAGGTACAAGGCTAAGGTATTTTGGGCATTATAACAATACTAGGAGAAGTATTTCAATACCACGAGGAGGGTATTATACGAAAACAACTAGGCAGGGGTACCCGGCTAGCACCATGAGGGGAGGAACCCCTCGCCAAAGGCCACACGAAGGGGAGGGGAAGGCTCTCACTAAGAGCTCACAAAGGGGAGGAGAGGGTTTCAAGACTTGGAAGTTTTGGAATGGATGAAGTCTTCACACTTGGTGGTATTTATAGCAAAACCAAAGGCCAACCAAGGGCCAAGATCCTTCCAAGTGTATAGCAAGTGTAAGGGCAAGATTAAGCCAAGTGCACCCTAAACCCTACTCCACAAAACACTCCACAAACAAGCCACAAAGCAAGGCACACTTCAGGGCCAATCGGCCAAGTGCCAACCCACTGACGCCCGCTCCAAACTGTCGACGAGGGTGACAAGTGTCACCTCCCGTTGGTCCAAAAGGTTTCGTCTATCGGAAAAATCCGCCAAAAATACAAAGCGACATAGCCGGAATTTTCCTTCGCAAGTTATGTAAAGCGTTTAGTCGAAACGACTCTAACCTAGGGTGTTGTGCACAAATGTCATTCGGCCAAGCCACCTGGCGGGGTGACACGTGTCACCCTCCTAATGGCCTCAAAAACGCGTCTTCCAAAAAAATATCCACAATGGCCAAAATCTCGAAAACAAAGTGGGACCACAAAAGTAAATTTCTCCCGTGGGCCCCACGTGACCATTTCAAAATAAAATCTCAAAATTCTAATATAATCTATGAAGTCCAAATACCAAATCGGGAATCAATTCCCATTAACGAACCTTTTTCTTCACAAATAACCTAAACTTTTCCGTCGAAAACTCACATCTTTCTTTCTTTTCAAAATTTCTGCGTACTCTCAAATCGTCGTCCTCACATACATACCACTGCAACTACGGGTATAACATTCTCCCTCCTTAGAAACATTCGTCGAATGTTCCTTCTCAAGTCGGATAACGATAAAGTTCCTCTAAAAGTTGCCGACGCCACAACCGCCAACTAACACACGTTCTCTTCTCCCTAACTCGTTGTACCGCTTCTCGAACACTCGAACTCTTTCTAGTATCCGTACCACACTTCCGTCAATGCTTCGTTTCCAACCTTTGGAGTTACTACCTCAAACTTGGTCATCATACTAACTTCAATCTCCTTAAGGCCATTCCGGCCTCGCGATCCGCCTCGGTCGAACATATCCACCAACTCATACGATGGTCATACAAACTTGGGCCTAGCATCCTCGTGACCCTACCACCGCGGGACCACCCAGAACTGACCCCACCCCAAACCGGGTTCTGGTTGACCCGCAAATGGGCCTCAACCCGACCCCAACCGCTTAAACTCTTGTTCCCGATCCGAACAATCTTACTAACTCACATCATGAAAGCTACCACTTCCATCTCACACTACCCACTGACTTATCACACAAATAAATCCCACGTATACCACTACTCGATAAGGGTCAAACATAAAATAAATCTTTAACTCAAGACGACCTTACCACAGGTCTCGATCGTGACATAGTCTAAGGTTCACACTTACCATGCCCATACGTATCCTCCCAACTAAGCATGTTTTCTAACTCACAATTAACACAACGCTATTCGTACATAGCACATAATAATGAGACCATCATAACAAGCATACCAAAACTCTAGAGGTTAAGGATATACCAAGCTACCGCTCACTCTAATCATAGGCACATACTGCGCAGTATGCGTAGAAAGCGATGAACCACCATCGATCCGTGGTGAGTCGTAACATCCGTGCTACCCGGTCGGGACGATTCCTCGCAAAATGGCCTGCTGGCCGCAAAAATAACAAGCTCCTCGCACCACGACACTCCCGAAATGCGGTCTACCACATCGACCACCGAGGTAGGGGTGACCGTGATCCGCCAACACTTACTTCCCGAAACTCAACCCGGAGCCACGACCGCTCCGAATACTCAAGGTTGTGGAGGACCACTCTGCGGGCGGAGGTACAAAACTAGTATCTTCTTGGCGGTCCGCCTCGAAAGTCACCAAGGACCACTGTTGTTCGGCCTCTTCGCGATCTTGGTCATTCCGTCGACCTCTCGTGCCTCACATCCCGGTCGTGAGCTGCGTGCGGGCAATGTCCATGCCGGTGAAGAGCTACTCCCGAACATGCCTCGACATGTAATCATCGAGCCTCGTAACATATCGGTGCACTCGATCCTCCATACTAGCTACCAATTTGGGGCGTCGCGCCAATGAGTCGAACTCACATTGTACTCCCAAACCGTGCGCGCTCTGTCTAAGCATCAAAAATCTGCCGGCGTGCCCTCCCAATCTGCGGAGGCAAGAAGTGCGTGAGAAAGCCCGAAAACTCATCCCATACTGCTGGAGTGCATGTTCTCCCGGAAAGCTCCATGAATCAAACCAATCGATTGCGGTATCACGCGGCCGATGCGAACCAAAGGTCACAGACTCGGTCTCTGAAGCCTTGATCACCGCGTGATCGCCAGAATCGCCGGATGAACTCCTGCGGATCATCCTCGTGCCTCGACCCATAAAACTCGCGGGCTCTGACTCGTAAAGTCCGTAGCCTCAAACTATCTGCTCGGGGTGAACCATGGTGCTCTGGGCCCAGGCTGCTGCGTCCATCCTATCCTCATATCGGCCACGACCACGGCGGCAAGCGGGCCATCTCCGTAACCCATCTCCTGCCCCCGGTGTGGGACTGGAGGCTCAGTGCTGCGGTCTCAGCGGCCATTGCCGCGGCTCTAACCTCTCTTTGAAATTTGGCGGCGTCACAAAACCCGCCGTCAAGCCTGACCTCACTTGTATGCGGGCTGCGCCTCGTACTCCTCAGATCTCACTAGCGGTTCCTCGGCTGTCTTGCCGCCCGTGGCTCGTTGCCTTGCGGCGGAGGCATAATCGGTAAAAGCGAGACACGTCGGAGGGTCCAACTTACAACACGGCTCTAAGGCACGATCTCGTAATGAGAAGAATGGAAACTAATCCTAAATGTCCTGCGGCCTCACGATTATAGATGTGGTGCACAACACATCGATAATCAAGACTCTACTAGACACGGTCTGTAGACACTTTCCGAGGATTAACTGCTCTGATACCACTTTTGTAACGACCGTCCGGGGCGTTCTCGTGCCTTATCGGGCACCCTAGTGACACAACATCGAGAAAACGGCGGAAAATAAAACTTTAAACAAGAAACAAGATATAAATACAACTCTTTCAAAACGAATGTTTAATCCTTTTTACAAACCACACACTTGTGATTACAGACCTCTAAGATTTACAACAACTATGACGGGACAAGGCCCCGCCATACCCCTGAATGTACAAGAACCTACAACTCAAGGAACACATACCAAAAGATAAGCCTCCGGAGAAACGGAGCTTCCCAAAACGCTGATCGAGATCCTAAGAGCGAGGATCCACGGCCGATGTACCTCTACTGCGGCATGAACGCGGCCCGAAGGAGTCGATGCAACACGTACCAAGTATGTGAAAGCGTAAAAATCAGAATGAAATCATACTAGTCTATATAAAGCGTGAGACATGTATGATAACCAAACTACAATTCACAACATAAAAGCGATCATGTCGATCGGGGACTCACGCCTCAAGTCATCACTCAAATATAACTATGGGTCTCACGCCCACAACATCAATCATGTTCGCATCATGGCGCATTCCCCGGATTCTGCGCCGGTGTAGACATGTCCACGATGCAACAATAATACCAATGCCCATGGCCACATGCCCGAATTCTACCTCGGTGTAGACGCGTCCATGTGACATCAACAATAATATCTGGTGATCAACCTGCGCGCGTACGCGTACCGAATTCTACCTCGGTGTAGACATGTCCATGTAACCACAATAACAATATATCGGGTAATCAACCCGCCGCGTGGCCGCGTGCCGGAATCTGCGACGGTGTAGACATGTCCATGTGACATCAACAACAAGGCGTAATCAAAATGGAAACATACCCGTGGAATTCTCCATCACCGCCGGACGTCAAGTAAGTTCTCAACAAGTCGACCGCCTATCGAGACGCGGTAACGCGAAATACCACACTTGCACAACAAAGGCTATCATCACAAGCATAGGCAAGTTTCACAGCAACAAGCATAGGCAAGTTTCACAACAACAAGCATAGGCAAGTTTCACAACAACAAGCATAGGCAAGTTTCACACAACTCAAAGTACTTTCATTTTATGCCAAAGTCGGGTTTTAACCCCAAAGTACTACATACGTTAAGTTCTTTTAAAGAGATCCATTTCATATATAAAAGTAACCCTATACCAGTAGTATTAGAATGACCAACAAAACTTCCTTTTCAAAATCAAGTAACAACATTCTTTTCCTAAGTTCCGGTTTGCCTAGTTTGATTACTCAAGTTTCTCAGTTTCAAATGCTCAAGTCACTTATTTTAGAAAGGTTTCATAACTCATAGTCTTAATCTCTTTTAAAACAATTGAGTAACATATGTCATATATGTGAGTAGTTTATTCTTGTTTATAACGATCTTATTACAACAGCCATGATCTAGAAAATGTAATATCATTTTGTCTTATCTTAGCTTCTATGCAGATGGAGGTTTCTACTGGTTTTAATACAACACATCATTATTCAATACATTTTCCTTTATTAACGCTGCAATGGTCTGTCGATACACATTCTGATTCCCGAAATCAGTAAAACATTATCCCTTTAAAAACCAAGTACTCATTACTCACGAATGAGGTTTCACACAAACATCCACATTAAAACAAATAAGTTAAGTCTCTTATTTTATAAGATCAAGTCTCTTAACTTCTAACATCAGTAAACCATTTTCACCTACATAAGGTCGTTATAACTAACTTCCCATAAAGCTATTATAACACCCTATGTTTTAAACCAACCAAATCACTTAGCACGTATGCGTCACCGTACTACATAGTTCACAACAATCATGCTAGAAAAGATAGGAAGAGGTTCACATACCTCGCGACGATTTATCGACAATAAGCAAAATGCTCCAAGTACTACAACCTTGCTAGCCTTTCCACTCCGGTAGAATACGCTACTCTTAGTACTTTCACCTATAAAGGTCACAAATGTCTATTAACCCCAAAACACAAGTTTCTATCTTTCTGAGAAAATTCGTGACACCTTCCCACAACAGCGTAAATCTCTCCTCTATCGAGGCTGCCAAGCCAACCAGTGGGTTTACGCCTAACCGACGTGTACAATTCTACTCGGCAATACTACACAAGTCTGCAATACATCCATGTAAATACTGATTGATTCGATTCTTTATTCTTGAGCTTAAGTCAAAAGACATTGCGAATACTAAGTATAGTTCCATATATAGTATACTTCAACTATATATTCTAACAAACATGTAATTTCCAATTACAATAGAGGACAAGATAATTACCTCGATAAGCCCAAAATTATCCAAGTTATAATGTCGATCTGAGCAAGGTTTAGCTCCTACTCGTGCGCTCCAAACAACCCAGAAGTTCTAACTAACTTCTACTCAAATACTTGACCACTATGAAGATTTCCTTAGGGTTTCGGTTTGAGACTAAAAAGGACAAAAGGTAGTATTTAGGACTCTACGTATAGAGGTATCTTTGGAATACTACAAGGTACAAGGCTAAGGTATTTTGGGCATTATAACAATACTAGGAGAAGTATTTCAATACCACGAGGAGGGTATTATACGAAACAACTAGGCTAGGGGTACCCATACTAGCACCACAGAGGGGAGGAACCCCTCGGCCAAAGGCCACGAAAAGGGGAGGAAGGCTCTCGGCCAAGAGCTCACAAAGGGGAGGAGAGGGTTTCAAGACTTGGAAGTTTTTGGAATGGATGAAGTCTTCACACTTGTGGGTATTTATAGCAAAACCAAAGGCCAACCAAGTGGGCAAGATCCTTCCAAGTGTATAGCAAGTGTAAGGGCAAGATTAAGCCAAGTGCACCCTAAACCCTACTCCACAAAACACTCCACAAAACAAGCCACAAAGCAAGGCACACTTGAGGGCGATCGGCGAGCCAACCCAGCGACCGCCCTCCAAACTGTCGATGAGGGTGACAAGTGTCACCTCCCGTTGGTCCAAAAGGTTTCGTCTCTCGGAAAAATCCGCAAAAATACAAAAGCGACATAGCCGAATTTTCCTTCGCAAGTTATGTAAAGCGTTTAGTCAAACGACTCTAACAAGGTGTTGTGCACAAATGTCATTCGGCGAGCCACTGGCGGGGTGACACGTGTCACCCTCCTAATGGCCCTCAAAAACGCGTCTTCCAAAAAAATATCCACAATGGCCAAAATCTAGAAAACAAAGTGGGCCCACAAATCAGTAAATTTCTCCGTGGGCCCACGTGACCATTTCCAAAATAAAATCTCAAAATTCTAATATTATCTATGAAGTCCAAATACCAAAGATGGGAATCGAATTGCCATTAACGAACCTGTTTCTTCACAAAGAACGGGAAACTTTTCCGTAAAAACTCACATCTTTCTTTCTTTTCAAAATTTCTGTGTACTCTCGTCGTCGTCCTCACATACATACCACTGCAACTACGGGTATAACACAAGGTGTTCATGAGAGGGTGACAAGTGTGCCTCTTGTTGGTCAAAATGTTTCGTCTCTCGGAAAAATCCGCAAAATAAAATATGGCATAGCGGAAATTCCCCTACGAAAGTCGTGGAAAAGCGTTTACTAAAACGACTCTAACCGTGTTGTGCACAAAATTAAATCGGCAAGCCTACTTGAAGTTCGAAATTTCCTCGTCGTCCTGCGTACATACTGGAAATACGGTATAACAGAGTACTCGGGAGCTGCTATACTTGTGGCGGCAGGTCATTTCGCGAGTTTGTCCGGCCAGGCGCGTGGTAGTAGGGCCCGGTCTACGGTGCATTGCGCTTCTTCATCCCGACAGATTACTCGCCCGGAGAAGGTACTCGTGGACCAGGTAGTCGCGAGGTCGTGGCGCGGGTCCCGATTCTAGCGGTCCTCGAACCGCATTTATGCTTTGTCCGGCCCGACAGATCGTGAGGCCTCACGATGTCGTCACGGTACCTTATCGGTTCGGGTTTGATGTGTATGCTTTGATAGATCCGGTTCTACTGTCTATATATCTCCCCTTGTTGCTAGTAGGATAGGGATAGAGCACGAGTCCATAGACCACTTTCGAGGTAGCTACGCCGATGGGTGATTCGGTGGTAGCTCGGCGGGTATATAGAGCTTGTCCTGTGACCATTCTGATCGTCGGACCCTGGCCGACTTGATAGAGTTGGAGATGATTGACTTGACGTGATCATGGGGATGGATTGGCTAGCTTCTTGCTATGCCAATGTAGACTGCAGAGAGAGAGTAATGCAGTTCGCTTTCTGAGGAGCGGTTGTTGAGTGGGAGCACGCAGTATCGCCGAGGTAGGTTTATTTCCTACCTCAAGGCTAGGAAGATGGTGCGAAGGGGTATATCTACCATCTCGTTCGTGTTTGATCATGAAGGCTGCGGTACCAAATTTTCCGTCGATTCCAAAGTGGTCGAGAGAGTTCCCAGGCGTGTTTCAGACGACCTCGGGTATCCTCCCGAGAGGAGATTGAGTTTTGTATTGACATATTGCGGACACTCGGCTATTTCCATTCGCCATCTGAGAATGGCACTGCGAGTTGAGAGGATGAAGGATCGGCTTAGGGATTTCTTTGGAGAAGCGGCTTCATCGGGCCTAGTGTATCTCCGAGGCGCCGGTATTGTTCGTGAAGAAGAAGAAGGGCGGGGCCGCGCACGTGTGTTGATCTGAGCGGTGAACAAGGTGACCATTAAAACGAATACCCTTCCCGTGATTGATGATTTGTTCGACGATTGCGGCGCGAGATGTTTCTCCAAGATTGATCTGCGTTCGCTATCATCGAGTTCGTGTCGAGAGAGGTGGATGTCCCTAGGATCGCATTCGGACGTGCGGGCATTATGAGTTCAGTGGTCATGTCTTTTGGGTTGACAATGCTCGTGGTATTCATGGATTTGATGAACCGAGTGTTCAAACCATTTTGGAGCATGCGAGCATTTGAGGCTGTCTTGTGATTCTCGACCAACAATGCGCTAAGTTTTCCAAATGTGAGTTTTGGTTGACTTGATGGCGTTTCTTGGGCATATTGTCGGGCTGATGGCATTCGAGTGGATACGCCAAGATCGGCGATCGGGACTTGGCCTGAACTCTTACTCAGCGAGGTTCGCATTTTACGGGCCTTGCAGGATATTATCGGCGATTCGTAGAAGTTTGCTTCTATCTCGCACCATTGACTAGGGTGACTCGAAGGCGCAAGTTTGATGGTGATGCTTGTGGCGAGGTTTCGATTCTTGAAAGAGACCGACCGCCCCCGTTCTTACTCTTCCAGAGGGTCCAGATGGTTATGTTGTGTATTGTGATGCGTCAGGCATCGGGTTGGGATGTGTGTTGATGCAGCATGGCAGGGTTATAGCATATGCATCCCGACAGCTGAAGAAACACGGAGGAACTACCCCACCCATGATTTGGAGTTGGCAGCTGTGATTCACGCTTTGAAGATCTGGAGGCACTATTTGTATGGGGTTCACGTGGATATTTTTACAGACCACAAGAGCCTCCAGTATATCTTCACCGGAGGAGCCGAACTTACGGCGAGACGGTGGTTAGAGTTGCTTAAGGATTACGATGTTGATATCCTGTACCACGGGAAGGCGATGTTGTGGCGTATGCTCTTAGTCGTAGGTCGATGGGAGCCTATCGGATGTGCGGCTAGAGAGGAGGACATGATTCGTGATTTGCACCGATTAGCGAGCCTTGGTGTCCGCTTGATTGATTACGATAGCGGTGGGGTTAGAGTTCGTGAGGTTGCGAGTCTTCCATCGTTGAGGAGGTGAAGAGGCAACGATTCGAGGATCCGGCTTTGATTCGATATCGTGATACTGACTCTTCGTGAGGCAAGGGTCGCTTTTGGTAGCACGATGGGGTGCTAAGGTTTGAGGCGGCATCGTGTTCCGGATGTTTCGTGACTTGGCGGAGTTCTTGGGAAGCATGGTAGCGCGTTACTCCATCCGTCGAGTCGACCAGATGTACCACGACCTTAGATACGTGTATTGGTGGGATGGCTTGAAGAGGGCGTTGCGAGTTCGTAGCTCGGTGCGTGTTGTTAGCGGTGAAGGTAGAGCACGCAGGCACGGTGGTTTTATTCTGACGATTGAGATCGACACGGAAGTGGGAGGTAATCAACATGGACTTCATCACGGGATTACCTCGCACTCGGAGAGACATGATTCTATATGGGTTATCGTCGACGGTGTGAAATCAGCCCACTTTCTTCCCGTCGGGACGACTTTTGGTGAGGATTATGCCGAACTTTACATCCGAGATCGTCGGTGCATGGAGTCCCTACTTGATCATATCGAGCAGGAGCCCGATTCGGCTAACTTCGGAGGTCCTTCGAGAGGGTTTAGGGGCCTTGGTGAGCACGAATCGCATTTCATCCACGCAGAGACGGACAGCGAGCGCACTATCCGCACTTCGAGGATATCTGCGAGCTGTGTTATTGACCGATGGTAATTGGGAGGATCATTTGCCTCTAGTTGAGTTCGCATATAATAATAGCTACCACTCCAAGATTCAGATGGCGCCTTATGAGGCCTTGTATGGGAGGAAGTGCGATCGCCTATAGGTTGGTTCGATGTGGGCGAGTGCGGCTAGTGGGACAGATTTGGTGCAGCGGCGATGGATAAGGTGAAGCTTATCCGAGGCGGCTATTGACGGCTGAGTCGGCAAGTCGATGCAGATCATCGTCGTCGACATCTTGAGTTCGAGGTTCATGATTGGGTTTTCTAAAGGTGTCACCCATGAAGGTGTGATGAGATTTGGGAAGAAGGGAAACTCGACCCTAGGTACATTGGGGCGTTTGATTGTCGCGAGGTAAGCAAGGTTGCCTATGAGTTGGATCTGCCGTCCGATCTGCAGCGATGCATCCGGTTTTTCACGTATCTATCTTTGAGGAGATGTATCGGATCCATCTAGTACACCGATTGACGATGTCGGTGACCGAGGGGTTATCGTATGAGAGGTTCCCATAGCGATAGTCGATCGTCGGGTTAGGCGTCTGCGGACGAAGGGCGTGGCTTCCGTCAAAGTCTTGTGGCGAACGAGCTCGAGGAGGAGATGACGTGGGAAGCCGAGGAGGACATGAGGCGTAGTATCCTCACCTATTCCCCCACCTCCGTAATTCACTTTCCTACTTGTAAATTTTCGTTATCGTTTTGCCTAAGTGTTGTTTTGTGGCCGTGTGTGGCTTTTGCAAACTGTTTAAGTTATGAAGAACCTTATCGTTATCTGTCTTGGGAAGGAACATTCGGGACGAATGTTTCTAAGGAGGGGAGAATGTTATACCCCGTATTTCCAGAGTATGTACGTAAGGGAATACGTACAAAAAGTTTGGCCTTAAAGTTAGCCTTGGACGTTTTTTTTTTAACACAACTCTCTAAAAGAATCGTTTTCCGACGAAACGTTTCCACAGCTTTCGTAGGGAAAATTCCGGCTATGCCATTACTAATTTTTGCGGATTTTTCCGAGAGACGAAACATTTTGGACCAACGGGAGGGCGACACTTGGCACCCTCCCATTGATGGACTTGAATCGTCCATTGGACGAAATTGGCAGAGGAAGTGCACGTTTTTTGTGCCTTGTGCACAAGTCAAGGAGTTGGTAGGATATATTTGTGTGGAGTAAATCTTCACCCTACACTTGCCTTGCACTTGTCTTAATCTTGGCCATTGGTTGGCCACTTCTTGACCTATAAATACCCCCTTAAAGATGAAGAGTTCTTCATCCACAAAGTTATCTTCCAAGTCTAAAAATCCTCTCCTCTCCCTTAGCCTTTCGTCCAACACATCTTCCCCCCCCTTTGAGTGAGTTTGGCCGAGGGCCTACCCCCCCTAGCCTAGCCGAAATCTACCCCCCTCCCTTGGTAGAAAGTTGTCTTCTAGTATTGTTATAATGCCCAAAATACCCTAGCCCAAATCCCTTAGTCCTTTGTAGAAGTTGTAAAGAACTTCTAAGGTTTCTTTGAGCTCTGGGAGCGTACAACTTAGGAGCTAAACCTTGCTCAGGCGCGACTTTTTCTAGGATATTATTGGGCTTACCGAGGTAACTAATCCTAACCCTCTTTTGAATTAGAGAATACATACTGTAGTAGTATTAGAATAAGTATTAAATACTTAGAAGAATATCACAGAATAGAATTGAATCATACCACAGTAGAAGGATTTAAAGAAGAATAATCAAATCGTACTCACATAGATTTGTTTTCCTGATGAACTTATATAGCTCACGGTAGGGAAGTGCTGCCCAACTTTCCATAGAATTGTGAACCTCTGCTTAGAATGACCTTGAGTAGTCTTTGATAGATGTCTGTGACTATTATAGGTGACTCTCTGCGCGACATATTGACTTGGCGGTGGTTTTATTTGAGAAGGTATGTGATTCCTCCTAAAGCATGATATTTTACAATATATATATAGTGCAGTGACGTCATACGTGTTAACTGAATAATAACTACGGCAATGTCTTTGACTTAAGCTGAATAATACTTACGGCAATGCCTACGCTTAAGCTGAATAATACTTACGGCAATGCCTAGGCTTAAGCTTTGAATAATAAGAATGAAAGCATTTCAAAAGAATACTGAATCATTTTTTTAACAGAAGATAAATAATTGGTTTTTAAACAAAAGCTTAAGAGTTATACTAGCTTTATGGGAAGTTAGGTATAACTTAAGAAGGATAAAAGGAATTGTTTACTTGTTTGTTTATAAAAGCCTTGTATTGATTTACATTAAGTGTAGTAAGATTTGTGTGATAAGTAGACATATTATGATGCTACAGGTTAGTGTCTTGAAATCGTGTAAGGGGTCATTCTTCTTTGCTTACGTTGCTAACCGTAAGTCCGTTGTCTTGTTATCGTATCACTACCCTTCGTTATACCGCGGCTTGCCCGCTTGATGCGGGTCTATACGGCTATGCGGTCTGTGAGACTATGCGAGCAGCGGTATGCTCAGGATTGATCATTCCGGTGTTTAGCCCGACGCGGATTCTATGCGGTCCGCTGAGACTATGCGGTCTTTTGAGGCTATGCGGGCTGCGGAGTCTAGGCGGATGCCGGGGTTGGCTGCCCCGATGCGGGAATACCTCATGCGGTGCAGTGTGTGACTATGCGGCCGCGGAAGTCGTGACTAGGCACGCAGAATGATACTATGGGCGATTGGCCTTGCTTCGATCATTCGCGGCCTAGAATAGACACATTCTGCTTTTCCTATTATCGTTGTTGTTTGTGATGTGGCACTATGTGCAATTGAATCGATTGTATTTGTGAAAAGGTTTTAAATACTTTGATTTCATTTCATTCTTTATAGTTTCACATACTTGGTACTGTTATCGACCTCGGCCGGAAAGTGCGTTAAATGCAGTAAAAGCGGTGTGCTAGATCCGCATCCTTAGGATCTTTTGCGTTGGTGTCGTGAGCTCCATCTTCTCCGAGGCTCTACTTTTGGGTATGATCTCCTGTATTGTAGATAGTTTTGTACAGATCAGGTATGGCGGAACCTGTCCACGCCATAGTTGTTTACTTCCTTAGAGGTCCGTAGTACTATGCAGATTGAGATGTGCGCAAAACTTGAGTTATTTATATTATGCCGTAAGGCAAGCTTTTCAATGAATAAAGCTTACTTTTTACTATGTTTCTGCCTTGTTTTATATTTTATTGGTTACTCGATATATGACTACTTGGGTGCCGGTAAGGCACGATCCACCGGGCAGGTCGTGACAATTTTGTTATACAGTTATGATTTGGTTATTGTACCTGGTTTCTGTTCCATACTGCACTGTTGTTATCGACCCGCCGGCTGCGTTCATGCCCGCAGGTGTTAGGTACACAGGTTGGTGATCTCTGTTCAGTTTTTGGCAAGAAGCTCCATTCACTCTGGAAGCTTATCTTTTGGGTACAGTTTCCCTGATATTGTAGATTATGTACATTCAGGGGTATGGCGGGGCCCTGTCCCACCACAGTTGTAATTCTTAGAGGTCTGTAGTCACATGCTGTGGGTCGGTTTGTAAAAACAAAAAGGGGATGTAACTGCGGTTGTTTATGTATATGTATATGTGTCCAAGGAGGTAGCCTTATCGGCTAACCTGTTGTTTAAATTATTGTTGTTTTATTTTATAAGTTTCATGTATGTTCCGCTGATTATCTCTGATGTATACCTGTAAGGGTGCCCAGGTAGGGCACCAGTCGCGGGCCCGGGGTCGGGTCGTGACATTCACCTACACAAAGAAGAATTTTTTTTTGTTAGTTGTCCATTAAGCTCCATACTTTAAACCAAGGTTCATGAGAGTATTGTAAGGGTATCTCAATAGAAAGATCCCGGAAAAATAGCGTTTTCGTATTAGTCGCAAGGTGAAAACCTAGTTGCTATTCTAGGTTTTGATTGAAAGATTAAAAGAAAGTGGTTTGTGATATTCTAAGGGTCTCAAGTGGCGGATTGAAGTGTCTAGAAGAAGCTCTAAGTTGCTAAGGAGCGACTTTGGATTTGAAGTTGGACTAAGAATCGTTGAGGTAATAATCTTGTCTCTTAAGTGTTACAAGATTATATATTGTTGTTAGCCTTACATGTTTGCTAGCATGAAGTATATGTGTTGAAGTTTTATAAGTGTTTTGGATTGTTGTAGCCTAAAATCTGAAATGTCATATTAGCCATTTGAAGTTGGATTACAATTTGGTCGTTAATTAGAATCGTCGCATGTTACCTACTTGAAGATTATAGTAGTTATATATCGATTGCGACTTGATATCATGTTATGCTAACAACTTGGATTGAAAAGGAAATTGGATAAGATTGGTGTTATTGTGTCTCAATGTTGCCGAATTGGCCTAGTAGTTTGTATTAGATTGATATCGTTTGTGGAGCGGAATTTTACACGTCTAGTAGGCGTGTAATCCCCTATTGATTAATTGCATTGTTGGGCCTTAAATGTGGCGTGTTTGGTTATTGAATTCGGCCTTGAAAAGGGTGGCAAAGTATGTAGAAACAAAGGAGGTGTTGTCCGATTTTCCGTAGAATTTAGTGACTTAGCACCTAGAATATTCTACGTTTGAAGTAAGAGGTTAATGGACGTATTGTGGCCATTATAGGTTGAAGTACTAAGTATAGTGTATTCTACTTGGAGGATGGAATAGCTATCAAGGTTGAAGTACTTTGGAGCATTTTGCTATTTGTCGATAATCGTCGCGAGGTATGTGAACCTCTTCCTTCCTTTGGCATGATTCTATGTATGGAATATACATGTGGTATTATTTCATGTTTCCTTCTACTCTTAGAAGTTAAGAGGTATGTGTGTGATTTACTCTATGTAAAGGTTATGTCAAAGTTATCCTAAGTCCTTACCGAGTCTTATGGGGGATGTTGGTAAGAGTCGTTAGGAGGTACTTTGGAGCCAAGTTGACTTGGCTAATTTATGGCACGAATGAGAATAAGTATCGAACAAGCCATTGCAGTGTTAATAAAGGAAAATGTAATGACAATTGATAATATTAAAATGAGTAGAATTCTCCATCTGCATAGAAGCTAAGATAAGACAAAATTGTATTACATTTTCTAGATCATGGCTGCTTTAAAGATCGTTATAAACAAGTATAATCTATTCACACACATAAGGCATATGTACTTAACTTAAAGAATTTACATTATGACGTTTTAAGATTTTGAACCTTAAACTCTTAAAAGGTTGAGAGACTTTATTTTTCAAGTAATAGAACTTGATTCTTAAAGGAAGAAATGACATGATTTAAGGGAAGTAACTTGTTTTAAAAGGTGTGAGTCACTTTAGATTTAAAAGTTAAGAAACTTGATTTCTAAAAAGTTAAGAGACTTAAAGTATTTTGAAAGTTAAGAGAATTGATTTGAAAGTATAAGTCTCTTGGTTATAAAAGGAATGAGTTTGTCTAAAACCATAAAGGGTTATAACGGCTTTATGGGAAGTTGGTTATAACGGCTTTATGGAAGGTTAAGAGAATGGTTTTCTCTAATAAGGTAAACAAAGAATAACTTGAAATAAGGAAGGGCAATTTGATTTAAAGGCATCACTTGCTTAAAGCTTTAAAGTAATGGTCACTTGATTTAGAAGCCGAGAAATGTATTTCTAAAAGTGTAGTGACTTATGTGAAATGTAAACAAGCCTTGATAATACGGGTGATAGTATCTCGGGGTTTCATATGAAAAAGAATCTTTTGAAAAGAAGGGAAGTACGTAGTACTTGGGGTTAAATTCCCGGACTTTTTATGTGTGAAACGAAAGTGCCATGAGTTTATAAAAAAAATGGAAGTCTAAAGGTTTAATGAACTTGCCTATGTTTGCTTGTGATAGTTTTGAGTGCAAGTATTATATGTTTACGTTGTCGTGACTCTCAGTTGGAGGGTCGGCTGTCTTGTGGTAAGTTTACTTGGACGTACCGACAGTGATGTGGGATTCCACGGGTATGCTTCCATTATGATTGATCCTTGGACATGCTTATACGATGTGGGATTCCGGGGCATGTGACCAGGAGGCGGGTTAGATTCGGTTGTTTTATTACCCATGGCCATGCTTATACGATGAGGATTCCGGCACGCGACCATGCTATTACGACTATTATCACGACCGACCGGGGCCATGGCCCAGTGCCCTACCCGGCACCTTTTCAGGTATACATCAGATAATAGCAGCGGAACATACACAACTAATAAAATACTTAAACATAAAATAACAGCTAGCCGATAAGGCCACCTTCCGTAAACTATACACATAAAGCGACATTTTTTCTTTACAACCCAAATCACAATGTGACTCTGCACCTCTAAGAATAACAACTCATGGCGGGCGGGGCCTGCCAAACCCACGAATGTACAACAACCGACAATACTGTATAAGCCTCGGAATAAAGGAGCTTCTCAACGGTGAACGGTGATCCTAGAGCAAGGATCAAGAACTGTACTACTGCGGCGTGAACGCGGCCCGAAGGAGGTCAAATAACATGTACCAAATATGTGGCTGAAATGCGTAATGAAATCATAAGTCTATAATAAAGCGAGACAGTATGATAACTCAATTAACGATTACGGTGCCTTACTACATGATGAGTAATCAAAAGTATAGGTAGCAAATCCACTAAACAGTGGTATAACGATCTTGGGATTTCTTGTCACGCGACCGACCAGTCGCGGTGCCTACTACAGGCACCCTTCCAAACATACAACACCAAAACAACTGCGGAAAATAAGTAACACATTTTTTTTAAAACCCAGGCAAAGCCGATAAGGCTGCCATAATATAAATCACCCAAAAAGGGCTTACACTATCAAACAAACTGTAATTACAACTCTAACCAGTCCAGCCCACATGTGTATACAGACCTCTAAGATTTGAACACATACTATGACGGGACAAGGCCCCGCCGTACCCTTGAATATACATAGCCATGACAACTCCGAAACATTGGAGCCATCTCAAAATACTGGACCAGGATCCTAAGCTCGCGGATCCACAATCGTAATACCTAAACTCGCGACATGAACGCAGCCTCGAAGAAGTCGATCTAACAGTACCGAATATGGAACAGAAATAAAGTACAGTAAACAGATCATAACTGTACAAAAGAATGACAGGGGCAAGTATAAAGAGTACATACCAGATCCTGCCGTGTCATTACCTCTTATGAACTTAATCGTACCTTATTATCTTTTCCCATTCAATTAAGAGTTATAGCCAATTCTTACGAACATACTTAGGAGAAATCATTAAGTTCATTACCATATAACTTACTTATCTTCCATAACATAATCCGGCCCTTTATGGAGGGACGCATATACTACCCGACCCAATCTGGGACGCGATCAAGTCACACAAATATCAAAGCGTGCTCGTGGAATCCCCCGGCACTGCCGACAACTATAAGTGTAAACTATAACCATGTGACACGCCCGTGGCATCTCACCTCACCATCGGGCGTACATACACAATACATATATATATCTCCGCCTTGGAATCCCATCATCAGCTGAGCGGTAGTATGTGTAACATATAACCATGTGACGCGCCCGTGGCATCCCACCTCACTGTCGGTGTACACATATACAATATATATATATATATATATATATAACGCGGCCGCATGCCCCAGAATCCCTCATCGTATAAACATGGCCATAACGTGCCCTCGGCATCCCTCATCGTAGGTGCAGGTCTTCATGGGGAGCTAGCCCATGGAGTAATAATACAACATGGTCGCATGCCCCGGAATCCCTCATCGTATAAGCATGGCCATGGAGTAATAAAACGCGCGGGCATCTAACCCGCATCCTGGCTGCATGCCCCGGCATCCCTCATCGTATAAGCATGGCCAAGATCAATCACAATGGAAGCATACCCGTGGAATCCCCCGGCACTGCCGGTACGTCCAATAAAATGTCCGGGCCTCTAACCCGCATCCTGGTCACATGCCCCGGAATCCCACATCGTATAAGCATGTCCAAGGATCAATCATAATTGAAGCATACCCGTGGAATCCCACATCACTGTCGGTACGTCCAAGTAAACTTATAACAAGGCAGCCGGCCCTCCAACTGAGAGTCACGACGACGTAAACATATAATACTCGCACTCGAAGCTATCACAAGCAAACATAGGCAAGTTCATTAAACCTTTAGACTTCCTTTTTTTATAAACTCATAGCACTTTCGTTTCACACATAAAAATCCGGGAATTTAACCCAAAGTACTACGTGCCTCTACTCCTTTAAAAATGATTCATTTTCAAAATAAAACTTCCAAGATACCAATAACCGTAGTATCAAGTCATATCTACTTTTTAAGACAAGTCACAATACCTTTTAGAAATACATTTACCGGCTTCTAAATCAAGTGACTTCTTTCTTAAAAACCTTAAGCAATTTGTACCATAAAACAATTTGCCTTTCTTTATTTCAAATCATTTCTTTGCTTACATTACTGAAGAAAACCATTTTTTTAATCTTTCATAAAGTTGTTATAACCAACTTCCCATAAAGCTGTTATAACTCTTTATGTCTTAGACAAATTCATTCCTTTTATAACCAAGAGACTTATACTTTCAAATCAAATCACATATCTTTCAAAATACTTCAAGTCTCTTAACTTTTAAGAAAACAAGTTTCTTAACTTTAGAAATCAAGTCTTTCCAAATCAAGTATTCTATACTTGTAAATCAATTCATTTCTTCCTTTAAGAATCAAGTCCCATAACGTAAAAAAAAATAAAGTCTCTTAACTTTTAAGAATTTGAGATCCATAGTCTTAAAACTTCATACGTAAATTCTTTTAAGTTAAGTAACATATACATTGGTGCGTTGTGAATAAGTTATACTTATTTCTAACGGTCTTAATCAAGTAGCCATGATCTAGAAAATGTAATACAATTTTGTCTTATCTTAGCTTCTATGCAGATGGAGAATTCTACTCATTTTAACTTAATTGATTGTCATTACATTTTCCTTCATTAACGCTGCAGTGGCTTGTTCGATACTTATTCTCATTTGTGTCGTAACTTAGTCAAGTCAACTTGGCTCCATAATACCTCCTAACGACTCTTACCAACATCCCCCATAAGACTTGGTAAGAACTTAGGATAACTTAGACATAACCCTTACGTAGAGTAAATCAGCATACATACTTATTAACTTCTAAGAGTAGAAAGAATTATGAAATAATACCACGTGTATATTCCATACATAGAATCATGTCTAAAGAAAGAAGAGGTTCACATACCTCGCGACGATTATCGACAAATAGCAAAAAGCTCCGAAGTACTTCAATCCTTGATAGCTATTCCATCCTTCAAGTAGAATCCGCTATACTTAGTCTTTCAACCTAAAATGGTCATAATACGTCCATTAAACCTCTAGCATCTAACGTAGAATATTCTAAGTACAAGGTCACTAAATTCTACGGAAAATCGGGCAGCACTTCCTTTGTTTCTACATACTTTGCCACCTTTTTCAAGGCCGAATACAATAACCAAACACGCCATATTTAAGGCCCAACAATTCAGCTAACCAAAGGGGATTACACGCCTTAACAGGACGTGTAAAATTCCGCCCCACAATATACAAGACAATCCAATAATTTCCATGTCATTCTCGGCTACAACAACACTACTTCTCTTTCAAATTCTTTCAATACAAGTTGTTATTCCAACATTCTACATAGTCATAAACAACTTCAACAACTTTAATTCCCTATTTATATAACATGTGACAACTAAACTAGTAACCAAATTGAATTACAATCTTAAGGGCTAACATACTAGTTTTCGGATTAGGGTTCCAATAGTCAAAATACTTATCAAACTTCATAATACAAACCTCATGCTTTCTAATATCCAAAGCTACAACAATACGTAATCGTAATTACTAAAACGACAAAAATTATACCTTTACAAGCCCTTAATCTTTCCAAGATTCAAAGTCGCTCCTTAGCAATTCTTAGCTCCTTTCCTCATGTTCCAATCCGCTCCAAGCACTCCTTAGAAGCCTATGAAGAACTCATCTTCAAGTTCCAACTTCAAAGTTGAAGAACTCCTTAAGTTTCCGCCTTGCGACTAATACAAAAACGCCACTTTTCCGAAATCTTTCTATTGAGATAACCTTACAATACTCTTAGGAACATTGGGTTTAAGTCTTGTGAATTATCATCCACAATTGCAAAATTTTGTCTTCAAAATAGGCCTAAAGCCGAGAGCTCCATTGCACACACACAAGGTCTCTAAATTTTTCTAAGTGTTAAATGAGCTAGTCTTGCACTAGTTATGCATTTATAACACTATGGAGGGTCAAGACTTAAACAAATGGGTGGCTAAGATGAGTTTCACTAGGATCAAGCCCATGTGGCCCTTTGACAAGTCAACAATATCAAGCTCTATAATTAGCAAGACTTTCTCATCTTTACAATGGTCAAATGACCCTTTTGCCCTTGCATTCTTTCGACCAAGCCATGTGGGAGGGGTGCCACGTGTCGCCCTCCCATTCGTCCATAAAATTCCGTAACCCTCGTGGGCCCCACAAAATGTAAAATTCCTCGGGTGGGCCCCACACGACCAAATCCGTAAAATAAATTTCCATAATGAAAATACATTCCAAAATCCTCAATTAATGCATTTTGAGAATTCAATTCTCCTCAACGAACATTTTTTCCTTTCCGACGTTCGGAAGATTTTTCGTCGGAAAAATAATTCTTCCTTTCGTACCCTTTTCAAGTCTTGAGTTCCTTACGTACATTCTCTTAAACATGTCCTGGAGTTACGGGGTGTAACATTCTTCCCCCCTTAGAAACATTCGTCCCCGAATGTTCTTTCGGAGTCCAATCTAAATAGATAGCGACATAGTCTCCTTTTACAACAACCTTTATACAACATATGCCATCCATGGCCACACAACAATACTTATACTAAAATGTCTACCTTGGCAGTCACGAAGCCAACTAGCCCATACTCATAATGACCTCAAAGTCCGTCATAACCATCTCTACTAGGTCTACTTGGGTCTGACGACTGTATCATCACCGGGAAAACCTCATATTCCCGCTCAGCTACCACCCCAAACACTCTTTTAAACAACATAAGGCCATTTCTGGCTCTCACAACCTGGTTCCGGTGGAACGTGTCCACGAACCCGTAAAACAATTAACCAGACTTGGGCCTTGCACCCTCGTGACCCTGTCACGTAGCGGAACTACTACCAACTGATCCCACTCTATTTCAGGCTATGGGGCGACCCGTAACAGGTCCTCACCCCGACCCGCCGTCGCACTTAACTCTTATCCTTGGTCTGACTTAAAATCTTATGGCCCGAGAGAGCCTTATATATCTAAGGTCTCGGCAGTTATCAATATTCTTAGGCTCGCAATTTCCATGCTCCAAGCCTACCTTACCAGTCCCCCAGTAACGGGTACAAAAACTTCTCATAATACCACGATCGTGTCATCTTGATCACAACAACCATTACTTACTCTATACGGACCTCATCCGTACAATTCTCTTAAGCCTACCACGTAGCTTAATCTATTAACATGACATTCTGTTAAGGTCCTTAACATTGCTTCTTAAGGGTTCACTACCCTATCAGACAGCTCATCCTTTCCCAATCATCTCAAAATAAAACATAAGACCTTGGCGAGAATTCATTAACTGTTCCATACCTTCCCGGTATCTAGTTAGTCTTTACCAACTCCTGGAAATTTAATATCATTCTAGGCAACACGCGTCTGACCCTCATACATAACTCCGTATAGATGTATGTAACAATACCAACTATACTATAATTATTACCAACCTGGATACGCAATCCACATAGTCCTTCCCGGTCATCGCTTTCTCGTGAATCGCAATCAACATAACTCGTTAGGGAGAGACGACCCTAACGACACAGCTCTATCGCACGATCTCAGAGTGAGAAGAATGGAAACCAATCCTAAATGTCCTGTAGCCTCCTGATTATAGATGTGGTGCACAACACACCGATAATCAAGACTCTACTTAGACACGGTCTGTAGACACTTTCCGAGGACTAACTGCTCTGATACCACTTTTGTCACGACCCGACCGGGCGCGGTAGTGCCTACCCGGCACCCTTCCAAACATACAACACCAAAACAACTGCGGAAAATAAGTAACACATTTTTTTTAAAACCCAGGCAAAGCCGATAAGGCTGCCATAATATAAATCACCCAAAAAAGGCTTACACTATCAAACAAACTGTAATTACAACTCTAACCAGTCCATCCCACATGTGAATACAGACCTCTAAGATTTGAACACATACTATGACAAGACAAGGCCCAGCCGTACCCCTGAATATACATAGCCATGACAACTCCGGAACATTGGAGCCATCTAAAAATGTTGGACCAGGATCCTAAGCTCGCGGATCCACAACTGTGTACCTAAACCTGCGGACATGAACGCAGCCCCGAAGAAAGTCGAGACAACAGTACCAAATATGGAATGTAAATAAAGTACGATAAATGTATCATAATCGTACAAAAGAATGACAGGGGCAAGTATAAAGAGTACATACCAGATCCTGCCGTGTCATTACCTCTTATGAACTTAATCGTACCTTATTATCTTTTCCCATTCCATTAAGAGTTATAGCCAATTCTTACGAACATACTTAGGAGAAATCATTAAGTTCATTACCATATAACTTACTTATCTTCCATAACATAATCCGGCCCTTTATGGAGGGACGCATATACTACCCGACCCAATCTGGGACGCGATCAAGTCACACAAATATCAAAGCGTGCTCGTGGAATCCCCCGGCACTGCCGACAACTATAAGTGTAAACTATAACCATGTGACACGCCCGTGGCATCTCACCTCACTGTCTGCGTACACATACACAATACATATATATATCTCCTGCCCGTGGAATCCCACATCACTGCCGACAGCCGTAGGTGTAACATATAACCATGTGACGCGCCCGTGGCATCCCACCTCACTGTCGGCGTACATATATACAACATATATATATATATATATATATATATATATATAACGCGGCCGCATGCCCCGGAATCCCTCATCGTATAAACATGGCCATAACGTGCCCTCGGCATCCCTCATCGTAGGTGCAGGTCTTCATGGGGAGCTAGCCCATGGAGTAATAATATAACATGGTCGCATGCCCCGGAATCCCTCATCGTATAAGCATGGCCATGGAGTAATAAAACGCGCGGGCATCTAACCCGCATCTCGCCGCACGCCCAGATCCTCATCGATAAGCATGGCCAAGATCAATCACAATGGAAGCATACCCGTGGAATCCCGACCGCCGTACGTCAATAAAATGTCCGCCTCTAACCCGCATCCGTCACATGCCCTAATCCCACATCGTATAAGCATGTCCAAGGATCAATCATAATGGAAGCATACCCGTGGAATCCCACATCACCGCTTGCGCCCAAGTAAACTTATAACAAGGCAGCCGGCCCTCCAACTGAGAGTCACGACGACGTAAACATATAATACTCGCACTCGAAGCTATCACAAGCAAACATATGCAAGTTCATTAAACCTTTAGACTTCCTTTTTTTATAAACTCATAGCAGTTTCGTTTCACACATAAAAATCTGGGAATTTAACCCAAAGTACTACGTGCCTCTACTCCTTTAAAAATGATTCTCTTTCAAAATAAAACTTACAAGATACCAATAACCGTAGTATCAAGTCATATCTACTTTTTAAGACAAGGCACAATACCTTTTAGAAATACATTTACCGGCTTCTAAATCAAGTGACTTCTTTCTTAAAAACCTTAAGCAATTTGTACCATAAACAATTTGCCTTTCTTTATTTCAAATCATTTCTTTGCTTACATTACTGAAGAAAACCATTCTTTTAATCTTCCATAAAGTTGTTATAACCAACTTCCCATAAAGCTGTTATAACTCTTTATGTCTTAGACAAATTCATTCCTTTTATAACCAAGAGACTTATACTTTCAAATCAAATCACATATCTTTCAAAATACTTCAAGTCTCTTATCTTTTAAGAAAACAAGTTTCTTAACTTTAGAAATCAAGTCTTTCCAAATCAAGTATTCTATACTTGTAAATCAATTCATTTCTTCATTTAAGAATCAAGTCCCATAACGTAAAAAAAATAATGTCTCTTAACTTTTAAGAATTTGATATCCATAGTCTTAAAACTTCATACGTAAATTCTTATAAGTTAAGTAACATATACATTGGTGCGTTGTGAATAAGTTATACTTATTTCTAACGGTCTTAATCAAGTATCCATGATCTAGAAAATGTAATAAAATTTTGTCTTATCTTAGCTTCTATGCAGATGGAGAATTCTACTCATTTTAACTTAATTGATTGTCATTACATTTTCCTTCATTAACGCTGCAGTGGCTTGTTCGATACTTATTCTCATTTGTGTCGTAACTTAGCCAAGTCAACTTGGCTCCATAATACCTCCTAACGACTCTTACCAACATCCCCCATAAGACTTGGTAAGAACTTAGGATAACTTAGACATAACCCTTACGTAGAGTAAATCAACATACATACTTCTTAACTTCTAAGAGTAGAAGGAATCATGAAATAATACCACGTGTATATTCCATACATAGAATCATGTCTAAAGAAAGAAGAGGTTCACATACCTCGCGACGATTATCGACAAATAGCAAAAAGCTCCGAAGTACTTCAATCCTTGATAGCTATTTCATCCTTCAAGTAGAATCCGCTATACTTAGTACTTCAACCTAAAATGGTCATAATACGTCCATTAAACCTCTAGCATCTAACGTAGAATATTCTAAGTACAAGGTCACTAAATTCTACGGAAAATCGGGCAGCACTTCCTTTGTTTCTACATACTTTGCCACCTTTTTCAAGGCCGAATACAATAACCAAACACGCCATATTTAAGGCCCAACAATTCAGCTAACCAAAGGGGATTACACGCCTTAACAGGACGTGTAAAATTCCGCCCCACAATATACACGACAATCCAATAATTTCCATGTCATTCTCGGCTACAACAACACTACTTCTCTTTCAAATTCTTTCAATACAAGTTGTTATTCCAACATGCTACATAGTCATAAACAACTTCAACAACTTTAATTCCCTCTTTATATAACATGTGACAACTAAACTAGTAACCAAATTGAATTACAATCTTAAGGGCTAACATACTAGTTTTCGGATTAGGGTTCCAATAGTCAAAATACTTATCAAACTTCATAATACAAACCTCATGCTTGCTAATATCCAAAGCTACAACAATACGTAATCGTAATTACTAAAACGATAAAAATTATACCTTTACAAGCCCTTAATCTTTCCAAGATTCAAAGTCGCTCCTTAGCAATTCTTATATCCTTTCCTCATGTTCCAATCCGCTCCAAGCACTCCTTAGAAGCCTATGAAGAAGTCATCTTCAAGTTCCAACTTCAAAGTTGAAGAACTCCTTAAGTTTCCGCCTTGCGACTAATACAAAAACGCCACTTTTCTGAAATCTTTCTATTGAGATAACCTTACAATACTCTTAGGAACCTTGGGTTTAAGTCTTGTAAATTATCATCCACAATTGCAAAATTTTGTCTTCAAAATAGGCCTAAAGCCGAGAGCTCCATTGCACACACACAAGGTCTCTAAATTTTTCTAAGTGTTAAATGAGCTAGTCTTGCACTAATTATGCATTTATAACACTATGGAGGGTCAAGACTTAAACAAATGGGTGGCTAAGATGAGTTTCACTAGGATCAAGCCCATGTGGCCCTTTGACAAGTCAACAATATCAAGCTCTATAATTAGCAAGACTTTCTCATCTTTACAATGGTCAAATGACCCTTTTGCACTTGCATTCTTTCGACCAAGCCATGTGGGAGGGGTGCCACGTGTCGCCCTCCCATTCGTCCATAAAATTTCGTAACCCTCGTGGGCCCCACAAAATGTAAAATTCCTCGGGTGGGCCCCACACGACCAAATCCGTAAAATAAATTTCCATATTGAAAATACATTCCAAAATCCTCAATTAATGCATTTTGAGAATCCAATTCTCCTCAACGAACATTTTTTCCTTTCCGACGTTCGGAAGATTTTTCGTCGGAAAATCAATTCTTCCTTTCGTACCCTTTTCAAGTCTTCAGTTCCTTACGTACATTCTCTTAAACATGTCCTGGAGTTACGGGGTGTAACATCTACCCCTCATTTATACTCTTACCCTGAAGCAGGTGGTATAACGATCTTGGGGATCTACCCATCAGATATACCCTTACCCTGAAGAAGGTGGTAAAGCAGGTGGTATAACGATCTTGGGGAGCTACCCCTCAGATATACTCTTACCCTGGAGAAGGTGGTATAACGATCTTGGGGATTTACCCCTCAGATATACTCTTACCCTATCTCAACTGGCCATCATACATAACATAAGCACTACCGGCTTATCATACAATAAGTAAGCAAGTTAAGAAATCCCCCTAACTTCTTATTAGTCTTATTCATATACACTCTCATTTTAGTTTACTTAAGGAACTAACATGTCATTATAAATCCGGGAGTTTAACCCAAAGTACTACGTACTTCTATTCTTTTAAAATGACTCATTTTCATATAAACTTCCAAGATACTAATAACCGTAGTATCAAGTCATAACTACATTTTAATACAAGTCACAATACCTCTCTAGAAAACACATTTTCGGGCTTCTAAAACAAGTGACTTCTTTCTAAAAAAAAAACTTAAGCAATTGATGCCTTTAAATCAATTTCCCTTTCGTTATTTCAAGTCATTTAACATACTTAAATTACTTAGAGTAAACCACTCTTTTTAACTTTCCATAAAGCTATTATAACCAACTTCCCATAAAGCCGTTATACTAGCTTTATACATTAGCAACTACATACTTCTTTATAATCAAGAGACTTAAACTTTCCAACAAAACAAGTATCAATAATACTTTCAACATACTGAAAATCTTTTAACTTTTGAAAACCAAGATATCCTTAATATTTAACAAGTGAGTTAATTCCCTAACTCAATCAACTTGGACATTCTTAAAATAAGCCAAGGATATCAAATGGACCTAGATTGTCAAAATCTTGTACGTCTACCGTACTATACATTTACAACTTATTCATGCTCAAGAGATAAGAAAGTTCCACATACCTCTTCGGTTTAATCCACTTGTTAAGTCCAATTCGCCGTACGTAGTATGTCAACCTATAAAGACCATAGTACGTCTATTAACTTCTTACTTCAAATGTAGAATATTCCAAGTGCAAAGTCACTAAATTCTACGGAAAATCGGACAACACTTCCTTTGTTTCTACATACTTTACCACCTTTTTCAAGGCTGAATTCAATAACCAAACACGCCACATTTAAAGCCCAACAAAATAGTTAACAATAGGGGATTACACGCTTAATCAAGACATGTAAAATTCCGCCCCAAAATATAAAACAAACTAGTCTAAACTACAATGTCAATTCGGCAATTAGGGCAACAATACCAATTCTTTTTCCAATTTCTTTTCAATCCAAGTGGTTTAATATAACATGTTATCTAGCCACAATTGATTATAACTACTACAATCCTCAAGTAGGTAAACATGCGACGATTCTAATTATCGACCAAATTGTATTTCAATTTCAAATGGCTTAACATGTCATTTTCGGATTTGAGCTTCCAAATTCCCATAACTCTTATCAAACTTCATAACACATATCACATGATCATTTCTAACTTATAACAACATGGAATCTTCAATTACAAAAGTAAGACGAAGATTATACCTCATTTAGCCCAAATATGATCCAATTTTACAAGTCGATCCTTAGCAACTTTAGCTCCTCTTTTCGACGTTCCAATCCACTCCAAGCAACCCTTAGAAACTTATGAAGAACTTATCTTCAAGTTCCAACTTCAAAGTTGAAGAACTCCTTAACCTTCCGCCTTGCGACTAATACGAAAACACCATTTTTCCGGGATCTTTCTATTGAGATACCCTTACAATACCCTTAGGAACCTTGGTTTAAAGTGGAGAGATTATTGGACAACAAACAAAAATTTTCTCTTGAAACCCTAGTGCAAACCCGAGAGCACCTATTGTGTTCTTCAAATTTTTTGTAAAATTTGTCTAAGTGTTGAAGCTTGTCTTGCACTAGTATACATATATAACAAGATGGAGGGTAAATATTAGAACAAATGGGTGGTTAGGATGTTTTTCACAAGGATCAAGCTAAGTGGCATTTGACAAGTCAACAATGTCAAGCTCTTTGTCTTTGCAAGACTTGGTCATTTAAATTATGGTCAAATGACCATTCTAACCATGACAATTTCGTCCAAGTCCACAAAGGGGGGGGGGGGTGACACGTGTCGCCCTCCCATTCGTCGCAATATTTCGTTTTCCGACAATTCCATAATTCCGATAAATTTTTACTCGTCTCCAAATCTTAACATTTTGAGTTCTTACATATGTTCTTATAAATATATTCGGAAATACGGGGTGTAACATTCTTCCCCCCTTAGAAACATTCGTCCCCGAATGTTCTTTCGGGAGTCAAACTTAAAGATAGCGACATAGTCTTCTTTTACAACCCCTAAATACCAATAGTACCACACGAGGCCACATAACAATACTCATACTAAAATGTCAAGCTGAACCCCACGTGTCAACGTCGGTTATCTGCATAAAGCTTCTGCTGACTCTAATCTTACTAATAATCTTTCCCGGATAAGCTTCGCCTTATCCACGTTCACAATCAAGGCCGACCAAATAACTGAACCTCGCCTGTGTCGAACCATCCAACCGGCGATCTACACTTTCTTACATACAAGGCCTCATACAGGGCCATCTGAATACTGGAAGGGTATCTGTTATCGTACGTAACACAACAAGAGGCAATTAACCCTCCCGGCTATTTCTGAAATCAAGAACACAGGCCCGCAACCTATCCTCAAGTGCCTGGATAGTACGCTCTGCCTGACTGTCGGTCTGAGGGTGTAATGCAACACTGAGACTCACCTGTGCCCCTAATCCCTTCTGAAAAACCTCCAGAAGTTATCCGTAACCGAGCTCATCTGTCTGTCATCATAAACGTAGGAACCCCGTGCAGTCTCACAATCTCTCTGCTATACAAGCTAGCATAATCCTCAGCCGAGTAAGTGGTCCTAACCGGAAGAACACGACTGGTTTCGCCAAATTTCACTTACCATGACCCCTGTGGAGTCGCACTTCCTCCGAGCGATGCCACCCTGTAACAAGATCCATATTAATTACCTCTCATAACTAGGTTAGGATTTCAATCGCCTGCAATAGCCCACTGGGCTTCTGGTGCTCAACCATGACATGCTACTAACTCGGACACTAAGCAGTAAACTCCGCTATGTCCCTTTTCCGGTCATCTTACCCATACATACATCTGAGGTCACGACACAACTTAGTCGACCCCGAACAATTAGAACAATAAGCACTGCGTGCCTCCACTAAGACCTGCTGACTAGTCCTGCAGTACCGGGTACACGCAATCTATCCTCATCTCACAAAGACTCATCCGGTGCTACCAAACAGCGCTTTCTCTTCGGAGAGCCGTATCTCGATATCAGATTATAATCGATCCTCATACTGTCGCCTCTTTACTTCCTCAACGAAGAAAGACTCGGCAACCTCTCGGATCTAAACTTCATTAACCTTGGAAACAAATGATCGAATCCCCCGGCTCGGTAGATGATGAATCTCACAGACCACGTCCTGTCTATATGGCTGCCCATCTGGCAGACTATCCTTAGATCCACGACAAAGAGTATCTTTAACTGTCTTGGCTTTCCCTGGGTGGTATAAGATATCGATATCACAATCCTTGAATAACTCTAACCACCGTCGCTGTCGCAAATTCTCGCCTCGGGCCATAGATATAATGAGGCTTTTGTGGTCTGCACAAATATCCACATGAAGTCTGTATATACGTCATGCCCCCAAATCTTCAAGGCATGATTTAACTGCTGCCAGCTCTAAATCGTGAGTGGCATAATTTCCTTTCCTGCTTCCCTAACTACCGGGAAAAAAACATAGGCTCTATTCTGATCGGGTTGCGTCAGCACACAACCTAGCCCAACACCCAATGTGTTATCATAATAACTTAACCCTCTAGTCTCACAGGAGGGGTTAGAACTGTAGTCGTGGTCAGCTTATCTTCCAATAACTGAAAGCCTTTCTTGTTCCTGCGAAATATTCGGGTATCCTTAATCTCACTTATGGTTCCTGTTTCCCTTTTCTCTGTTGCAACCAAACTTTGTCACTAACTTAGAATTGATTCTTTTGCTTGCCTCCAGGCTAAGACTTCTTGTCAATCATAATTTAGGGGGGGAAGATTTCCTTGATCTCGTCAAGTAGTAACCCGATGCTACCACATTTCCTCGAGGTGTTCTCACTGCCCATTATTTACTAATGGTCTTACACTAGTCTGGGGTAATCATATCTCGTGCAACATACATAACCATAGTCGTATTCTCCTTTATCATTCTGGTCATAACCTTACCTTATGCTTATTATTAGCAAAAATATTTCTATCTTGATTCATAATCGTACAGTTTCATACAAGCGTACAACCTGCATTTATATCTTTACGATACTTCCTCGACCAATTCGTACGTCGTTCTTAATTTCCCCAACACAACACTTTTCCCACGGTTATCTATAACTGTAACCTATGGCATGACGATACCGAAGACCTTACCGCCTCATATCCTCGCCTAACAACATGGGTACACGCAATCCCATAATACGTAAACTGTCTCTTTTACGTGGAGAGAACTTATCTCCCTTTCTTAAACTTTCCTTGGAGTCACAACCCTAATCACAGGGTCCTCTTGCGGTCCAGTAAATATCTAATCATCACGCACCGCCTTAAAGTCATGTAGATTTTCAAAACCTACCAAAGATGCCCTCAGCTTTCTGTCGGCAGCACTCGTACTTATTTTATTCATGCCTTGCACATTTTCCTGAATTTATCCGGAAGGTCGTGGCCCTGACCGCCACACCAAACCAACTCCAAGTACCTCCAAGGGAAACTTAACATAAATTCCTTCAAATTCAATTATTACTTACTTTCTGCGTCAATTTACCTCAAATGAACAAGTCACACAGACTTAATAAAATCAACAATGTCAAAGAAGGAAGGATAATTCACTGGTTACCACCATTTCTCTTCCTTTCCACTCGATAACCGGCTTATCGGGAACTGGTACCGAATCAATCTCTCTTCCGTAGTCCACGTTGGCATAACAAGATGCCAACTAGTTCGTACTCATAATGACCTCAACGTCTGTCATAACAGCTCTGCTAGGTCTGCTAGGGTCCAACGACTGTATCGTTCCCGGTAATTATTATCTACCCGCTCAGCTACCACCCAACACTCACGGGTGTAGTCACCATGAAAGGTCCTCATGGATTCAGGCTCCATTTCTTTACACTTGGTTGCTATCTTTTTCACTGGTCGTACTCTTTCCGTACTCCCAAACTTATACTAGCATACGTACATAAATTCCATACTAACTCTGGCCTCCACTCTTTGGAGTTACTAAATTAAACAATATAAGGCCCATTCTGGCTCTCACAACCTGGTTCCGGTGGAACACGTCCACGAACCCGTAAAATGATTAGCTAAACTTGGGCCTTGCACCCTCGTGACCCTGTCACATAGACGGACTACTACCAACTGATCCCATTTTATATCAAGCTATGGGGCGACCCTTAATAGATCCCCAACCCGACTCGGCGTCGTATTTAACTCTTTTCCTTGGTCTGTCTTAACTTTACTACCCGAGAAGGCCTTATATATCTAAGGTCTCGGTGGTTATCAACATTTCTAGGCTCACAATTTCCATGCTCCAAGCCTAACTTATCAGTCCCCCCGTAAACGGGTACAAAAACTTCTCAATATACTATAATCGGGTTGTCTTGTCCACAACAACCATACTTACTCCATACGGATCTCACCCGTACCATTCTCGAAATCCTACTACGTAGCTCAATCTATTAACATAGTCTTCCATAAATTCCCTTAATAATAACTTCTTAAGGGTCCATTACCTTCTCAGACAGCTCATCATTTCATAATTATCTTAAATTAGTACGTAAAACCTTGATGAGAATTCATTAAACTATTTCATATCTTCCCGGTATTTATTTAGTCCTTACCAAAACCTGGTAATCTAAAATCATCCTAGGCAACACATATGTGACCCCCATACATAAATATGTATAGTTGTATGTCCCAATACCAACTATACTACAAACATTACCAACCTGGATACGCAATCCACATAATATTTCCTGGTCATCACGCTTTCTCGTAGTCGCAAACAACATAACTTGTTAGGGAGACGACCTAACCATACAAATTTCATCGCACGATCTTAGAGTGAGAAGAATGGAAACCAATCCTAAATGTCCTGCAGCCTCCTGATTATAGATGTGGTGCACAACACACCGATAATCAAGACTCTACTAGACACGGTCTGTAGACACTTTCCGAGGACTAACTGCTTTGATACCACTTTTGTTACGACCCGACCTGGGCCCGCGACTGGTGCCCTACCTGGGCACCCCTTTTCGGTATACATCAGAGAATAGCAACGGAACATACAAAACTAATAAAATACTTAAACAAAAAATAACAACAGGTCAGCCGATAAGGCCACCTTCCGTAAACTATACACATAAAACAGTACATTTTTTTTCTTTACAACCCAAACCACAATGTGACTACAGACCTCTAAGAATAACAACTCTGGCGGGATAGGGCCCCACCATACCCCTGAATGTACAACAACCGACAATACCAGGGATAAGCCTCCGGAATAAAAGAGTTTCTCAACAGCTGAACAGTGATCCTAAGAGCGAGGATCAAAGCACGCACTCTACTTGCGGCGTTAACGCACTTCAAGGAGGTCAAGACAACATGTACCAAATATGTGGCGAAATCTTGTAATGAAATCATAAGTCTATAATAAAACTGGAGACAGGTATGATAACTCAATTAACAGTACACAGTGTCTTACTAACAATGAGAGTAATCAAAAGTATATGTAGCAAATCCACGGAAACAGGTGGTATAACGATCTTGGGGATTTACCCCTCATTTATACTCTTACCCTGAAGCAGGTGGTATAACGATCTTGGGGATCTACCCCTCAGATATACCCTTACCCTGAAGAAGGTGGTAAAGCAGGTAGTATAACGATCTTGGGGAGCTACACCTCAGATATACTCTTACCCTGAAGAAGGTGGTATAACGATCTTGGGGATTTACCCCTCAGATATACTCTTACACTATCTCAACTGGCCATCATACATAACATAAGCACTACCGGCTTATCATACAATAAGTAAGCAAGTTAAGAAATCACCCTAACTTCTTATTAGTCTTATTCATATACACTCTCATTTTAGTTTACTTAAGGCACTAACATGTCATTATAAATCCGGGAGTTTAACCCAAAGTACTACGTACTTCTATTCTTTTAAAATGACTCATTTTCATATAAACTTCCAAGATACTAATAACTGTAGTATCAAGTCATAACTACATTTTAATACAAGTCACAATACCTCTTTAGAAAATACATTTTCGGGCTTCTAAAACAAGTGACTTCTTTCTAAAAAAAAAACCTTAAGCAATTGATGCCTTTAAATCAATTTGCCTTTCGTTATTTCAAGTCATTTAACATACTTAAATTACTTAGAGTAAACCACTCTTTTTAACTTTCCATAAAGCTATTATAACCAACTTCCCATAAAGCCGTTATACTAGCTTTATACATTAGCAACTACATACTTCTTTATAATCAAGAGACGTAAACTTTCCAACAAAACAAGTATCAATAATACTTTCAATATACTGAAAGTCTCTTAACTTTTGAAAACCTAGATATCCTTAATATTTAACAAGTGAGTTAATTCCCTAACTCAATCAACTTGGACATTCTTAAAATAAGCCAAGGATATCAAATGGACCTAGATTGTCAAAATCTTGTACGTCTACCGTACTATACATTTACAACTTATTCATGCTCAAGAGATAAGAAAGTTCCACATACATCTTCGGTTTAATCCACTTGCTAAGTCCAATTCGCCGTACGTAGTATGTCAACCTATAATGACCATAGTACGTATATTAACTTCTTACTTCAAACGTAGAATATTCCAAGTGCAAAGTCACTAAATTCTACGGAAAATCGGACAACACTTCCTTTGTTTCTACATACTTTGCCACCTTTTTCAAGGCCGAATTCAATAACCAAACACGCCACATTTAAGGCCCAAAAAAGTAGTTAACAATAGGGGATTACACGCTTAATCAAAACATGTAAAATTCTGCCCCACAATATAAAACAAACTAGTCTAAACTACAATGTCAATTCGGCAATTAGGGCAACAATACCAATTCTTCTTCCAATTTCTTTTCAATCCAAGTGGTTTAATATAACATGTTATCTAGCCACAATTGATTATAACTACTACAATCCTCAAGTAGGTAAACATGTGACGATTCTAATTATCGACCAAATTGTATTTCAATTTCAAATGGCTTAACATGTCATTTTTCGGATTTGAGCTTCCAAATTCCCATAACACTTATCAAACTTCATAACACATATTACATGATCATTTCTAACTTATAACAACATGGAATCTTCAATTACAAAAGTAAGACGAAGATTATACCTCATTTAGCCCAAATATGATCCAAGTTTACAAGTCGATCCTTAGCAACTTTAGCTCCTCTTTTCGACGTTCCAATCCACTCCAAGCAACCCTTAGAAACTTATGAAGAACTTATCTTCAAGTTCCAACTTCAAAGTTGAAGAACTCCTTAACCTTCCGCCTTGCGACTAATACGAAAACACCATTTTTCCGGGATCTTTCTATTGAGATACCCTTACAATACCCTTAGGAACCTTGGTTTAAAGTGGGGAGATTATTGGACAACAAACAAAAAATTTCTCTTGAAACCCTAGTGCAAACCCGAGAGCACCTATTGTGTTCTTCAAGATTTTTGTAAAATTTGTCTAAGTGTTGAAGCTTGTCTTGCACTAGTATACATATATAACAAGATGGAGGGTAAAGATTAGAACAAATGGGTGGTTAGGATGTTTTTCACAAGGATCAAGCTAAGTGGCATTTGACAAGTCAACAATGTCAAGCTCTTTGTCTTTGCAAGACTTGGTCATTTAAATTATGGTCAAATGACCATTCTAACCATGACAATTTCGTCCAAGTCCACAAAGGGGGGGGGGGGGTGACACGTGTCGCCCTCCCATTCGTCGCAATATTTCGTTTTCCGACAATTCCATAATTCCGATAAATTTTTACTCGTCTCCAAATCTTAACATTTTGAGTTCTTACATATGTTCTTATAAACATATCCGGAAATACGGGGTGTAACAATTACTCCATGGGCTAGCTCCCCATGAAGACATGTACCCACGATGAGGGATTTCGGGGGCATGTTATATTCTTATTCCATGGGCTAGCTCCCCATGAAGACCTGCACCTACGATGAGGGATGTCGAGGGCACGTTATGGCCATGCTTATACGATGAGGGATTCCGAGGCATGAGGTCGCGTTATATATGTATATATATATATATATGTATTGTATGTGTGTACGCCGACAGTGAGGTAGGATGCCACGGGCGCGTCACATGGTTATATGTTACCCTTACGACTGTCGGCAGTGATATGGGATTCCATGGGCAGGGGGTATAGATATATATATATGTGTTGTATGTGTGTACGCCAACAGTGAGGTAGGATGCCACGGGAGCGTTACATGGTTATGTTATTCACTTATAGCTGCCGACAGTGATGGGCGGATTCCACGGGCACGCTTTGATATTTGAGGGCTCGTGTCGGTAGCCCTGTGTGACTATTGTTCATGTGTTGAAATAGTCTTTAAAAAGGTAAAACTGACTTTCAGTACTTTCATTTTGGTAAGGCACAGTTTACTGTTATTTTGGTCATCATACATGTCTCCAGCTTTTTATAGACTGCTATGATTTCATTACAGTATTTTCAGTTTCACATACTTGGTACATATTTCGTACTGACCTCATTCGGGTGGCTGCGTTCATGCCACAGGTTGAGGTACATAGCTTGTTGATCCACACTCTTGGGTCACTGTTCAGTTCTTGGAAAGCTCCATTTCTCCGGAGGCTTTATCTTTTGGTACGTTTCCCCTGAGGTGGTAAATTCATGTATATTCAGGGGTATGGCGGGGCCCTGTCCCGCCACAGTTGTTATGTTAAAACTCTTAGAGGTCTGTAGTCACATATTGTGGGTCAGTTTGTAAAGGAAAGGAGGCAACTGCTTCGTTTATGTATTTACTATCCAGGGAGGTAGCCTTATCGACTAACCTGTTGATTTTATCTTTGTTGATTTATTTTATAAGTTTCATGTATGTTCCGCTGATTATCTCTGATGTATACCTGTAAGGGTGTCCAGGTAGGGCACCAGTCGCGGGCCCGGGGTCGGTTCGTGACAAAGACGTTATACCACCTGCTTCAGTGTAAGAGTATAAATGAGGGGTAAACCCCTAAGACGTTATACAACCTGTTCCGTGGATTTGCTACCCATGATGCGAGGAATACCTCATGCGAGTCCTTATGGGCTTATGCGGGTGAAATAGTACCATGCGGGCGGGTACAGCCTATGCGAGGAATACCTCATGCGGGTCCACAGGACCTATGCGGGTGAAATAGTCCCAAGAGTAGGATTGCTTATCGATACTGCGGGTGAGAGACCCTGCTTTGATCATGAGCCTCCTATTTTTTATGCAGTATAGCTTTATGGGCAGACTTATGTGATTTTATCGCGTCCCAGATTGGGCCGGGCAGTATACCTTTATGGGCAGACTTATGTGACTCTATCGCGTCCCAGATTGGGCCGACAGTATAGGTGTTCCTCCATAAAGGGACGGATTAGGTTATGCAAGATACCTAAGTAATATGTTTATGAACTTGATGAGTTTTCTTAAGTATGTACGTAAGAATTTGAATATACTCTTATGGAAAAATGGGAAAAGATAATAAGGTACGATTAAGTTCCCGAGATGGAAATGACACGGTAGGACCTGGTATTTACCCTTTCTTTATACTTGTCCCTGTCATTCTTTTGTACAGTTATGATTTGTTACTGTACCTTATTTTCCGTTCCATATTCGCAATTTTTGTTATCGACCTTCGGGGGACTGCGTTCATGTCCGCAGGTTTAGGTACACAGTTGTGGATTCGTGAGCTTAGGATCCTGGTTCAGCATTTTGAGATGGCTCCAATGTTCCGGAGCTTGTCGTCATGGTTATGTATATTCAGGGGTACGGCGGGGCCTTGTCCCTCCATAGTATTTGTTCAAATCTTAGAGGTCTGTATTCATCTGTGGGCTGGACTGGCTAGAGTTGTTTTTACATTGTTAAACAGTGTAGACCCTTTCGGGTAATTATTATGATTATGGCAGCCTTATCGGCTTGGCCTTGGTTTAAAAAAAAGGGTGTTATTTATCTTCCGCAGTTTATATTGTTGTATGATTAGAAGGGTGCCCAGGTAGGGCACCAGTCGCGGCCCGGGGTCGGGTCGTGACAAAAGTGGTATCAGAGCAGTTAGTCCTCGGAAAGTGTCTACAGACCGTGTCTAGTAGAGTCTTGATTATCGGTGTGTTGTGCACCACATCTATAATCAGGAGGCTGCAGGACATTTAGGATTGGTTTCCATTCTTCTCACTCTAAGATCGTGCGATAGAGCTGTGTGGTTAGGGTCGTCTCTCCCTAACGAGTTATGTTGATTGCAGCTACGAGAAAGGCAGCAGTGACCCAGGAAGGACTATGTGGATTGCGTATCCAGGTTGGTAATGATTATAGTATAGTTGGCATTGTGACATACAGCTATACGGAGTTATGTATGAGGGTCAGACGCGTGTTGCCTAGAATGATTTTAGATTACCAGGAGTTGGTAAAGACTAACTAGATACCGGGAAGGTATGGAACAGTTAATGAATTCTCGCCAAGGTCTTATGTTTTATTTTGGGATAATTGGGAAAGGATGAACTGTCTGATAAGGCAGTGGACCCTTAAGAAGTCATGTTAAGAAACTTAATGGAATGTCGTGTTAATAGATTAAGCTACGTGGTATGCGTAAGAGGATTGTACGGATGAGATCCGTATAGAGTAAGTAAGGGTTGTGGTGATCAAGACGACACGATTATGGTATTGTGAGAAGTTATTGTACCCGTTTACGGGGGGACTGGTAAGGTAGGCTTGGAGCATGGAAATTGCGAGCCTAAGAATGTTGATGACCGCTAAGACCTTAGATGTACAAGGTCTTCTCGGGTAGAAAGATTTATTATAGGCCAAGAATAAGAGTTAAGTGCGACGGTGGGACGCGGTGAGGTCCTATTGCGGGTCGCCCCATAGCCTGAAATGGAGTAGGATCAGTTGGTAGTAGTTCCGTTACGTGACAGGGTCACGAGGGTGAAAGGCCCAAGTCTAGTTAATTATTTTACGGGTTCGTGGACGCGTTCCACCGGAACCAGGTCGTGAGAGCCGGAAATGGCCTTATGTTGTTTAAAAGAGTGACTCCAAAAGATTGGGGGCCAAAATCGGTATGGGGGTTATGTATGTATGCTAGTATGAGTTGGAAGTACGGAAAGAGTGCGACCAGTAAGAAGGATAGCAACCAAGTGTAAAGGAATAGAGCCTGAATCCATAAGAACCTTTCAAGGTAACTACACCCGTGAGTGTTTGGGGTGGTAGCTGAGCGGGTATATGAGATTTGCCCGGTAATGATACAGTCGTCAGACCCTAGTAGACCTAGTAGAGATGATTATGACAGACTTTGAGGTCATTATGAGTATGGGCTAGTTGGCTTCGTGAGTGCTAAGGTTGACATTTTAGTATAAGTATTGTTATGTGGCCATGGGTGGCATATGTTGTAAGAAGGGTGTAGTAAAAGGAGACTATGTCGCGCTCTAATTAGATTGGACTCCGAAAGAACATTCGAGCACGAATGTTTCCAAGGGGGGAAGAATGTTACACCCCGTAGTTCAAGGACATGTTTAAGAGAATGTATGTAAGGAACACAAGACTTGAAAAGGGTACGAAAGGAAGAATTGTTTTTAAACGGAAAATCTTAGAAACGTCGGAAAGGAAAAATGTTCGTTGAAGAGAATTGGATTCTCAAAATGCATTAATTGAGGATTATGGAATGTATTATCATTATGGAAATTTATTTGTACGGATTTGGTCATGTGGGGCCCACCCGAGGAATTTTACGTTTTGTGGGGCCCACGAGGGTTACGGAATTTTATGGACGAATGGGAGGGCGACACGTGGCACCCCTCCCACATAGCTTGGTCGAATTAATTCAAGGGCAAAAGGGTCATTTGACCATTATAAAGATGAGAAAGTCTTGCTAGGCTTGAGCTTGAGATTGTTGACTAAGTCAAGAGCCACTTGGCTTGATCCCTTTCATCCAAACTTACCATGTGTTGTAATCTAGACCCTCCAATGTGTTATATATCATCCTAAGTAGCAAGACTTAGCTCACAACACTTAGAAAAATTTGAGAGACTTGTGCTAGCCTTAGAGGTGCTCTCGGCTTTGTGAGCTTTCCCACACAAAAAAATTTCAATTGTTGTCCAATATTCACAAGACTTTAACCCAAGGTCCCTAAGGGTATTGTAAGGATATCTCAATAGAAATATTTCGGAAAAAATGGCGTTTTCACGTTAGTCGCAAGGCGAAAACCTAAGGCATTTTCATAGGTTTTGTTTGGAAATGGAAGAGAAGTTGGTTGTGAGCTTCTAAAGGTTTCAAATAGCGGATTGGAGCGTAAAGGAAAGGAGCTAAGAATTTCTAAGGAGCGACATTGAATCTTGGAAATTATAAGGGCTTGTAAAGGTAAAATTCTTGTCGTTTTAGTAATTAAGATTACTTATTGTAGTAGCTATGGATATTAGCAAGTATGAGATATATATTATGAAGTTGATAAGTGTTATGGATATTGGAACCCTAATCCGAAAACTAGTATGTTTAGCCTTGAGATTTCAATTCAATTGGATTATTAGTTTAATCGTCACATGTTATATAAAGAAGGAATTATAATTGTTAAGTTGTTTATGACTATATAACATGTTAGGCCTAAGACGTTGGATTGAAAAAGAATTGGAAAAGGACTTTGTGTTGTTGTATATGTTTAACCAAGAATGGCTTTAAATATGGAACTAGTTTCGTATTATTTGTGGGGTGGAATTTTACACGTCCTGTTAAGGCGTGTAATCCCCTTTGGTTAGCTGAATTGTTGGGCCTTAAATGTGGCGTGTTTGGTTGTTGAATTCGGCCATAGAATTTAGTGACTTTGCACTTAGAATATTCTACGTTCGAAGCTAGAGGTTAATGGACGTATTATGGCCATTTTAGGTTGAAGTACCAAGTATAGCGTATTCTACTTGAAGGATGGAATAGCTATCAAGGTTGAAGTACTTTGGAGCATTTTGCTATTTGTCGATAATCGTCGCGAGGTATGTGAACCTCTTCCTTCTTTTGACATGATTCTATGTATGGAATATACATGTAGTACTATTTCATGATTCCTTCTACTTTTAGAAGTTAAGAGGTATGTATGTTGATTTACTCTGTTATACCCCGTATTTCCAGAGTATGTACGTGAGGGCGTACGTATATAAATTTAAGCCTTAAAATAGGAATAGGTTCGGAATTTGTGCACAACCCCCGATTAGAGTCGTTTTTCGACGAAACGTTTTACAGAACTTGCGAAGGGAAAATTCCGGCTATGTCATTTATAATTTTTGCGGATTTTTCCGAGAGAGGAAATATTTTGGACCAACGGGAGGGTGACAAGTGTCACCCTCACATTGGACGTAAGGTTGGGCGGTAATGGACGATTGGGGTCAAGGGAGTAGGTAGGATATTTGTGCAAGTTGGTGTGGTAGATGGATAAGGTACACATGGTTAAATTTTGACCCTACACTTGCATGGCACTTGGCTTGATCTTGGCCATTGGTTGGCCATTGCTTGACCTATAAATACCCCTCTAAGTTGAAGACTTTCTTCATCCAAACTTGAGAAATCTTTCTAAGTCTTGAAATCCTCCCTCCCTTTTTGAGTAGTTCTCGTCCAAAGAGTCTCCCCCTTTTGTGAGCCCTTGGCCGAGAGCCTCCCCCTCCCCATTTGTAGTGTCTAGCCGAGGGGTACCCCCCCTAGCCTTGTTGTTTTCGAAATACCCCTTGGTAGAAATACTCTCCAAGTATTGTTGTAATACCCTAAATACCTTAGCCCATATACCTTGTAGTATTCCAAGGTTATACCTATACTAAAAGCCCAGAAATACTATTATACTTCCCTTCAGTCACAAAACGAAACCCTAAGGAAATATTCATTGATAGTTGAAGTATTTGAGTAGAAGTTGGTTAGAACTTCTAAGGGTTGTTTGGAGCGGGTTGGAGTGCTCGGAGTAGGAGCTAAACGTTGCCCAGGATCGACATATAAACTTGGATAATTTTGGGCTTATCGAGGTAAACACTCTTGACCTTCTATTGTAATTGGAAATTACATGTTGTAGGAATATATAGTTGAAGTATACTATATATAGAACTGAACATAGTTTTGCGGCAATGTCTTTTGACTTAATCCTGAATTTAAAGAAGAGAACTGAACTGTAATTACATAGGACTGTATTACAGTAGACTTGTGTAGCATTACTGTGAAGTAGAATTGTACACGTCTGGATTAGACGTACAACCCCCTCTGGGAGTTGTTGGCAAGTAGCGCCCTCGATGAGAGGAGATTTCTGTGATTTGCGGGGAGGTCTTGCGAATTTTTACGTAGAAATTCTACGTTGAGATCTAGATGTTAATGTTATACCCCGTATTTCTAGAGTATGTACGTGAGGGCGTACGTATATAAATTTGAGCCTTAAAGATTTGGCAAGTTTCAAAAATTGTACACAAGTGCCGAAAGGAATCATTTTTCGACGAAACGTTTTACTAAACTTGCGAAGGGAAAATTCCGGCTATGTCATTTATTATTTTTGCGGATTTTTCCGAGAGACGAAAAATTTTGGACCAATGGGAGGGTGACATGTGTCACCCTCACATTGGAAGCAAGTGGACGGCAAAGGCAAGGCAATGACACGTTTTTTGTGCCTTGGGTTAGGTAGGATATTTGTGCAAGTTGGTGTGGTAGATGGATAAGGTCCACATGGTTAAAATCTAGCCCTACACTTGCACCACACTTGTCTTCATCTTGGCCATTGGTTGGCCTTTGCTTGACCTATAAATACCCCTCTAAGTTGATGAACTTCTTCATCCAAAAATCCTCTTCCAAGTCTTGAAATCCCTCCCCGTTGCCTTGTAGCTTTCGTCCACCATCCCCCCCTCTTTTGAGAAGCATTGGCCGAGAGCCTCCCCCTCCCCCTTTGTAGTGTCTATCCGAGGGGTACCCCCCCCCCCCTAGCCTAGTTGTTTTCGTATAATACCCCCCCTTTTGTGGTATAGAAATACTCTCCAAGTATTGTTATAATGCCTAAATACTTTAGCCCTTATACCTTGTAGTATTCCAAGGTTATACCTATACTAAAAGCCCAGAAATACTATTATACTTCCTTTAGCCACTAAACGAAACCCTAAGGAAATCTTCATTGATAGTTGAAGTAATTGAGTAGAAGTTGGTTAGAACTTCTAAGGGTTGTTTGGAGCGGGTTGGAGCGCACGGAGTAGGAGCTAAACCTTGCTCAGGATCGACATATAAACTTGGATAATTTTGGGCTTATCGAGGTAAACACTCTTGACCTTCTATTGTAATTGGAAATTACATGTGTAGGAATATATAGTTGAAGTATACTATATATAGAACTGAACATAATTATGCGGCAATGTCTTTTTGACTTAAGCCTGAATTTAAAGAAGAGAGCTGAACTGTAATTACATAGGACTGTATTACAGTAGACTTGTGTAGCTTTACTGTGATGTAGAATTGTATACGTCCGGATTAGACGTACAACCCCCCCCTCTAGGGAGTCGTTGGCCTGTTAGTAGGCCTCGATAGAGGAGGAGATTCTGCGCGCGGGAGGTGCCGCTAAATTTACAGAGAATATTCTACGTTGAGATCTAGATGTTAATAGGCGCCTTGTGTCCTCTATAGGTTGAAGTACTACGTGTGGCGTTAGCTGCTTGGCTTAAGGTGTAGCCGACGGTTTGAGGTACTTGGAGCGTTTTGCTATTAGTCGATAATCGTCGCGAGGTATGTGAACCTCTTCCTATCTTTTCTAGCATGATGTGTGTATAACTATGTAGTACGGTAGACGTACATGTGTTGAATGTATTTGATTGGTTTAAAACATAAAATGTTATAACGGCTTTATGGGAAGTTGGTTATAACAGCTTTATGTAAGTAAGAAATGCTTTGTGGTTTTTAAAGATAACTGATTTGACTTATAACTGACTTGATGTGTGATGATAAGAATCTTGAAGTATTTCAAAAGAATTAAGGAACCTTTTTGAAAGAAGAGTAATACTTGGTTTTGAAAACATAAGAGTTATACTAGCTTTATGGGAAGTTAGGTATAACATCTTAAGAGAGATAAAGAGAATGGTTTACTGATTTTTAGAAGTTAAGAGACTTAATCTTAAAAGATAAGAGACTTGACTTGAATGAATTAAATATGAATTTTGTGTGAAACCTCATTCGTGAGTAATGAGTACTTGGTTTTTAAAAGGAATAATGTTTTACTGATTTTGGAAATCAGAATGAGTATCGACAAACCACTGCAGCGTTAATAAAAGGAAATGTTTTGACTAATTAAGTATTATTAAAACCAGTAGAAACCTCCATCTGCATAGAAGCTAAGATGAGACAAAATGATATTACATTTCCTAGATCATGGCTGCTTTAATAAGATTGATTATGAACAAGAATAACCTACTCACATATAAGACATATGTTTCTCAAATTGTTTAAAAGAGGATTATATTCTTAAGTGATTAAGTCTATGGACTATGAAACCTTTCTAAAATAAGAGACTTAAGTGTTGAAATTAGGCAAACTTGAACTTTTGGAAAAGAATGTTGTTACTTGATGTTGAAAAGGAAAGTGTTTTGGTTTACCTAAAAATGTGAGTCACTCATTTTTTTATACTACGGGTATCGGGTGACCTTTATAAAAGGAATGGATCTTTTAAAAAGAATTTAACGTACGTAATACCTTGGGGTCAGAACCTGGACTTTGGCCTAAAATAAACTTGAGTTGTGTGTAACTTACCTATGTTTGTGTTTGATAGCCTTGTGTGCATATACTGTATTTCTATACCATCGCGTCTCTCGATGGAGGGCCGGCTGATTTGTTATGAACGATTATTCACCGAGTCCCATGGGATGGGCCGGGACACGTATTCCATCTGATTATTCACCGAGTCCCAAGAGATGGGCCTGGACACGTATTTCATCTGATTCTTTACCGAGTCCCATGGGATGGGCCGGGACACATATTCCATCTGATTATTCACCGAGTCCCACGAGATGGGCCGGGACACGTATTCCATCTGATTCTCTACCGAGTCCCATGGGATGGGCCGGGACACGTATTCCACATGATTCTTTACCGAGTCCCACCGATGGCTGGGACACGTATTCCACACGATTTACACCTAGACTGCCGGCAGTGAGGAAGGAGTTCCACGGGCATGAGGGATGACTTGAGGGCGTGAGTCCCTGACTTGACATGACTGCTTTTATGTTGTGAACTGTAGTTTGGTTATCATACATGTCTCCTGCTTTATATAGACTATTATGATTTCATTTACGCTTTTCTGATTTCACATACTTGGTACTGTTATCGACCTCCGGGCTGCGTTCATGCCGCAGTAGAAATGTCGGTTGTGGATCCTCGCTTATAGGATCACAGTTCAGCGTGTCAGGAAGCCCCATTTCTTCGGAGGCTTATCTTTTGGTATGTTACCCTGAGTCTGTAGATTCTTGTACATTCAGGGGTATGGCGGGGCCCTGTCCCGTCAAAGCTGTTGTAAAAATCTTAAGTGCATGCTTTGTTGTGGGCAGGGTTTGTAAAAAGGATAACTGTTCGGGTATTTATGTATATATACTGAAGGCAACTATTTTGGTTGGCCTGTTTATTTATCATGTCTCTTAATTCATGTTCATGTTTTTATTTCCGCTGATTTTCTCTGATGTTGTATCACTAGGGTGCCCGGGGTAAGGCACCAGTCACGGGCCCGGGTGTGGGTCGTGACAAAAGTGGTATCAGAGCAGTTAGTCCTCGGAAAGTGTCTACAGACCGTGTCTAGTAGAGTCTTGATTATCGATGTGTTGTGCACCACATCTATAATCAGGAGGCTGCAGGACATTTAGGATTGGTTTCCATTCTTCTCATTCTGAGATCGTGCCTTAGAGCCGTGTGATAAGTTGGACCCCTCTGACGTATTTAGTTTTTACCAGTTATGCCTCCGCGTAAGGCAACCCAGGCCCAGGTGGGCAAGGCGGTGAGGAGGCTGCTAGTGAGATACTGAGAGAAGTGCAGCGCGAGCGTCAAGACTGAGATTGTGCTTGACGGCGAGTTTTGCGACGCCGCCAAAGACCAGCGAGTTTAGAGCGCAGCGGTGGCTCACGAGACTACTGATGACTGAGCCTCGTCCCACACCGGAGCGTATGAGATGGGTACAAGGAGATGGCGATTCGCCGAGTCGTAGCGAATATGAGGATAGGCTGAATCACGGCATTCGATCCAGTAACACCGTAGTTCACCCCGAGCGACGGTTTGAGGCTACGGACTTTCGAGTTGTAGCCTCCGGTGTTCTATGGATTGAGCCGAGGATGACCTCGGGAGTTTATCCGACTCTGACGGATCGTAGAGTGATCGAGTCTCGAGGCGCAGTCGGTGGTATTGGGTTCGCATCACCGTGCGTGATACCGCGATCGCTTTGATTCGTGAGCTGTCCCGGGAGAGCATGCACCTCAGCCATTTGGGACGAGTTCTCGGGCTTTTCTTACACATTTCTTGCCCCCAGATGAGAGGCTCGGGCCGCATTTTTGACGCTGAGCGGGGCGGGCGGACGGTTAGAGAGTACAATGTGGAGTTCGACTCATTAGCTCGGTATGTTCCCCGTAGTAGCCGATATGGAGGATAGAGTACACCGCCACGCCACCGGCTAGATGATTACTTGGCAGAGGCTTGTGCAGGTGTAGCTCTTCACCGGCATGGACATTGCCCGTGCAAGCTCATGCACTTGGATGTGAGGCACGGAGAGGTCGACGGAATGACCAGATCGCAGAAGAGGGCGTAGCAGCAGGTCCTTTGGTAACTTTCGAGGCGGGCGCCTCGGCGTGAACTAATTATGCGCCTCCGCCGATGCAGTGGTCCTCCGCGCCTTCGGGACGTTCGGTATTCGAGCTGGTCGTGGCTCCAGGCTTCGTTCACAGATATACATGGGTTCTAGCCAGTCGGGTTCAGGTTTTCCTCAGTGTGCACAATGTGGCAGACGTCATCCCGGGGAATGTCGTCTTTTTACTGGTGCTTGTTTTTCCTGCGGCCGTCAGGGCCATATGACGAGAAACTGTCCTAATAGGAAGGATGCAGACAGAATGACTCAGCCTACCGGGTCAGTGGCAGGTTCATCGCCTTCTACAGCTATGCGCCCTGCAGGGCAGGCCTATGATTAGAGTGGAGCGGTAGATTCAGGTATATCCTTAACCCTCTAGAGATTTGTATGCATGATATGATGACCTTATTATTGTGTGCTATGTACGGATAGCGTTATGTTGGTTATGAGTTAGAAAGCATGGTTAGTTGAAAGGATATGTATGGGGGCATGGAAAGTGTGAACCTTAGAATATTTCATGTTGAGACCTTAGAGGTAAGGTCATCTTGAATAAAAGATTTTACGGTTAGTCTTTGTTGATATACTTGGTTGCGTATAAATGGATTGTGGGAAAATTCCTTGGGTGATGTAAAATGGAAGTGGTAGCTTTCATGACCTGTATAGATAAGATTGTTCCGGATCGGGAAACAAGAGCTTGATGCGTTAAGTGGATTCGGGCCATGTTGCGGGCCAACCCGCGGCCTGTTTCGAGGTGGGGTCAGCTCTGGGTGGTCCCGCCAGGTGGTAGGGTCACGAGGGTGCTAGGCCCAAGTTTAGATGACCATCGTATGAGTTCGTGGATATGTTCGACCAGAAGCGGATCGTGAAGGCCGGGAATAGCCTTAAGGAAGATTGAGGCTAGTAAGATGACCAAGTTTGGAGGTTGTGACTCCAAAGTTTTGGCAACAGAAGCGTTGACCGAAGTGTGGTACGTGTACTAAGAAGAGTTCGAATGTTCGAGAAGAGTCCGACGAGTAAGGAAGGAAGGGAACTTGTGCTGAAAGATGGAAGTAATCATTTTTTAGAAATGAATGTGCGAAGGGAGTGTCCCTTGGACCAAGAGCGAGAATTGGTATTGTTTTGCATCATCGAGGTGGTTCCTCGTTGGCATAGATTTAAGTATTTGCGCGCATGTGTTATTTCGTGGCCAGGCGTGGCGTTGGCAACTTGTTAAGAAGAACTTCATCGTTGTCCATCTTGAGAAGGAACATTCGGGACGAATGTTTCTAAGGAGGGGAGAATGTTATACCCCGTATTTCCAGAGTATGTACGTGAGGGCGTACGTATATAAATTTGAGCCTTAAAGATTTGGCAAGTTTCGAAAATTGTACACAAGTGCCGAAAGGAATCATTTTTCGACGAAACGTTTTACTAAACTTGCGAAGGGAAAATTCCGGCTATGTCATTTATTATTTTTGCGGATTTTTCCGAGAGACGAAACATTTTGGACCAACGGGAGGGTGACATGTGTCACCCTCACATTGGAAGCAAGTGGACGTCAAAGGCAAGGCAATGGCACATTTTTTGTGCCTTGGGTTAGGTAGGATATTTGTGCAAGTTGGTGTGGTAGATGGATAAGGTCCACATGGTTAAAATCTAGCCCTACACTTGCACCACACTTGTCTTCATCTTGGCCATTGGTTGGCCTTTGCTTGACCTATAAATACCCCTCTAAGTTGATGAACTTCTTCATCCAAAAATCCTCTTCCAAGTCTTGAAATCCCTCCCCCTTGCCTTGTAGCTTTCGTCTACCATCCCCCCCTCTTTTGAGAAGCATTGGCCGAGAGCCTCCCCCTCCCCCTTTGTAGTGTCTAGCCGAGGGGTACCCCCCCCTAGCCTAGTTGTTTTCGTATAATACCCCCTCTTTTGTGGTATAGAAATACTCTCCAAGTATTGTTATAATGCCCAAATACTTTAGCCCTTATACCTTGTAGTATTCCAAGGTTATACCGCTACTAAAAGCCGTAAATACTATTATACTTCCTTTAGCCACTAAACGAAACCCTAAGGAAATCTTCACTGATAGTTGAAGTAATTGAGTAGAAGTTGGTTAGAACTTCTAAGGGTTGTTTGGAGCGGGTTGGAGCGCATTGAGTAGAGCTAAACCTTGCTCAGGATCGACATATAAACTTGGATAATTTTGGGCTTATCGAGGTAAACACTCTTGACCTTCTATTGTAATTGGAAATTACATGTGTAGGAATATATAGTTGAAGTATACTATATATAGAACTGAACATAATTATGCGGCAATGTCTTTTGACTTAAGCCTGAATTTAAAGAAGAGAACTGAACTGTAATTACATAGGACTGTATTACAGTAGACTTGTGTAGCTTTACTGTGAAGTAGAATTGTACACGTCCGGATTAGACGTACAACCCCCCCCCCCCCTCTAGGGAGTTGTTGGCCTGTTAGCAGGCCTCGATAGAGGAGGAGATTTACGCGGTTGCGGGGGGGGGGGGGAGGTGCTGCCGAAATTTCTGTAGAATATTCTACGTTGAGATCTAGATGTTAATAGGCGCCTTGTGGCCTCTATAGGTTGAAGTACTACGTGTGGCGTGAGCTGCTTGGCTTAAGGTGTAGCCGACGGTTTGAGGTACTTGGAGCGTTTTGCTATTAGTCGATAATCGTCGCGAGGTATGTGAACCTCTTCCTATCTTTTCTAGCATGATGTGTGTATAACTATGTAGTACGGTAGACGTACATGTGTTGAATGTATTTGATTGGTTTAAAACATAAAGTGTTATAACGGCTTTATGGGAAGTTGGTTATAACAGCTTTATGTAAGTAAGAAATGCTTTGTGGTTTTTAAAGATAACTGATTTGACTTATAACTGACTTGATGTGTGATGATAAGAATCTTGAAGTATTTCAAAAGAATTAAGGAACCTTTTTGAAAGAAGAGTAATACTTGGTTTTGAAAACATAAGAGTTATACTAGCTTTATGGGAAGTTAGGTATAACGTCTTAAGAGAGATAAAGAGAATGGTTTACTGATTTTTAGAAGTTAAGAGACTTAATCTTAAATGATAAGAGACTTGACTTGAATGAATTAAATATGAATTTTGTGTGAAACCTCATTCGTGAGTAATGAGTACTTGGTTTTTAAAAGGAATAATGTTTTACTGATTTTGGAAATCAGAATGAGTATCGACAAACCACTGCAGCGTTAATAAAAGGAAATGTTTTGACTAATTAAGTATTATTAAAACCAGTAGAAACCTCCATCTGCATAGAAGCTAAGATGAGACAAAATGATATTACATTTTCTAGATCATGGCTTTAATAAGATTGATTATGAACAAGAATAACCTACTCACATATAAGACATATGTTTCTCAAATTGTTTAAAAGAGGATTATATTCTTAAGTGATTAAGTCTATGGACTATGAAACCTTTCTAAAATAAGAGACTTAAGTGTTGAAATTAGGCAAACTTGAACTTTTGGAAAAGAATGTTGTTACTTGATGTTGAAAAGGAAAGTGTTTTGGTTTACCTAAAAATGTGAGTCACTCATTTTTTTATACTACGGGTATCGGGTGACCTTTATAAAAGGAATGGATCTTTTAAAAAGAATTTAACGTACGTAATACCTTGGGGTCAGAACCTGGACTTTGGCCTAAAATAAACTTGAGTTGTGTGTAACTTACCTATGTTTGTGTTTGATAGCCTTGTGTGCATATACTGTATCTCTATACCATCGCGTCTCTCGATGGAGGGCCGGCTGATTTGTTATGAACGATTATTCACCGAGTCCCATGGGATGGGCCGGGACACGTATTCCATCTGATTATTCACCGAGTCCCAAGAGATGGGCCGGGACACGTATTTCATCTAATTCTTTACCGAGTCCCATGGGATGGGCCGGGACACGTATTCCATCTGATTATTCACCGAGTCCCACGAGATGGGCCGGGACACGTATTCCATCTGATTCTCTACCGAGTCCCATGGGATGGGCCGGGACACGTATTCCACATGATTCTTTACCGAGTCCCACTGGATGGGCCGGGACACGTATTCCACACGATTTACACCTACACTGCCGGCAGTGAGGAAGGAGTTCCACGGGCATGAGGGATGACTTGAGGGCGTGAGTCCCTGACTTGACATGACTGCTTTTATGTTGTGAACTGTAGTTTGGTTATCATACATGTCTCCTGCTTTATATAGACTATTATGATTTCATTCTGATCTTTTCTGATTTCACATACTTGGTACTGTTATCGACCTCCTTCGGGGGGCTGCGTTCATGCCGCATGTAGAAGTACATCGGTTGTGGATCCTCGCTTATAGGATCACAGTTCAGCGTGTCAGGAAGCCCCATTTCTTCGGAGGCTTATCTTTTGGTATGTTACCCGAGTCAGAGATTCTTGTACATTCGTGGGTATGGCGGGGCCCCGTCCGTCAAAGCTGTAAAAATCTTAGAGGTGCAGCCTTGTTGTGGCGGGGTTTGTAAAAAGGATAACTGTTCGGGTATTTATGTATATATCGAAGGCAAGCTTTGGTTGGCTGCTTATTTATCATGTCTCTTAATTCATGTTCATGTTTTTATTTCCGCTGATTTTCTCGATGTTGTATCACTAGGGTGCCCGATAAGGCACGATCACGGGCAGTGCGGTCGTGATGATTAATAAGCGCGCTTGTGGCCTCTATAGGTTGAAGTACTACGTGTGGCGTGAGCTACTTGGCTTAAGGTGTAGCCGACGGTTTGAGGTACTTGGAGCGTTTTGCTATTAGTCGATAATCATCGCAAGGTATGTGAACCTCTTCCTATCTTTTCTAGCATGATATGTGTATAACTATGTAGTACGATAGACGTACATGTGTTAAATGTATTTGATTGGTTTAAAACATAAAGTGTTATAACGGCTTTATGGGAAGTTGGTTATAACAGCTTTATGTAAGTAAGAAATGCTTTGTGGTTTTTAAAAGATAACTGATTTGACTTATAACTGACTTGATATGTGATAATAAGAATCTTGAAGTATTTCAAAAGAATTAAGAAACCTTTTTGAAAGAAGAGTAATACTTGGTTTTGAAAACATAAGAGTTATACTAGCTTTATGGGAAGTTAGGTATAACGTCTTAAGAGAGATAAAGAGAATGGTTTACTGATTTTTAAAAGTTAAGAGACTTAATCTTAAAAGATAAGAGACTTGACTTAATATGGATGTTAGTGTGAAACCTCATTCGTGAGTAATGAGTACTTGGTTTTTAAAAGGAGAAATGTTTTACTGATTTCGGAAATCAGAATAAGTATCGAACAAACCACTGCAGCGCTAATAAAGGAAAATGTATTGAATAATGAAGTATTATTAAAACCAGTAGAAACCTCCATCCGCATAGAAGCTAAGATGAGACAAAATGATATTACATTTTCTAGATCATGGCTGCTTTAATAAATGGTTATAAACAAGTATAAACTGCTCACACCTATGGCATATGTTACTCAATTGTTTCAAAAAGGATTAAGACATTGAACTATGAAACTTTTCTAAAATAAAGAGACTTGAGTAATTGAAATTAGGAAAACTGGAACTTTAGGGAAAAGAAAGGCAGTGTTTTGTCTTAAATTGGTTTAAACATAAAGTGTTATAACAGCTTTATGGGAAGTTAGCTATAACGACTTTATGAAAACAAAAGAAGGGTTTTATCATTGGTTTTAATGTGGTAATTTGACTTTAAAAAGAGAAGCGTTTTGGTTTACTTAAAAGATGTAAGTCACTCTATTTTTTTTTATATACTAAGGGTATCGGGTGACTTTTATAAAAGGAATGGATCTCTTAAAAGAATTTAAACGTACGTAGTACTTTAGGGTTAAAACCCGGACTTGACATAAAATGAAAGTACCTTGAGTTGTGTATAACTTTCCTATGCTTGTTGTAGTGAGACTTGCCTATGCTTGTTGTGATAGCCTTTGTTGTGCAAGAATTGTGTTTCTATTCTCTCGGTGGAGGGCCGGTTGACTTGTTGAGAACTTACTTGGACGTACCGGCAGTGACGGAGAATTCCACGGGTACACTCCTATTGATAGTGTTATTCCATGGACTAGCTCTCCATGAGGTTTCTTATTGTTCGGCCTTGGTACCTGGTGGTCGGCTTTCGTGCTGCCCGCCTCGTGGCTGATTCGGCCTGCACTGTAGTTAGCCCTCGACTTGCCCGCTCGGTGTAGTGATGAAGTCTCGTGATACGACCTTGGTACCGGTAGTTAGCCTCGTATTTGCCCGGCCGCCTACGTGGCGGCCTTGTATCCGTAGTCGCCGTACTTGCCCGTGTCGGCCGTGGTTTGGTTGTATTGTATTGTAAATACGGCTTTGGCATCAGGTAGGACTTGGTGTTCAGGTGTACTTCTTGGTGTTATCATATCATAGACTCCCGGCAGTGAGGAAGGTATTCCACGGGCATAATTGATGTTGTGGGCGTGAGACCCATAATTATATTTGAGTAATGACTTGAAGGGCGTGAGACCCTGACTTGATATACTGTTATATGTGTGTACTGTAGTTTGGTTATCATACATGTCTCCTGCTTTATATAGACTATTATGATTTCATTTACTGATATTCTGATTTCACATACTTAGTACTGTTATCGACCTCCTTGAAGTGCGTTCATGCCGTAGGTAGAGGTACATCCGCCGATCCGCTTTTAGGATCACATTTCAGCATCGAAGCTCCGTTCCTTGAGGCTTATATTTTGGTATGTTACCCCAGTCAGCAGGTTCTTGTACATTCGTGGTATGGCGGGGCCTGTCCGTCATAGTTGTTGTAAAAATCTTAGAAGTGCATGCCTTTGTTGTGGGCAGGGTTGTAAGGATTGTAACTGTTCAAAGGTCGATATATATATATATATGCTGAAAGGCAACCGTTTTGGTTGGCCTATTTTCTTTCATCTTGATCCATATCTATTTATATGTTTAAATTTTTATTTCCGCTGGTTTTTCTCTGATATTATATCACTAGGGTGTCCGGGGTAAGGCACCAGTCACGGGCCCGAGTTCGTGTCGTGACAAAAGTGGTATCAGAGCAGTTAGTCCTCGGAAAGTGTCTACAGACCGTGTCTAGTAGAGTCTTGATTATCGGTGTGTTGTGCACCACATCTATAATCAGGAGGCTGCAGGACATTTAGGATTGGTTTCCATTCTTCTCATTCTAAGATCGTGCCTTAGAGCTGTGTGATAAGTTGGACCCCTCTGACGTATCTCGTTTGTACCAGTTATGCCTCCGCGCAAGGCAACCCTGGCCCAGAAGGGCAAGGCAGCAGAGGGAGCTGCGAGTAGAGCAGCGGCGATCTCTCTGAGACCACGATTCGAGCCTCGGTCCACACACCGAGCAGGAGATGGGTTACAAAGGTGGGCCCGATTAATGGCGAGTTGTGGCGACTTGAGGATAGGCCGGGCCAGTTAGTTCCAGAGCACCGATGGTTCACCTAGATCGAGATAGTTTGAGGCTACGGGATTTTTCCGAGTTGTAGGCCGCGAGTTTTATGGGTCGAGGCACGAGGATGATCCGCAGGAGTTCATCCGAAGCGATTCTGTGATCGTGAGTGATCAAGGCATCGGAGACCGAGTCGGTGGTCCTAGGTTCGCATCGGCCGCGTGATACCGCAATCGTGGTTTGATTCGTGGAGCCGTCGGGAGAGAATGCACTTCCGGCTTGGGGCGATTTCTCGAGGGCTTTTCTTGCACGTTCTTGCCTCACGGATGAGGAGGGCTCGGGCAGATTTTTGGTGTTGCGGCGAGCGGCGTGCGGTTCGGGAGTACAATGTGAGTTCGACTCATTGGCGACGTCCCACGTTAGTAGCTAGTATGGAGGATCGAGTGCACCGATATGTTACGTGGCTCGATGATTACCTAGCGAAAGTTGTTCGGTGTAGCTCTTCACCGGCATGGACATTTCGCACGCAGCTTATGCCAGGATGTGAGAGCGGAGCAATCGACGGAATGACCAAGATCAGCGAGAAGAGGGCCGTAGCAGGTCCTTTGGTGACTTTCGAGGCGGACCGCCTCGGCCAGACGATTATGTACCTCTGCGGACAGAGTGGTCCTCCACAGCCTTCGGGACCTTCGGGATATTCAGGAGCAGGTCAGGGCTCCCAGGTTTCAGATTTTCAGGAGAGTAGGAGTGCTCGCCGGATGAGGTCGCCCTTGTCTCAGTGTGGCCGTTGTGGAAAACTTCATAAGGGAGAGTGTCGTACTAACTTGGGAGATTGTTATTCTTGCGGCCAACAGGGCCATCTGGCGAGAGACTGTCCGACCAGGAGTAGCGCTGGTAGGATAGCACAGACTACGGGATCAGTTGCGGGTTCGTCACCTTCCATAGCTAGGCAGGATGTTCATACACCGGCAGGCCACGGCAGAGGTCGCGGTGGAAGTTCCCAGTTTTAGCGGTCCTTTGAACCGCCTATTTTCAGGTATATCCTTAACCCTCTAGAGACTTGTATGTATTGATGTTATGATAATGTGTTAAGTGTTATGTTCGGATAGCTTTGTGCTAAAATGTGACTTAGAAGCTCGTGTCGAGGACCGGACGCGTGTGGATCGTGCCTTACCCGCACCCCAAGTCATACATCGCAGAAATCGAATATAAAGACAATACATGAAACCAATGTAATAAGACATGAAATAAGAAGACAAAGCTAACCAAAAACGGTTACCTTCGGATATATATGAATAACAATTTGAAAGCTACATCCCTTTCTACAACTCGCCACAACGATTACTGCACTCTAAGAATGATACGACAACAATGGCGGGACAGGGCCCCGCCACACCCCTGAATGTAAGTACCTACAACGACAGGGGACTATACCACTGATAAGCCTCCGGAGAAACGGAGCTTCCCAAACGCTGCATTGTGACCCTAAGAGCGAGGATCAACACCGTGTACTTACACGCGGCATGAACGCAGACTCGGGAGGTCGATAACAGGTACCAAGTATGTGAAACTGAAAAATACTGTAAATGAAATCATAGTAGTCTATATAAAGCAGGAGACATGTATGATAACCAAACTACAGTTCACAATAAAGCAGTCATGTCAAGTCAGGGACTCACGCCCTCAAGTCATTACTCAAGTATAACAATGGGTCTCACGCCCACAACATCAATCATGCCCGTGGAATACCTTCCTCACTGCCGGCAGTCCATGATATAAAAGCACCAAGGAATACACATAAACACCAGGTCCCACCTGTGTCATAATAAAACCGTACGGGGTAAGTACGAAGGCATAGCCGACTACTAAAACCCACAGTACCAACAATGCTATAAAACTGTATCACGAGGTCTTTCTAGACCGCACCACATGATCGAAGCTGGCCACTCGCCCGCAGTATCAATGTGCGCGTCTATTCTTGGAACTTACCGCACTCGCGATAGGTCACACAGACCCGCATGAGGTATTCCTCGAATCATGGTCCCAGACCGCCTGAGGTATACCCCGCATCGGAGGCAGCTTAACCCCCGGTATCTGCCTGGACTCCCGCAGCCCGCATAGTCTCAATAGACCGCATAGTCCCATGGACCGCATATGGCATCCCCCGCATCGGGCTAAACACCCGGAATGAGCAATCCTGGAGCATACCGCTGCTCCGCATAGTCTCACAGACCGCATAGGCCGTATAGACCCGCATCAAGGGTGGCAAGCCCTCGGTATAATAAGTCAAGGGGGTATGTGATATAATAACATAACAGCTTATCGTTAAACAACATCAGCACAACAAGGGAAAACCCTTTTACACAAACATCACCAGATACTAACACACGTAGCATCCTAACATGTTTACTTATCAAATCAACAAGAAAGTATTACAAGGCTATCACAAACCAACACAATCAAGTTATTCACGCAAGGTACTTTCTACTTTATGTTAACACTTTCGGGTTTTTATCCCCAAAGTACTTCATACATTAACTCTTTAAAAGATCTGTTTCAAAAGTCACACAATACCCGTAGTATTAAAATAGAGTGACTATCTTTTTAAGTAAACCAAAACACTTCCTTTTGTAAATTCAATTAACAACATTATTTTCCAAACGTTCAAGTTTGCCTAATTTCAAATGCTCAAGTTTCTCATTTTCGAAAGGTTTCGTAGTTCATAGTTTTAATCACTTAATGATATAATTCTCTTTTAAAACAATTTGAGATACATATGCCTTATATGTGAGTAGGTTATTCTTGTTCATATCAATCTTATTTAAGCAGCCATGATTTAGGAAATATAATATCATTTTGTCTTATCTTAGCTTCTATGCAGATGGAGGTTTCTACTAGTTTTAATAATACTTAATTATTCAGTACATTTCCTTTTATTAGCGCTGCAATGGTTTGTTCGATACTTATTCTGATTTCCGAAATCAGTAAAACATTATCCCATTAAAAACCACGTACTCATTACTCACGAATGAGGTTTCACACTTATTAACAAAATTCATATTAATTCCTTTAAGTCAAGTCTCTTATCTTTTAAGATCAAGCCTCTTAACTTCTAAAATTAATAAACCATTCTTTTTGTCTTTCTTAAGCCGTTATACCTAACTTCCCATAAAGCTAGTATAACTCTTAAGTTTTAAAACCAAGTATTACTCTTCTGTTAAAAATGATTCAGTATTCTTTTGAAATACTTCAAGATTCTTATTATTCGGGCTTAAGTCACAAGACATTGCCGTAAGTATTATTCAGGCTTAAGTCAAAAGACATTGCCGTAATTATTATTCAGTCCACACACGTACGTCTACCGTACTATATATATATTTAAAATATCATGCTCAAGAGTATAGGAAGAATCACATACCTCGCGACGATTATCGACTATTAGCAAAATGCTCCACGGCTATAACCCGGCTAGCCTTGTCCACCTTCTAAGTAGAACATGCTACTCGCAGATCATTCAACCTATAAAGGTTATACAAGTCTATTAATGACTAGACTACTCTGTAGATTATTCTTCTGATGTGATTCCAGTTCAAGTCTTTTCTGTAATATCCTTCTATTACAGTTCAATTCTCTTCTAAGAATCTTATATTCATTTCTATACTACAACAGTATGTAATTTCCAATTACAATAGAAGGTTAGGATTATTTACCTCAGTAGCCCAAAATTATCCAAGTTTAATGTCGATCCCGAGCAACGCTTAGCTCCTACTCCGGTGCTCCAACCCGCCTAAATAACCCTTAGAAGTTCTACGCAACTTCTTCTTAATACTCCAACCAACTATGGAGATTTTCCTTAGGGTTTCGTTTTTGTGATCAAGGAAGTATAATAGTATTTCGGCTTTTCAGATGTGTAACCTGGAATACTACAAGGTATTTGGGCCAAGGTATTTTGGTATAGTAACAATACTTTGAGAGTATTTCAACCAAGAGGGGGTATTTATACGAGACAACACCACAAAGTGGGTGTATACCCTCGCCAACCCCACTAGGAGGGGTACTCGCCAAGGGGAGGGGCTCATGCGGCGGGCCTCACCAAGAGGGGGAGGCTAGGACGAGACACTACAAGAGAGGGGGGGGGGGAGGATTTTTAGACTTAGGAAATTATTTGGATGAAGAAGTCTTCAAAAGGGGGAGGTATTTATAGTTCAAGCAATGGCCAACCAATGGCCAAGATCATGCCAAGTGCAAGGCAAGTGTAGGGTCAAGATTCCTCCATGTGTACCTTATCCATATACCACACAAATATCACAAAATGTCCTACCTACTCCCACTCTCCCTTTTCGTCCAATGCCGCCCCACCATCCACCAATGAGAGGGTGCCAAGTGTTGCCCTCTCGTTGGTCCAAAACATTTCGTCTCTCGAAAAAATCCGCAAAAATAATAAATGACATAGCCGGAATTTTCCCTTCGCAAGTCTTGTAAAACGTTTCGTCGAAAAACGATTCTAATCGGGTGTTGTGCACAAAATATTTTCGGCCAAGTCTACTTAAAGTTCAAATTTTTCTACGTACGTCCTTACGTACATACTCTGGAAATACGGGGTATAACATTCTCCCCTCCTTAGAAACATTCGTCCCGAATGTTCCTTCCAAGTCTCAAAACAATCAGGCGCCAATATAGTCTCCACCGCTATACTTACGAAAACAATTATGTCATACCTGGCCACAATACAACACGCGCAATTGCTTACATCCAAGTTCACGAGGAATCACCTCCAACACTACAAAAACTCCCACCCAAGGGCTTAAAAGATACTCCCTTCGCACCTTCTCTTTACAAACGAAATGATCACAACCATGCTCGTAATACTTGCTCGCCTCTTCTCTTACTCGTCGTACCCTTCTCGTACACTCGAACTCATTCTCATAACTTACCACATTTCGCATCGCCTGTGTTCCAAATCTCGGGTTTACTATCTCCAACTTGGTCATCATTAACTGGGAACACTCTGGATGGATCTCCGATACTTTTCCGAGCCTAACAACATGAAGGACCGGATATACAACCTCCTAAGTCGGACGACAAAAGCTAATACATAGGCAACCTGGCCTACTCTTCACATGACCTTAAAAGGCCCAAAGTAACTCGGGCTAAGTTTCTTCTGTTTTCCGAATCTCGTCACACCCTTCCGGGGTGGCACCTTCAAGAAGACCCATCGTCAACATTGAATCAATCGACCGACAACTTACGCTTCCGCCCCCACAAGGCTTCATAAGGCGACATCCGAATACTTAAATGGTAGCTATTAAAACACTCCCTCGACAGGAGACAACAATCCTTACAGCTACCCCTGAAATCCACACACTGGCCCGAGGGCGAATGCGATACTGAGACTTACCTGAGTTCCTAACCCGCTCGTAAAACTTCGGAAAAAGAAACAACAGAACTGGCTCCACTGTCTGTCATAAAGTGAAGGTAGGCACCTCGTGCAGCCATACAACCTTCCTGATATAATCGTCTCGCATAACTTACTGCCTAGTACAAGGTTTTGACTAAAAGATAAGACGGGCTGACCTCCTCGGCCCGACTACTGGTCGAACGCATCCACAAACTCGTACGATGGTTAACTAAACTTGGGCCTAACACCCTCGTGACCCTAACACAAAGCGGGACCACCACAAACTGACCCCACCACCATACAGGCCGCGGGTTGACCCGTAACATGGCCTCAACCCGACCCGGCAACGCGCAAAACACTAGCTCCCCGATCCGGAACAATCTCACTAATCACGTTACGAAAACCTAGCGGTCTTCTTAGCTCAACTACTCTCCTTCATTCACACTACCCAAGGACTTATCCCACAACATAGCTCACGTGTACTATGCACTCCGATAAGGGTCAAACATAAAAAAACTATACTCGAGATGGCCTTGCCTCTAAGGTCCCTACGTATAACATTCTAAGGCTCACACTTCCCTTTATCCCCAATCTTACCCTTTCTAATTAACCATGGTTTCTAACCACAATTTTTCACTTACGTTATCTGAACATAACACTTAAGATATACTCATCTTACACATACTAATCTCTAGAGGGTTAAGGATATACCTGTATCTACTGCTTCACTCCCCTTAGTCGTTCTAATCAAACTTGCCCCGTAGGGCGCATATCTAGGGAAGATGATAAACTACCCACCGATTCTGAAGGTTGAGTCCTCCTACTTGCATCCCTCCTACTAGGACATCCTTTCGACACATGGCCCTGACGGCCGCAGGTAAAGCAAGTATCAACTAAAAGACGACATTCCCCGGGATGACGCTTGCCATACTGTGAACCGGAAGCCCTGGAGCTCTGACCAACTCCGTCTTACCCCCAACGTCCTGAACCCTATGGAGGACCATTCTGCAATGGTGGATGTGCATAACCAATCTACTGGTGAGGCGATTCGCCTCGAAAGTTACCAAAGGACCTTGCTGTTCTGGCCCTCTTCTGGTGTCCTTGGTTAACCCGTAAATCTCTACGTTTTTTGGCTCGCGCGATAAGCCCGCATACGTGCCATGCTCAAGCCTAATCAAGAATTACTCTTGCACAACCTCTCTCGGATAGTCATCAAGACTCGCGGTACATCGGTATACTCTCGGTAGCCAAATCCATACTAGTAATGTGGTCGCTCTTTGCAATCTATATTATCTGCTCTCTGGCCGCGAAAAGGTTCATATATCACGGTCGTAGTAGGCACTGCTGCCGCTGTGCTAAACTCTGCTGGGGCTGGTGACGTAGCATAACTCCCTGAATGAAACACCACCCGGTGATGATCGGGCTGTGCCTCGTAACCTCTCGAACTCTACTCGCAGCCTCCTTGGTCGCTTGCCTCTGGGCCCGAGTTTGCCCTACGCGAGACATAACGGAAGTGGAAAGGAATACGTTAGAGGTCCAACTTACAACACGGCTCTAAGGCACGATCTCGAGTGAGAAGAATGGAAACCAATCCTAAATATCCTATAGCCTCTCGATTATTGGTGTGGTGCACAACACACCGATAATCAAGACTTCATCGATACGGCTCGTAGACACTTTCCGAGGATTAATCGCTTCTAATACCACTTTTGTCGGGACCAACCGGCCAGTGGATCGAGCCTTACCCGCACCCATGAGTCATACATCGTAGAAATCGGAATATAAAGACAATACATGAAACCAATGTAATAAGACGGTGAAATAAGAAGACAAAGCAACCAAAAACGGTTACCTTCAAGATAAATAACAATTTGAATAAGCACATCCCATTACAACCCTGCCACAACAAGATTACTCGCACTTCTAAGAATGATACGACAACAATGGCGGACGTGGCCCCGCCACACCCCTCGAATGTAAGTACCTACAACGATGGGACTATACCACCGATAAGCCTCCGAGAAACGGAGCTTCCCAAACGCCGCATTGTGACCCTAAGAGCGAGGATCAATCACGACGCTTTGGGCTCGTGGATCGTGCCTTACCCGCACCCAAGTAGTCATACATCGAGAAAATCAGCGGAACATAAAACAATAACATGAAGCCAATGCAATAAGACGATGAAATAAGAAGACAAAGCAACCAAAAACGGTTACCTTCGGTATAAATAACAATTTGAGCGATACATCCCATTACAACCCCGCCACAACAAGATTACTGCACCTCTACGAATTATATGACAACAACGACAGGACAGGGACCCTTCATACACCTGAATGTAAGCACCTACAACAACAGGGGACTATACCAAGATAAGCCTCCGGAGAAACGGAGCTTTCCCAAACGCTGAACTGTGACCCTAAGAGCGAGGATCAACGACTGGTGTACCTTTACCTGCGGCATGAACGCAGCCCCCCGAAGGAGGTCAGTACAACAGGTACCAAGTATGTGAAACTGAAAATACTGTAAATGAAATCATAGTAGTCTATATAAAGCAGGAGACATGTATGATAACCAAACTACATCCTGATAAATAAGCGATATGTCAAGTCAGGGACTCACGCCCTCAAAGTCATCACTCAAATATAACAATGGGTCTCACGCCCACAATATCAATCATGCCCGTGGAATACCTTCCTCACTGCCGGCAGTCTATGATATAAAAGCACCAAGGAATACACAAGAACACCAGGTCCCACCTGTGTCATCATAAAACCGTACGGGGTAAGTACGAAGGCATAGCCGACTACTAAAACCCACAGTACAACAAGGTCATAAACTGTATCATGATCTGTCTAGACCGTCACATGATCAAAGCTGGCCACTCGCCCGCAGTATCTAATGTGCGCGTCTAGCCCTGGAACTTCCCGTAGCTCCGCATGGGCCACTCCAATGGCCCGCATGAGGTATTCCCCGCATCGAGGGTAGCTACTCCCCGGCAGCGTCCTGGACTCGTCGTCCGCATGGCCACATAGACCGCATGACCACAAAGGCCGCACACTAACCTGGAACTCCCGCAGTTCCGCATAGGCCACACAGACCCGCATAAGGTATTCTCGAATCATAGGTCACACAGACCCGCCTGAGTCTACCCCGCATCGGAGGGCAGCTTAACCCCCGGAATCATGAGTGATACAATACTAACATAACAGCTTATCGTTTAAACAACATAAGCACAATCAAGGGAAACCCCTTTACACAAACATCACAAGATACTAACACACGTAGCATCCTAGCATGTTTACTTAACAAATCAACAAGAAAGTATTACAAGGCTATCACAAACCAACACAATCAAGTTATACACACAAGGTACTTTCTACTATATGATTAACAAGATCGGGTTTTTATCCCCAAAGTACTTCATACATTAACTCTTTAAAAGATACGCATTTTCACAAAAGTCACACAATACCCGTAGTATATGAAAAATAGAGTGATTATCTTTTGAAGTAAATCAAAACACTTCTCTTTGTAAAATCAAGTAACAACATTCTTTTCCAAACGTTCCAAGTTTGCCTAATTTCAATTACTCAAGTTTCTCATTTTCGAAAGGTTTGTAGTTCATAGTTTTAATCCTTTAAAACAATTTGAGAAACATATACCTTATGTGTGAGTAGGTTATTCTTGTTCATAACAATCTTGATACAACAGCCATGATCTAGGAAATGTAATATCATTTTGTCTCATCTTAGCTTCTATGCAGATGGTAGTTTCTACTGGTTATAATAATACTTTATTAGTCAAAACATTTCCCTTTATTAGCGCTGCTGTGGTTTGTTCGATACTTATTCTGATTTCCGAAATCAGTAAAACATTATTCCTTTTGAAAACCAAGTACTCATTACTCACGAATGAGGTTTCACACTTTTGAACAAAATTCAATTAAGTCAAGTCTCTTATCTTTTAAGATCAAGTCTCTTAACTTCTTAAATCAATAAATCATTATTTTTATCTCTCTTAAGCCGTTATACCTAACTTCCCATAAAGCTAGTATAACTCTTAAGCTTTTAAAACCAAGTATTACTCTTCTGTTAAAATGATTCAGTATTCTTTTGAAATACTTCAAGATTATTCAGGCTTAAGTCCGGAGACATTGCCGTAATTAGTATTCAGTTAACACACGTACGTCTACCGTACTATATATATATTCTTTAAAATATCATGCTCGAGGATAGGAAGAATCACATACCTCGCGACGATTATCGACTATTAGCAAAACGCCCACTACTATAACCCGACTAGCCTTGTCCACCTTTCAAGTAAGACATGCTACTACGTAATATTCAACCTATAAAGGTTATACGCCTATCAAAGTCCGACTATCCGGAAGAGTAAATCTAGATACAAGATTCTACGGAAATTTGGGCGCCCTTCCCTACCCACAAACTACACAAGTCTCATCTGATACACCCTATGTAAATACACCCAATTCTCTTCTTTAAATTCAGGCTTAAGTCCAAAGACATTGCCGCAAAGCTAAGTTCAGTTCTATATATAGTATATTTCAACTATATATTCCTACAACATGTAATTTCCAATTACAATAGAAGGTCAAGAGTGTTTACCTCGATAAGCCCAAAATTATCCAAGTTTATATGTCGATCCTGAGCAAGGTTTAGCTCCTACTCCGTGCGCTCCAACCCGCTCCAAACAACCCTTAGAAGTTCTAACCAACTTCTACTCAAATACTTCAACTATCAATGAAGATTTCCTTAGGGTTTCGTTTAGTGGCTAAAGGAAAGTATAATAGTATTTTCTGGGCTTTTCGTATAGAGGGTACTTGGAAATACTACAAAGGTTTTGGGCTAGAGTATTTTGGGGCATTACAACAATACTTGGAGAAGTATTTCTCAACCAAGGGGGGGGGGGGTATTTTCGGCTAGCACAACTAGGCTAGGGGGGGGGGTAGTTTCGGCCAAGGGGGAGGGGGTACCTCGGCAAAAGGCCTCACAAAGGGGGAGGTGTGGCGGACGAAACACTAGAAGGAGGGAGGGGTTTGTGCCTTGGAATTTATCAAGTGAGGATGAAGAATAAGTCTTCAACTAAGGGGGTATTTATAGGCCAACCAATGGCCAAGATCAAGACAAGTGTTAGGCAAGTGTAGGGTGGGGATTTGGACATGTGTAAGTGGGTCCCACTTGTTCATCAACTACACAAAATATCTCACAAATATCCTACCTAACCTTGACTACAACAACACACAAAAAAAACGTGCAAGGTTGCCCATTGCCGTCCACTCTTTGAGGGTGACACATGTTACCCTCCCGTTGGTCCAAAATATTTCGTCTCTCGGAAAAATCCGCAAAATTTAGAAATAGCATAGCCGTAATTTACCCTACGCGAGTTGTGTAAAACGTTTCGTCGAAAAACGATTCTAATCGGGTGTTGTGCACAAAAATCGAACCTATGCCTAACTTTAAAGCCCAAACTTTTCTACGTACGTTCTACGCATACTACTGAAATACGGTATAACATTCTCCTTCCTTAGAAACATTCGTCCCGAATGTTCCTTCTAAGTCTCAAAACATACGTGCGCCAGTATAGTCTTCACTACTATACTTACGAGAACAATCCTGCCACACCTGGCCACAGAAACACCTGCGCAAAAAAAAAATACTTACATCCAAGTCCACGAGGGAAACACCTCTAATATCACAAAACCCCTTACCCGAGGTTTAAAATATACTTCCATCGCACCTCCTCCTTACAAAAGAAATGATCACATCTATGCTCGCCATACATGCTCGCTTCTTCTCTTACTCGTCGTACCTTTCTCGTACACTCGAACTCTTTCTCATAACCTACCACATTTCAATTCTACCGAGTTCCAATTTCTGGTTTACTATCCCCAACTTGGTCATCATTAACGGGAACACTCTGGATGGATCTCCGATACTTTTCCAACCTAACAACATGAAGGATCGACATACCGCTTCCTATGTCGGACGGCAAAGCTAACATATAGGCAACCCGCCTATTCTTCATATGATCTGAAAAGGCCCAAAGTAACTCGCTAAGTTTCTCCGATTAATCTCGTCACACCCTTCCGGGGTGGTACCTTCAAGAAAACCCACCGTCATCCTGAACTCTAAGCGTCGTCGCCGATTATCCGTACAATTTCTCTGAGCTGCCAAAACCTCTTCTAGACAAGCTTCACCCTAACCACAGTCTGCTGGAACAAGCCTGAACCAACTATCTGAACCTTGCCAACATCGAACCAATCGACCGACAACTTACACTTCCGCCCCTACAAGGCTTCATAAGGCAACATCCGAACACTGAAATGGTAGCTTAAACACTTCCCCAACAGGAGACAACAATCCTCACAACTACCCCTGAAATCCAAACACTGGCCCGAGGGCGAATCCGATACGGAGACTCACCTGAGTTCCTAACCCTGCCTGGTAAAACTTCCACAAAAAGAAACAGCCGTACCCTGGGCTCCACTGTCTGTCATAAGGTGAAGGTAGGCACCCCGTGCAGCCTTACAACCTTTCCGATATAACATCACTGCCAAGTAACGGTCCTGACTGAAAGACACGATGGGCTGACCCCATCGGCCCGGCTACTGGTCGAACGCATCCACGAACTCGTACGATGGTTAACTAGACTTGGGCCTAACACCTCGTGACCTACCACTGGCGGGCCACCACAAACTGACCCCACCATAAAACAGGTCGCGGGTTGACCCGCGGCATGGCCTCAACCCGACCCACTCTCGCATAAACACTTGCTCCCCGATCCGGAACAATCTTACTAATCACGTTACGAAAACCTAGCGGTCTTCTTAGCTCAACTACCCTCTTTCATTTTCCCACAACTCAGGGACTTATCACACAAACATATCTCACGTGCACTATGCACTCCGATAAGGGTCAAACATAAAATACATCTTTTTCTCGAGATGGCCTTACCTCTAAGGTCTCTACGTATAAGACTCTAAGGTTCACACTTCCTCTATCCCCCAAATCTTACTCGGTTAACTAACCATGATATCTAATCATAATTTCCACTTATGTTATCTGAACATAATACTTAAGATATACTCATCTTACACGTACTAATCTCTAGAGGGTTAAGGATATACCTGTATCTACTGCTTCACTCCCCGTAGTCGTTCTAATCAAACCTTCCCCGTAGGGCGCATAGCTAGGGAAGATGATGAACTGGTCACTGATCATGAAGGTTGAGTCCTCCTACTTACATCCATTCTACTATGACATTCTTTCGACACATGGCCCTGACGGCCGTCGGTAAAACGAGCACCAACAAAAGACGACATTCCCCGGGATGACAATCACACACCGCGGAACACCGGGAAAAATCAATCCGGTGGTGAAACCTACGTGTAGCTGTGAACCAGAAGCTCTGGAGCTCTGACCAACTCCGGCTTACCCCGAACGTTCTGAACCCTATGGAGGACCATTCTGCACTGGTGGATGTGCATAACCAATCTACTGGTGAGGCGATTCGCCTCGAAAGTTACCAAAGGACTCATTGCTCGCCTCTTCTCGCCCTGGTTAACCCGTCAATCTCTACGCTTGGCTGCCGCGCATAAGCCCGCATACGTGCCATGCTCAAGCCTAATCAAGAATTACTCTTGCACAACCTCTCTTAGATAGTCATCAAGACTCGCGGTACATCGGTATACTCTCCGTAGCCAAATCCATAGCTAGTAAATGTGGTCGCCTCTTTGCAATCTATATTATCTGTTCCGGCCGTGGAAGGTTCATATATCACGCCGTAGAGCATCGCCGCCATTGTGCTAAACTCACTGGGCCGGTGACGTAGCATAACTCCTCGAATGAAACACCACCCGGTGATGGTGGGCTCGCCCTCGTAACCCTCTCAACTCTACTCGCAGCCTCCATTGGTCGCTTGCCCTCCTGGGCGGGTTTGCCTACGCGAGGCATAAGCGGTGGAAAGGAATACGTTAGAGGGTCCAACTTACAACACGGCTCTAAGGCACGATCTCGAGTGAGAAGAATGGAAACCAATCCTAAATATCCTATAGCCTCCTCGATTATTGGTGTGGTGCACAACACACCGATAATCAAGACTTCATCGATACGGCTCAGACACTTTCCGAGGATTAACTACTCTGATACCACTTTTGTCAGGACCCGAACCGGGGCCCGTGACTGGTGCCTTACCCGGGCACCCAGTAGTCATACATCAGAGAAATCAGCGGAATATAAAGACAATACATGAAACCAATGTATTAAGACAGTGAAATAAGAAGACAGGCTAACCAAAAACGGTTACCTTCAGTATAAATAACAATTTGAACAGTTACATCCCATTACAACCACGCCTACAACGATTTCAGCACCTACGAATGATATGACAACAACGACGGACGGGTTCGCCATACCCTGAATGTAAGCACCTACAACAACAGGGGACTATACCAAGATAAGCCTCCGGAGAAACGGAGCTTTCCCAAACGCTGAACTGTGACCCTAAGAGCGAGGATCAACGACTGGTGTACCTTTACCTGCGGCATGAATGCAGCCCCCCGAAGGAGGTCAGTACAACAGGTACCAAGTATGTGAAACTGAAAATACTGTAAATGAAATCATAGTAGTCTATATAAAGCAGGAGACATGTATGATAACCAAACTACAGTTCACAATAAATAAGCAGTCATGTCAAGTCAGGGACTCACGCCCTCAAAGTCATCACTCAAATATAACAATGGGTCTCACGCCCACAATATCAATCATGCCCGTGGAATACCTTCCTCACTGCCGGCAGTCTATGATATAAAAGCACCAAGGAATACACAAGAACACCAGGTCCCACCTGTGTCATCATAAAACCGTACGGGGTAAGGCATAGCCGACTACTAAAACCCACAGTACAACAAGGTCATAAACTGTATCATGATCTGTCTAGACCGTCACATGATCAAAGCTGGCCACTCGCCCGCAGTATCTAATGTGCGCGTCTAGCCCTGGAACTTCCCGTAGCTCTGCATGGGCCACTCCAATGGCCCGCATGAGGTATTCCCCGCATCGAGGGTAGCTACTCCCCGGCAGCGTCCTGGACTCGCCGTCCGCATGGCCACATAGACCGCATGACCACAAAGGCCGCACACTAACCTGGAACTCCCGCAGTTCCGCATAGGCCACAGCACTCCACATAAGGTATTCTCGAATCATAGGTCACACAGACCACTTTGAGTCTACCACGACGGAGGCGCCTAACCCCTAATCATGAGTGATACAATACTAACATAACAGCTTATCGTTTAAACAACATAAGCACAATCAAGGGAAACCCCTTTACACAAACATCACAAGATACTAACACACGTAGCATCCTAGTATGTTTACTTAACAAATCAACAAGAAAGTATTACAAGGCTATCACAAACCAACACAATCAAGTTATACACACAAGGTACTTTCTACTATATGATTAACAAGATCGGGTTTTTATCCCCAAAGTACTTCATACATTAACTCTTTAAAGATACGTTACTTTCACAAAAGTCACACAATACCCGTAGTATATGAAAAATAGAGTGATTATCTTTTGAAGTAAATCAAAACACTTCTCTTTGTAAAATCAAGTAACAACATTCTTTTCCAAACGTTCCAAGTTTGCCTAATTTCAATTACTCAAGTTTCTCATTTTCTGAAGGTTTGTAGTTCATAGTTTTAATCCTTTAAAACAATTTGAGAAACATATACCTTATGTGTGAGTAGGTTATTCTTGTTCATAACAATCTTGATACAATGACCATGATCTAGGAAATGTAATATCATTTTGTCTCATCTTAGCTTCTATGCAGATGGTAGTTTCTACTGGTTTTAATAATACTTAATTAGTCAAAACATTTCCTTTATTAGCGCCGTGGTTTGTTCGATACTTATTCGATTTCAAATCGATGAAACATTATTCCTTTTGAAAACCAAGTACTCATTACTCACGAATGAGGTTTCACACTTTTAACAAAATTCAATTAAGTCAAGTCTCTTATCTTTTAAGATCAAGTCTCTTAACTTCTTAAATCAATAAATCATTATTTTTATCTCTCTTAAGCCGTTATACCTAACTTCCCATAAAGCTAGTATAACTCTTAAGCTTTTAAAACCAAGTATTACTCTTACATAAAATGATTCAAGATTCTTTTGAAATACTTCAAGATTATTCAGCTTAAGTCCCGAGACATTGCGTAATTATTATTCGATTAACACACGTCGTCTACCGTACTATATATATTCTTTAAAATATCATGCTCAAGAGGATAGGAAGAATCACATACCTCGCGACGATTATCGACTATTAGCAAAACGCTCCACGGCTATAACCCGGCTAGCCTTATCCACCTTTCAAGTAGCACATGCTACTCACAGAATATTCAACCTATAAAGGTTATACAGTCTATCAAAGTCCAGACTATCTGGAAGAGTAAATCTAGATACAAGATTCTACGGAAATTTGGGCAGCCCTTCCCTACCCGTCAAACTACACAAGTCTACTGTAGTCCTATTTAAGTACAGTCCAATTCTCTTCTTTAAATTCAGGCTTAAGTCCAAAGACATTTCCGCAAAGCTAAGTTCAGTTCTATATATAGTATACTTCAACTATATATTCCTACAACATGTAATTTCCAATTACAATAGAAGGTCAAGAGTGTTTACCTCGATAAGCCCAAAATTATCCAAGTTTATATGTCGATCCTGAGCAAGGTTTAGCTCCTACTCCGTGCGCTCCAACCCGCTCCAAACAACCCTTAGAAGTTCTAACCAACTTCTACTCAAATACTTCAACTATCAATGAAGATTTCCTTAGGGTTTCGTTTAGTGGCTAAAGGAAAGTATAATAGTATTTTCCGGGCTTTTCGTATAGAGGGTACTTGGAAATACTACAAAGGTTTTGGGCTAGAGTATTTTGGGTCATTACAACAATACTTGGAGAAGTATTTCTCAACCAAGGGGGGGGGGGGGTATTTTCGGCTAGCACAACTAGGCTAGGGGTAGTTTCGCCAAGGGGAGGGTACCTCACCAAAAGGCCTCACAGGGGAGGTGTGGCGGACGAAACACTAGAAGGGAGGGAGGGGTTTTTGCCTTGGAATTTATCAAGTGAGGATGAAGAATAAGTCTTCAACTAAGGGGGTATTTATAGGCCAACCAATGGCCAAGATCAAGACAAGTGTTAGTAAAGTGTAGGGTGGGGATTTGGACATGTGTAAGTGGGTCCCACTTGTTCATCAACTACACAAAATATCTCACAAATATCCTACCTAACCTTGACTACAACAACACACAAAAAAAATGTGCAAGGTTGCCCATTGCCGTCCACTCTTTGAGGGTTACACATGTCACCCTCCCGTTGGTCCAAAATATTTCGTCTCTCGGAAAAATCCGCAAAATTTAGAAATGGCATAGCCGTAATTTACCCTACGCGAGTTGTGTAAAACGTTTTGTCGAAAAACGATTCAAATCGGGTGTTGTGCACAAAAATCGAACCTATGCCTAACTTTAAAGCCCAAACTTTTCTACGTACGTTCTTACGTACATACTCTGTAAATACGGGGTATAACATCAACACTTGTGTACCTCTACCTGCGGCATGAACGCAGCCCCGGCGAGGTCGATAACAGTACCAAGTATGTGAAATCGAAATATCAGTAAATGAAATCATAGTAGTCTATATAAAGCAGGAGACATGTATGATAACCAAACTACAGTTCACAATAAAGCAGTCATGTCAAGTCACGGACTCACGCCCTCAAGTCATTACTCAAGTATAACAATGGGTCTCACGCCCACAACATCAATCATGCCCGTGGAATACCTTCCTCACTGCCGGCAGTCCATGATATAAAAAGCACCAAGGAATACACATAAACACCGTGTCCCACTGTGTCATAATAAAACCGTGACGGTAAGTGCGAAGGCATAGCCGACTACTAAAACCCACGCACCAACAATGCTATAAAATCAGATCACGAGGTCTTTCTAGACCGCACCACATGATCGACCGCCACTCGCCCGCAGATCAATGCGCGCCTATTCTGGAACTTACCGCAGCTCGCGTAGGTCACACACGCACCCGCATGAGGTATTCCTCGAATCATGGTCCTGCATCACCGAGGTATACCTCGACGGAGGCGGCTTAACCCCGGATCCGCTGGACTCCGCAGCCCGCATAGTCTCGATAGACCGCATAGTCCTACGGATCGTATATGGCATCCCCGTGGGCTAAACACCCGAATGAGCAATCACGAGCATACCGCTGCTCGCGTAGTCTCACAGACCGCATAGCCGTATAGACCGCATCAAGGGTGGCAAGCCCTCGATAATAAGTCAAGGGGTATGTGATATAATAACATAACGACTTATCGTTAAACAACATCAGCAGAACAAGGGAAAACCCTTTTACACAAACATCACCAGATACTAACACACGTAGCATCCTAACATGTTTACTTATCAAATCAACAAGAAAGTATTACAAGGCTATCACAAACCAACACAATCAAGTTATTCACGCAAGGTAATTTCTACTTTATGTTAACACTTTCGGGTTTTTATCCCCAAAGTACTTCATACATTAACTCTTTAAAAGATCTGTTTCAAAAGTCACACAATACCCGTAGTATTAAAATAGAGTGACTATCTTTTTAAGTAAACCAAAACACTTCCTTTTGTAAATTCAATTAACAACATTATTTTCCAAACGTTCAAGTTTGCCTAATTTCAAATGCTCAAGTTTCTCATTTTCGAAAGGTTTCGTAGTTCATAGTTTTAATCACTTAATGATATAATTCTCTTTTAAAACAATTTGAGATACATATGTCTTATATGTGAGTAGGTTATTCTTGTTCATATCAATCTTATTTAAGCAGCCATGATCTAGGAAATGTAATATCATTTTGTCTTATCTTAGCTTCTATGCAGATGGAGGTTTCTACTGGTTTTAATAATACTTAATTATTCAGTACATTTCCTTTTATTAGCGCTGCAATGGTTTGTTCGATACTTATTCGATTTCAAATCGAGAAACATTATCCCATTAAAAACCACGTACTCATTACTCACGAATGAGGTTTCACACTTATTAACAAAATTTATATTAATTCCTTTAAGTCAAGTCTCTTATCTTTTAAGATCAAGCCTCTTAACTTCTAAAATTAATAAACCATTCTTTTTGTCTTTCTTAAGCCGTTATACCTAACTTCCCATAAAGCTAGTATAACTCTTAAGTTTTAAAACCAACTATTACTCTTCTGTTAAAAATGATTCAGTATTCTTTTGAAATACTTCAAGATTCTTATTATTCGGGCTTAAGTCACAAGACATTGCCAGAATATTATTCGTGCTTAAGTCAAAAGACATTGCCGTAATTATTATTCATCCACACACGTCGCTCACCGCATATATATATATTTAAAATATCATGCTCAAGAGTATAGGAAGAATCACATACCTCGCGACGATTATCGACTATTAGCAAAACGCTCCACTGCTATAACCCGGCTAGCCTTGTCCACCTTCTAAGTAGAACATGCTACTCGCAGATCATTCAACCTATAAAGGTTATACAAGTCTATTAATGACTAGACTACTCTGTAGATTATTCTTCTGATGTGATTCCAGTTCAAGTCTTTTCTGTAATATCCTTCTATTACAGTTCAATTCTCTTCTAAGAATCTTATATTCATTTCTATACTACAACAGTATGTAATTTCCAATTACAATAGAAGGTTAGGATTATTTACCTCGGTAAGCCCAAAATTATCCAAGTTTAATGTTGATCCTGAGCAACGTTTAGCTCCTACTCCGGGTGCTCCAACCCACCCCAAATAACCCTTAGAAGTTCTACGCAACTTCTTCTTAATACTCCAACCAACTATGGAGATTTTCCTTAGGGTTTCGTTTTTGTGACTGAAGGGAAGTATAATAGTATTTCTGGGCTTTTCGTATAAGTGTAACCTTGGAATACTACAAGGTATTTGGGCCAAGGTATTTTGGTATAGTAACAATACTTTGGAGAGTATTTCAACCAAGAGGGGGGGTATTTATACGAGACAACACCACAAAGGGGGGGTGTATACCCCTCGGCCAACCCCACTAGGAGGGGGGGTACTCTCGGCCAAGGGGGGAGGGGCTCTCGGCCAAGGGGCCTCACCAAGGGGGGAGGGGGAGGCTAGGACGAGACACTACAAGAGAGGGGGGGAGGATTTTTAGACTTAGGAAATTATTTGGATGAAGAAGTCTTCAAAAGGGGGAGGTATTTATAGTTCAAGCAATGGCCAACCAATGGCTAAGATCATGCCAAGTGCAAGGCAAGTGTAGGGTCAAGATTCCTCCATGTGTACCTTATCCATCTACCACACAAATATCACAAAATATCCTACCTACTCCCACTCTCCCTTTTCGTCCAATGCCGCCCCACCATCCACCAATGAGAGGGTGCCAAGTGTTGCCCTCTCGTTGGTCCAAAACATTTCGTCTCTCGGAAAAATCCGCAAAAATAATAAATGACATAGCCGGAATTTTCCCTTCGCAAGTCTTGTAAAACGTTTCGTCGAAAAACGATTCTAATCTGGTGTTGTGCACAAAATATTTTCGGCCAAGTCTACTTAAAGTTCAAATTTTTCTACGTACGTCCTTACGTACATACTCTGGAAATACGGGGTATAACACCTGGTTAGTGAAAAGGGTAAGCCTGGGGGTGAGAAAATAATGAACCTTAGAATATTACAGTTAAGACCTTAGATGTAAGGCCGTCTTGAGTACAAGATTTTGCGGGTAATCTTTGACAGAATGTATAAGAATACGTGGAGTAATTGTGGGAAAAATTCCTTGGGTGGTGTAAAATGAAGTGGTAGCTTCATGACCTGTATAGGTAAGATTGTTCCGGATCGGGAAGCAAGAGCTTGATGCGTTAAGTGGGTCGGGTTGGGGCCATGTTGCGGGCCAACCCGCGGCCTGTTTCGAGGTGGGGTCAGCTCTGGGTGGTCCCTCCAGGTGGTAGGGTCACGAGGGTGCTAGGCCCAAGTTTAGATGACCGTCGTATGAGTTCGTGGATATATTCGACCAGAAGCGGATCGTAAAGGTCGGGAATGGCCTTAAGGGAGAGTGAAGCTAGTAAGATGACCAAGTTGGAGGTAGAGACTCCAAAGTTTTGGAAACTGAAGCAATGACTGAAGTGCGGTACGTATACTAGAAGAGTTCAAGTGTTCGAGAAGGGCACGACGAGTAAGGAAGGAAGAGAACGTGTGTTATTACGTGGCCAGGTGTGGCGTTGACAACTTGTTAGAAGGAACTTCATCGTTATCTGTTTCGAGAAGGAACATTCGGGACGAATGTTTCTAAGGAGGGGAGAATGTTATACCCCGTATTTCCAGAGTATGTACGTGAGGGCGTACGTATATAAATTTAAGCCTTAAAGTAGGCATAGGTTCGAAATTTGTGCACAACCCCCGATTAGAGTCGTTTTTCGACGAAACGTTTTACAGAACTTGCGAAGGGAAAATTCCGGCTATGTCATTTATAATTTTTGCGGATTTTTCCGAGAGACGAAACATTTTGGACCAACGGGAGGGTGACAAGTGTCACCCTCACATTGGACGTAAGGTTGGGCGGTAATGGATGATTGGGGTCAAGGGAGTAGGTAGGATATTTGTGCAAGTTGGTGTGGTAGATGGATAAGGTACACATGGTTAAATCTTGACCTTACACTTGCATGGCACTTGGCTTGATCTTGGCCATTGGTTGGCCATTGCTTGACATATAAATACCCCTCTAAGTTGAAGACTTTCTTCATCCAAACTTGAGCAATCTTTCTAAGTCTTGAAATCCTCCCTCCCCTCTTGAGTAGTTCTCGTCCAAAGAGTCTCCCTTTGTGAGCCCTCGAGAGCCTCCCCCTTTGTAGTGTCTAGCCGAGGGGTACCCCCCCTAGCCTTGTTGTTTTCGAGAAATACCCCCCCCCCCCTTGGTAGAGAAATACTCTCCAAGTATTGTTGTAATACCCTAAATACCTTAGCCCATATACCTTGTAGTATTCCAAGGTTATACCTATACTAAAAGCCCAGAAATACTATTATACTTCCCTTCAGTCACAAAACGAAACCCTAAGGAAATCTTCATTGATAGTTGAAGTATTTGAGTAGAAGTTGGTTAGAACTTCTAAGGGTTGTTTGGAGCGGGTTGGAGCGCTTGGAGTAGGAGCTAAACATTGCCCAGGATCGACATATAAACTTGGATAATTTTGGGCTTATCGAGGTAAACACTCTTGACCTTCTATTGTAATTGGAAATTACATGTTGTAGGAATATATAGTTGAAGTATACTATATATAGAACTGAACATAGTTTTGCGGCAATGTCTTTTGACTTAAGCCTGAATTTAAAGAAGAGAACTGAACTGTAATTACATAGGACTGTATTACAGTAGACTTGTGTAGCATTACTGTGAAGTAGAATTGTACACGTCCGGATTAGACGTACAACCCCCCCCCCCTCTAGGGAGTTGTTGGCCTGTTAGCAGGCCTCGATAGAGGAGGAGATTTACGCGGTTGCGGGGGGGGAGGTGCTGCCGAATTTTCTGTAGAATATTCTACGTTGAGATCTAGATGTTAATAGGCGCCTTGTGGCCTCTATAGGTTGAAGTACTACGTGTGGCGTGAGCTGCTTGGCTTAAGGTGTAGCCGACGGTTTGAGGTACTTGGAGCGTTTTGCTATTAGTCGATAATCATCGCGAGGTATGTGAACCTCTTCCTATCTTTTCTAGCATGATATGTGTATAACTATGTAGTACGGTAGACGTACATGTGTTAAATGTATTTGATTGGTTTAAAACATAAAGTGTTATAATGGCTTTATGAGAAGTTGGTTATAACAGCTTTATGTAAGTAAGAAATGCTTTGTGGTTTTTAAAAGATAACTGATTTGACTTATAACTGACTTGATGTGTGATAATAAGAATCTTGAAGTATTTCAAAAGAATTAAGAAACCTTTTTGAAAGAAGAGTAATACTTGGTTTTGAAAACATAAGAGTTATACTAGCTTTATGGGAAGTTAGGTATAACGTCTTAAGAGAGATAAAGAGAATGGTTTACTGATTTTTAAAAGTTAAGAGACTTAATCTTAAAAGATAAGAGACTTGACTTAATATGGATGTTAGTGTGAAACCTCATTCGTGAGTAATGAGTACTTGGTTTTTAAAAAGAGAAATGTTTTACTGATTTCGGAAATCAGAATAAGTATCGAACAAACCACTGCAGCGCTAATAAAGGAAAATGTATTGAATAATGAAGTATTATTAAAACCAGTAGAAACCTCCATCCGCATAGAAGCTAAGATGAGACAAAATGATATTACATTTTCTAGATCATGGCTGCTTTAATAAATGGTTATAAACAAGTATAAACTGCTCACACCTATGGCATATGTTACTCAATTGTTTCAAAAGGTATTAAGACATTGAACTATGAAACTTTTCTAAAATAAAGAGACTTGAGTAATTGAAATTAGGCAAACTGGAACTTTAGGGAAAAGAAAGGCAGTGTTTTGTCTTAAATTGGTTTAAACATAAAGTGTTATAACAGCTTTATGGGAAGTTAGTTATAACGACTTTATGAAAACAAAAGAAGGGTTTTATCATTGGTTTTAATGTGGTAATTTGGCTTTAAAAAGAGAAGTGTTTTGGTTTACTTAAAAGATGTAAGTCACTCTATTTTTTTTATATACTAAGGGTATCGGGTGACTTTTATAAAAGGAATGGATCTCTTAAAAGGAATTTAAACGTACGTAGTACTTTAGGGTTAAAACCCGGACTTGACATAAAATGAAAGTACCTTGAGTTGTGTATAACTTGCCTATGCTTGTTATAGTGAGACTTGCCTATGCTTGTTGTGATAGCCTTTGTTGTGCAAGAATTATGTTTCTATTATCTCGGTGAAGGGTCGGTTGACTTGTTGAGAACTTACTTGGACGTACCGGCAGTGACGGAGAATTCCACGGGTACGCTCCTATTGATAGTGTTATTCCATGGACTATCTCTCCATGAGGTTTCTTCGTTCGCCTTGGTACCGGTGGTGGCCAGATTTCTTGCCCCGCCTCGCGTGGTCGATTCGCCTTACACAGTAGTTAGCCCTCGCACTTGCCCCATTCAGTGTAGTGATGAAGTCTTGTGATACGGCCTTGGTACCTGGTAGTTAGCCCTCATACTTGCCCCGGTCAGCTACGTGGCCGGCCTTGGTATCTGGTAGTCGGCTTTCGTACTTGCCCCGTGTCAGCTTCGTGGTTTGGTTGTATTGTATTGTTAATACGGCTTTGGCATCAGGTAGGACTTGGTGTTCAGGTGTACTTCTTGGTGTTATCATATCATAGATCGCGGCGATGAGGAAGGTATTCCACGCATAATTGATGTTGGGCGTGAGACCCATAATTATATTTGAGTAATGACTTGGAGGCGTGAGACCACGACTTGATATCTTGTTATATGTGTATCGTAGTTTGGTTATCATACATGTCTCCGCTTTATATAGACTATTATGATTTCATTTACTGATTTACTGATTTCACATACTGTACTGTCAGATCGACCTTCGGGCTGCGTTCATGCCGCAGGTAGAGGTACATCGGTTGTCGATCCCCGCTTTTAGGATCACATTTCAGCGTATTGGGAAGCTCCGTCCCTTCGGAGGCTTATCTTTTGGTATGTTACCCTGAGTCTGTAGGTTCTTGTACATTCAGGGGTATGGCGGGGCCCTGTCCCGTCATAGTTGTTGTAAAAATCTTAGAGGTCTGTAGCACTGTTGTGGGCAGGGTTGTAAGGATTATAACTGTTCAAAGGTCGATATATATATATATATGCTGAAAGGCAACCGTTTTGGTCTGCCTATTTTCTTTCATTTTGATCCATATCTATTTATATGTTTAAGTTTTTATTTCCGCTGGTTTTTCTCTGATATTGTATCACTAGGGTGCCCGGGGTAAGGCACCAGTCACGGGCCCGGGTTCGGGTCGTGACATACTCTACGTAAAGGTTATGTCTAAGTTATCCTAAGTTCTTACCAAGTCTTATCGGGGATGTTGGTAAGAGTCGTTCGGAGGTATTTGGAGCCAAGTTGACTTGGCTAAGTTACGGCACAAATGAGAATAAGAATCGAACAAGCCACTGCAGCGTTAATAAAGGAAAATGTAATGACAATCAATTAAGTTAAAATGAGTAGAATTCTCCATCTGCATAGAAGGTAAGATAAGACAAAATTGTATTACATTTTCTAGATCATGGCTACTCGATTAAGATCGTTATAAATAAGTATAACTTATTCACAACGCACCAAAGTATATGTTACTTAATTTATAAGAATTTACGTATGAAGTTTTAAGAATATGAACCTCAAATTTTTAAAGGGTTAAGGGACTTTATTTTTCAAGTTATGGGACTTGATTCTTAAAGGAAGAAATGAATTGATTTAAAAGTATAGAATACTTGATTTGGAAAGAATTGATTTCTTGCCATTTTAAAGATAAGAGACTTGATTTCTAAAAGTTAAAGAAGCTTGATTTCAAAAGTTAAGAGACTTGAAGTATTTTGAAAGCTATGTGATTTGATTTGAAAGTATAAGTCTCTTGGTTATAAAAGGAATGAATTTGTCTAAGACATAAAGAGTTATAACGGCTTTATGGGACGTTGGTTATAACAACTTTATGGAAGATTAAAAGAATGGTTTTCTTCAGTAATGTAAGCAAAGAAATGATTTGAAATAAAGAAGGGCAAATTGTTTTAAAGGTACCAATTGCTTAAGGTTTTAAAGAAAGAAGTCACTTGAATTAGAAGCCTATAAATGTATTTCTAAAAGGTATTGTGACTTGTCTTGAAAAGTAGATATGACTTGATACTACGGTTATTAGTATATTGGAAGTTTTATTTGAAAGAGAATCATTTTAAAGGAGTAGAGGCACGTAGTACGTTGGGTTAAATTCCCGGATTTTTATAATGACATGTTAGTGCCTTAAGTAAACAAAAATGAGAGTGTTTATGAACAAGCTAATAAGAAGTTAGGGGATTTCTTAACTTGCTTATGTAATGTATGATAAGCCGGTGGTGCTTATGTTATGTATGGTAAGCCGGTGGTGCTTATGTTATGTATGATGAGTCGGTAGTGCTTATGTTATGTATGATAAGTCGGTAGTGCTTATGTTATGTATGATAAGCCGGTAGGGCTTATGTTATGTATGATGGCCGGTTGAGTTAGGGTAAGAGTATAAATGAGGGGTAAACCCCCAAGACTGTTACACCCCGTATTTACAGGACATGTTTTAAGAACGTACGTGAGAATCCCAAATGATAAGATTAGAGACTTGTAAAAATTTATCGGAATTATGGAATTGTCGGAAAACGTAATATTGTGACGAATGGGACCACTTAGTTGATATTTAATAAGAATTGCTTCCAAGCCACACACATATGTACACATCTTGACCCTCCATTGTGCTATATAGTAGTACTAGTAGTGAGACAAGCTTCCATACTTAGCCAAATTTTCAAGAAATTGGAAGAACTCTTCTAAGAGCTCTCGGGTTCACATACACAAAGAAGAAGAAAAATTTGTTAGTTGTCCATTAAGCTCCATACTTTAAACCAAGGTTCATGAGAGTATTGTAAGGGTATCTCAATAGAAAGATCCCGGAAAAATAGCGTTTTCGTATTAGTCGCAAGGTGAAAACCTAGTTGCTATTCTAGGTTTTGATTGAAAGATTAAAAGAAAGTGGTTTGTGATATTTTAAGGGTCTCAAGTGGCGGATTGAAGTGTCTAGAAGAAGCTCTAAGTTGCTAAGGAGCGACTTTGGATTTGAAGTTGGACTAAGAATCGTTGAGGTAATAATCTTGTCTCTTAAGTGTTACAAGATTATATATTGTTGTTAGCCTTACATGTTTGCTAGCATGAAGTATATGTGTTGAAGTTTTATAAGTGTTTTGGATTGTTGTAGCCTAAAATCCGAAATGTCATATTAGCCATTTGACGTTGGATTACAATTTGGTCGTTAATTAGAATCGTCGCATGTTACCTACTTGAAGATTACAGTAGTTATATATCGATTGCGACTTGATATCATGTTATGCTAACAACTTGGATTGAAAAGGAAATTGGATAAGAATTGGTGTTATTGTGTCTCAATGTTGCCGAATTGGCCTAGTAGTTTGTATTAGTTTGATATCGTTTGTGGGGCGGAATTTTACACGTCTAGTAGGCGTGTAATCCCCTATTGATTAATTGCATTGTTGGGCCTTAAATGTGGCGTGTTTGGTTATTGCATTCGGCCTTGAAAAAGGTGGCAAAGTATGTAGAAACAAAGGAGGTGCTGTCCGATTTTCCGTAGAATTTAGTGACTTAGCACCTAGACTATTCTACGTTTGAAGTAAGAGGTTAATGGACGTATTGTGGCCATTATAGGTTGAAGTACTAAGTATAGCGTATTCTACTTGGAGGATGGAATAGCTATCATGGTTGAAGTACTTTGGAGCATTTTGTTATTTGTCGATAATCGTCGCGAGGTATGTGAACCTCTTCCTTTCTTTGGCATGATTCTATGTATGGAATATACATGTGGTATTATTTCATGTTTCCTTCTACTCTTAGAAGTTAAGAGGTATGTGTGTGATTTACTCTATGTAAAGGTTATGTCAAAGTTATCCTAAGTCCTTACCGAGTCTTATGGGGGATGTTGGTAAGAGTCGTTAGGAGGTACTTTGGAGCCAAGTTGACTTGGCTAATTTATGGAACGAATGAGAATAAGTTTCGAACAAGCCATTGCAGCGTTAATAAAGGAAAATGTAATGACAATTGATAATATTAAAATGAGTAGAATTCTCCATCTGCATAGAAGCTAAGATAAGACAAAATTGTATTACATTTTCTAGATCATGGCTGCTTTAAAGATCGTTATAAACAAGTATAATCTACTCACACACATAAGGCATATGTACTTAACTTAAAGAATTTACATTATGACGTTTTAAGATTTTGAACCTTAAACTCTTAAAAGGTTGAGAGACTTTATTTTTCAAGTAATAGAACTTGATTCTTAAAGGAAGAAATGACATGATTTAAGGGAAGTAACTTGTTTTAAAAGGTGTGAGTCACTTGAGATTTAAAAGTTAAGAAACTTGATTTCAAAAAAGTTAAGAGACTTAAAGTATTTTGAAAGTTAAGAGAATTGATTTGAAAGTATAAGTCTCTTGGTTATAAAAGGAATGAGTTTGTCTAAAACCATAAAGGGTTATAACGGCTTTATGGGAAGTTGGTTATAACGGCTTTATGGAAGGTTAAGAGAATGGTTTTCTCTAATAAGGTGTTACACCCCGTAGTTCCAGAGTATGTATACGAGGACGTACGTACGAGATTACGACAGTAAAATTGGAAAGGAAGAAAGATGTGATTTTTCGACGGAAAAGATTCCGAACCTTGTGAAGGAAATTTTACGTTTTTAATATTTTAACCGATTTCGGATTTTTTCGTGAGATGAAATATTTTGGACCAATAGGAGGGCGACATGTGTCACCCTTAGCTGGCATTGGTTGGACGAAAATGGTGGGCAAGTGGCCAAGTCAATAAGTCAAGTCATGCAAGATATTTGCTTTGGGATAGTGGGAGTAGGTGGACGTTTTTGTGGGCAAGTGGGGGAGGCCTTGTTGGACGGTTTTCTTGAGCAAGTGGATGGCCACTTGGCTCATTGTTGTGGTGGACATATGTCCCAATGTTGTGGTGGACATATGTCCCAAGGTTGTGGTGGACACTTGGTCGAAGACTCCACTCACACAAGCTATCTAATCTACACCCTCCACTTGTTTTAATCTTGGCCATTGAAGGTTCTATAAATACCCCCTTTAGTGCAAGACTTCTTCATTCACTTAACATTTCCAAGTAACAAAATCCTTCCCCCTTAGTTGCTAGTTCTCGTCCAAAAACCCCCTCCCCCCCTTGTCTAGTTGTTTCGCCCGAAACACCCCCCTTCCTTGTTGTTCTGGCCGAAATACCCCCCCCCCCCTTGGTAGAAAATTTGTCTTCTAGTATTGTTACTATGCCAAAATACCTTAGCCTTGTATCCCTAGTAGTATTCTAAAGTTATCCCAACATAAGAGCCCGGAAATACTACTTTATTCCATTAGTCGCAAAATGAAGCCCTAGAAAAATCTCCATAGCTTAGATGAAGTGTTAAGAGAAGTTGTTTGGAAACTTCTAAGGGTTGCTTGGAGTGGGTTGGAGCGTCAGGAATTGGAGCTAAACGTTGCTCAGGATCGACTTATATCTTGGATAATTTTGGGCTTATCGAGGTAATGATCTTTATCCCCCTATTGTAATTGGAAATTACATGTTGTAGTAGTTAATAATTTAGTAAAGGATATATTGGAAGAATCAGTATAAAGAATTGAACTGTATTTACATTGGACTGTATTTACAGTAGACTTGTAGTATTATTATGGAGTAGAATTGTACACGCCCGTTAGGCGTAACCCCCTCGAGTTCTTGGCTCGCAGCGTGCCTTGTTAGAGGAGGAGATTTATGTGGTTGCGGGAGGAAGATCTTCGAATTTTCCGTAGAATAAGGAACCTTGTACTTAAAAAAATTCTACGGCGGATCTATAAGTTAATAAACGCTTATGGCCATTATAGGTCAAGATCGCGAGTAGCGTATTCTACTTGAAGGGTGGAAAAGGCTAGCAGGATTATAGTACTGTGGAGCGTTTTGCTAATTGTCGATAATCGTCGCGAGGTATGTGAACCTCTTCCTATCCTTTCTAGCATGATATTTGTGAAATATATTTAGTGTGGTAGACGCACATGTGTTTAAAGGAAATTGATTTTCCTTTTGTGTCCTTGACTTGATTCCAAAGTTAAGTGACTTGTTATGAAATATTAAGGACTTGAATTATGTTAAAAAGTTGTAAAACCTCACTCATGAGTAATGGGTGTGTGGTCTTTTAAAGAATAAAGTTACCTTGATTTCGAAAATAAGAATGGTTTTATCATTGGATTTAAAAAGATAACTTGACTTATAAACAACTTGATTTTGGGAAAGGAGAAGTAACTTGATTTAAAGGTATAGGTTACTTGTTTTTAAAAGAGTAAGACACCTGGTTTAAAAAGTATATTGCTACTTGACTTTTAAAGGAAAAAAAGGGCCTTTGTTTTAAAGGAAGGTATGGTTTTGTCTTAAGATTGGTTTAAAAAAAAGGTATGGAAATTGTTTTGGTTTTACTTTGATGTCTTTTGACTTGAGTTTTAAATAATAAGAATCTTGAAGTATTTCAAAAGAGTTACGAATCATTTTTGAAAGAAAAGAAATACTTGGTTTTAAAATCTTAAGTGTTATACTAGCTTTATGGGAAGTTAGGTATAACTACTTAAGGAAGATAGAAGGAACGGTTTACTTATTTGTTTATGAAAGTCTTGTATTGATTTCTGGAAAGTGTAGTAAGATGGTTTGATAAGTAAACATGTTACGATGCTACGTGTGTTAGTGTCTTGTGATGTTTGTGTGAGGGGGTTATTCTTGTTGTGCTTACGTTGTTAAACGATAAGCCCGTTGTACTGCTATTATATCACAAACCCCCCTGACTTGTTATGATGCCGAGGACTTGCCACCCTCGATGCGAGGAATACCTCATGCGGGTTTGTATGACCTATGCGGAGCTGCGGGAGTTCCAGGATTGATCATTTCGGGTGTGTTATCCCGATGCAAGGAATGCCTCATGCGGTCTGTGTGACTATGCAGTCTGTGTGACTATGCGGACTGCAGGAGTCCAGGAGGATATCGCGGGTTAGCTACCCCCGATGCGAGGAATACCTCATGCGGTCATGTGACCTATGCGATCGCGGGAGTTCCAGGATTAGGCACGCATAATGATACTATGGGCGATTGGCCTTGCTTCGATCATTAGCGGCCTAGAAAAGACCAGTTACATTATATCTATTTTTGCTCTTGTTTATGTTGTGGCACTATGTGCGGTTGAATTGGTTGTATTTGTAAGTGGTTTTAAAGATACTTTGATTTCATTTCGATTTTTACGATTTTACATACTTGGTACCAGATCGCCTCCTTCGGGGGGCTGCGTTCATGCCGCGGTTAGAGGTACCCCAGTCGTCGATCCTCGCTCATAGGATCACAGTTCTGTTTTTGAAGCTCCGTTTCTCCGGGCTTATCTTTCGTATAGTCCTCGTTGTTGTAGGTACTTACATTCGGGGTATGGCGGGTCTGTCCGTCGTTGTTGTTATAACATTCGTAGAGGTCCGTAGTATCTTGTAGGCGTAGTTTGTAAAAGGGATGTAACTGTTCGTGTTCAAGTTTTATTTATATATTCAGAAAGGTAACCGTTTTGGTTAGCCTGTTTTCTTATTTCATTATTGTATATCTTGTTTCATGTGTATGTTTTTATATTCCGCTGATTTTCTCTGATGTTGTATCACTAGGGTGCCCGGTAGGCACCACCACGCCCGGTTCGGTCGTGACAAAAGTGGTATCAGAGCAGTTAATCCTCGGAAAGTGTCTACAGACCGTATCTAGTAGAGTCTTGATTATCGGTGTGTTGTGCACCACACCTATAATCAGGAGGCTGCAGGATATTTAGGATTGGTTTCCATTCTTCTCACTCTGAGATCGTGCCTTAGAGCTGTGTTATAAGTTGGACTCCCTCTGACGTATTCTTTTCACCCGTTATGCCTCTACGCAAGGCAACCAGAGCCCAGGAGGGCAAGGCAGCAGAGGGAGCTGCGAGTAGAACACGGAGGGTTACCAGGGCACGGGCCCAGTCATTATCCGAGACAGTGCTTCATTCGGGGAGTTCTGCGACGCCGCTAGCCCCAGGAGAGTTTAGAGCAGTAGCAGTAGCTACTGAGACCACGATACCTGAGCCTCTAGTCCCACGGCCAGGAACAAAGGATATGAGTTACAAGGAGATGGCCCAGTTACTAGCTAGTCTGGTGGCTGGGAATGAGGCCAGACGAGAGTCGGAGGTTCCGATAGTACCAGTAGTTCACCCTAGATCCGATAGTTGAGATTTCGGGACTTCTTGAGTTGCAGTCCACCCAAGTTCTATGGATTGAGAACTGAGGAAGATCCTCAGGAGTTTATTCGACAGTTGCAGCGGATCATGGAATTGGTCAAAACCTTAGAGGCATTTCTTACACACTTTTTGCCCTCGCAGATGAGGAGAGCTCGGGCAGATAGATTTATGAGGTTGAGGCAGAACAGGCGGACGGTTCGGGAATACAGTATAGAGTTTGACTTATTGGATCTTTAGGTCCCCGCGTTAGTGGCAGACATGGAGGATAGTGTTGCACCGATATGTCACAGGACTTGACGATTATTTTTACAGAAGGTTGTACAAGAGTAGCTCTTCAGTCAGACATGGACATTGCCCGCGTACAGGCTTACGCGCAGCAGACTGAGGAACGTAGAGATCGACGGATTAACCAAGATCAGCAGAAGAGGCCGTAAGCAGGTCCTTTGGTAACTTTCGAGGCGGATCTTCTCGTGAAGAGGTTATGCGCCACGAGCAGGTGCTCCTCCACGCACTTCGTGACGCCGGGGTATTTAGGAGTTGGTTAGAACTCCAGGGTTTCTGGTTCACAGATTTACATAGGTTCCAAACAAACGATTCGTTTCCTCGATTCACTATGTGGTAGACGCCATCTCGAAATGTCGTCTTTTACTAACGCTTGTTTTACCCGGCCGTCAGTGGCCATGAGGATAGAATGTCCTAGTAGGAGGGATACAGTGGGATGACTTAGCCTACCGTGTCGCCATGGATTCAGTGGTTCGGAGAGGAAGGGTGTTAGCGAGGAGGCCACCCCACCCGGTATGGGCCGTGGTAGGTGTTCTTATGGGGAGTGTCGTACTACTTCGATAGCTTGTTATGCTTGCGGCCAGCAGGGCCATTTTGCGAGAAATTGTCCGAACAGAGGTGGCGCGGATGTTACGACTCAGCCTTCGGGATCAGTGGTTGGTTCATCACCGTCTGTAGTTATGCGCCCAGCATAGCATGATTTGATTAGAAGCGACAAAGGGAAAGTGAGGCAGTAGTTACAGAGATATCTTCAGCCTTAAGAGACTTGTTTAGGTCGTTATGGTAGATACATGTGGAGTGCTATGTTCGGTTAGCATTGTGTAAGTTGTGATTAGAAAACATGGGTAGTTGAAAAGGGTAAGTCTGGGGACGAGAAAATGGGGAGCCTTAGAATTTATAACAGTTGGGACCTTGGATGCAAGGCCGTCCTGAGTGGATGTTACGGTTGGTCTTTGTCGAAGTACTTGGTATGCGTGATATATATTGTGGGATAATTCCATGGGTAGTGTGAGATGGAAGTGGTAGCTTTCATGACGTGAACTGGTAAGATTGTTCCGGATCGGGGAACGAGAGTTTAGTACGAAGTGGGTCGGGTTGAGGCCATATCGCGAGTCAACCCGCAGCCCGGAATGTGGTGGGGTCAGTTTGAGGTGGTCCCGCTAGATAATAGGGTCACGAGGGTGTTAAGCCCAAGTTAGGTAACCATCGTACGAGTTCGTGGATGTGTTCGACCAGTAGCCGGGCCGATGAGGTCAGCCCATCTTGTCTTTCATTTAGGACTGTTTACTCGGCGGAGGGTTATGCGAGATGTTATCAGGAAGGTTGTAAGGCTGCACGGGGTTCCTACTTTTATTTTATGGCAGGCAGTGGAGCCCAGTTTATGGCTATTTCTTTTTCGGGAGGTTTTACCAGGCGGGGTTAGGAACTCAGGTGAGTCTCGATTGCATTCACCTCTGCCGACGGACGAACGGCGCATTTTATCCAGACATTTGAGGACAGGTTACGGGCCGGTGTTTTGATTTCAGGAGTAGCTGTGAGGATTATTTTCCTCTTGTTGAGTGAGTATTATATAGCTACCATTTCAGTATTCGGATGGTGCCTTATGAATCCTTGTATGGGCGGAAGTGTAGGTTGCCGGTCGATTGGTTCGATGTTGGCAAGGTTCAGATAGTTGGTCCCTACTTGTTTCAGCAGGATGTGGACAAGGTGAAGCTTATCCAGAAGAAGTTATTAGCAGCTCAGAGTCAACAGAAGTCATGTGGATAATCGGCTTCGACACTTGGAGTTCAGGTTTACGGTGGGTCTTCTTGAAGGAACCACCCCGGAAGGGTGTGACGAGATGTGGAAAGCAGGGGAAACTTAGCCCGAGGTACTTTGGGCATTTTTCAGATCGTTGTAGAATAGGCCAGGTTGCCTATAAGTTAGCACTGCCGTCCGACTTAGGAGGCAGTACGTCTGGTATTCTATGTTGCTATGTTTCGGAAGAGTAATCGGAGATCCCTCTAGAGTGTTCCCAGTTAATGATGACCAAGTTAGAGATAGTAACCCCGAGATTTTGGAAACTGAAGCAATGACAGAAATGTGGTACGTATAGTAGAAAGGGTTCGAGTGTACGAGGAAGGTACGACGAGTAAGAAAAGAGGCTAAGATGTGTTAAGAAGATGGAAGTGTCCTTTTTATAAGTGAAGATGGGAAGAAAGTATCCTTTGGACCATGGGTGAAGCTAATGGTATTGTTATACGCTTTAGAGATGATTCTTCGTTGGTTTGGATGTGCGTTTTTTCGAGTATGTTGTATTATGGCCATGTGTGGCATAATTGGTTTCGTAAGTATAGTAGGGAAGACTATACCGGCGCAAGCATGTTTGGAGACTTAGAAGGAACATTCGGGACGAATGTTTCTAAGGGGGGAGAATGTTACACCCCGTAGTTCCAGAGTATGTATACGAGGACGTACGTACGAGATTACGACAGTAAAATTGGAAAGGAAGAAAGATGTGATTTTTCGACGGAAAAGATTTCGAACCTTGTGAAGGAAATTTTACGTTTTTAATATTTTAACCGATTTCGGATTTTTCCGAGAGATGAAATATTTTGGACAAATAGGAGGGCGACATGTGTCACCCTTAGCTGGCATTGGTTGGACGAAAATGGTGGGCAAGTGGCCAAGTCAATAAGTCAAGTCTTGCAAGATATTTTCTTTGGGATAGTGGGAGTAGGTGGACGTTTTTGTGGGCAAGTGGGGGAGGCCTTGTTGGACGGTTTTCTTGGGCAAGTGTATGGCCACTTGGCTCATTGTTGTGGTGGACATATGTCCCAATGTTGTGGTGGACATATGTCCCAAGGTTGTGGTGGACACTTGGTGGAAGACTCCACTCACACAAGCTATCTAATCTACACCATCCACTTGCTTTAATCTTGGCCATTGAAGGTTCTATAAATACCCCCCTCTAGTGCAAGACTTCTTCATTCACTTAACATTTCCAAGTCACAAAATCCTTCCCCCTTAGTTGCTAGTTCTCGTCCAAAAAACCCCTCCCCCCCTTGTCTAGTTGTTTCGCCCGAAACACCCCCCTTCCTTGTTGTTCTCACTAAATACCCCTTGGTAGAAAATTTGTCTTCTAGTATTGTTACTATGCCAAAATACCTTAGCCTTGTATCCCTAGTAGTATTCTAAAGTTATCCCAACATAAGAGCCCGGAAATACTACTTTATTCCATTAGTCGCAAAATGAAGCCCTAGAAAAATCTTCATAGCTTAGATGAAGTGTTAAGAGAAGTTGTTTGGAAACTTCTAAGGGTTGCTTGGAGCGGGTTGGAGCGTCAGGAATTGGAGCTAAACGTTGCTCAGGATCGACTTATATCTTGGATAATTTTGGGCTTATCAAGGTAATGATCTTCATCCCCCTATTGTAATTGGAAATTACATGTTGTAGTAGTTAATAATTGAGTATAAGATATATTGGAAGAATCGAGATAAAGAATTGAATCAGTATTTACATTGGACCAGTATTTACTGATGAGACTTGTAGTATTATTATGGAGTAGAATTGTACACGCCTGGTTAGACGTAACCCCTCGAGTTCTTGGCTGCAGCGTGCCTTGTTAGAGGAGGAGATTTATGTGGTTGCGGGGAGGTGTCTTAATTTTCCGTAGAATAAGGAACCTTGTACTTAGAAATATTCTACGAAGGGATCTATAAGTTAATAAACGTTTTATGGCCATTATAGGTTGAAGTACTGCGAGTAGCGTATTCTACTTGAAGGGTGGAAAAGGCTAGCAGGATTATAGCTTGTGGAGCGTTTTCTAATTGTCGATAATCGTCGAGGTATGTGAACCTCTTCCTATCCTTTCTAGCATGATATTTGTGAAATATATTTAGTGCGGTAGACGCACGTGTGTTTAAAGGAAATTGATTTTCCTTTTGTGTCCTTGACTTGATTCCAAAGTTAAGTGACTTGTTATGAAATATTAAGGACTTGAATTATGTTAAAAAGTTGTAAAACCTCACTCATGAGTAATGGGTGTGTGGTCTTTTAAAGAATAAAGTTACCTTGATTTCGAAAATAAGAATGGTTTTATCATTGGATTTAAAATGATAACTTGACTTATAAACAACTTGATTTTGGGAAAGGAGAAGTAACTTGATTTAAAGGTATAGGTTACTTGTTTTTAAAAGAGTAAGACACTTAAAGTATATTGCTACTTGACTTTTAAAGGAAAAAAAGGGCCTTTGTTTTAAAGGAAGGTATGGTTTTGTCTTAAGATTGGTTTAAAAAGAAGGTATGAAAATTGTTTTAGTTTTACTTTGATGTCTTTTGACTTGAGTTTTAAATAATAAGAATCTTGAAGTATTTCAAAAGAGTTACGAATCATTTTTGAAAGAAAAGAAATACTTGGTTTTAAAAGCTTAAGTGTTATACTATCTTTATGGGAAGTTAGGTATAACGACTTAAGGAAGATATAAGGAACGGTTTACTTATTTGTTTATGAAAGTCTTGTATTGATTTCTGGAAAGTGTAGTAAGATGGTTTGATAAGTAAACGTAAACATGCTACGTGTGTTAGTGTCTTGTGATGTTTGTGTGAGGGGGTTATTCTTGTTGTGCTTACGTTGTTAAACGATAAGCCCGTTGTACTGCTATTATATCACATACCCCCCTGACTTGTTATGATGCCGAGGACTTGTCACCCTCGATGCGAGGAATACCTCATGCGGTCTCATGTGACCTATCGCGAGTCGCGGAGTTCCGGATTGATCATTCCGTGTGTTATCCCGATGCGAGGAATGCCTCATGCGATGCAATGTGACTATGCGGTTCGCGTGACTATGCGAATCGCGGAGTCCGGAGGATGCCGCGTGTTAGCTACCCCGTGCGAGGAATACCTCGCGGTGCAGCGTGACCTATGCGCGATCGCGGAGTTCCGGATTAGGCACGCATAATGATACTATGGGCGATTGGCCTTGCTTCGATCATTAGCGCCTAGAAAAGACCGATTACATTATATCTATTTTTGCTCTTGTTTATCTGCCGCACTATGCGGTTGAATTGGTTGTATTTGTAAGTGGTTTTAAAGATACTTTGATTTCATTTCGATTTACGCTTCACATACTTGGTACTGATGCGACCTCCTTCGGGGGGCTGCGTTCATGCCGCAGGTAGAGGTACACCAGTCGTCGATCCTCGCTCATAGGATCACAATTCAGCGTTTGGAAGCTTCGTTTCTCCGGAGGCTTATCTTTGGTATAGTCCTCATTGTAGGTACTTACATTCGTGGTATGGCGGGCCCTGTCGTCGTTGTTGTTATAACATTCGTAGGTCTGTAGTAATCTTTGTGGGCAGAGTTTGAAAAAGGGATGTAACTGTTCGTGTTCAAGTTTTATTTATATATTCAGAAAGGTAACCGTTTTGGTTAGCCTGTTTTCTTATTTCATTATTGTATATCTTGTTTCATGTGTATGTTTTTATATTCCGCTGATTTTCTCTGATGTTGTATCACTAGGGTGCCCGGTTAAGGCACCAGTCACGGGCCCGGGTTCGGGTCGTGACATAAGGTAAACAAAGAATAACTTGAAATAAGGAAGGGCAATTTGATTTAAAGGCATCACTTGCTTAAAGCTTTAAAGTAATGGTCACTTGATTTAGAAGCCGAGAAATGTATTTCTAAAAGTGTAGTGACTTATGTGAAATGTAAACAAGCCTTGATACTACGGGTGTTAGTATCTCGGGGTTTCATATGAAAAAGAATCTTTTGAAAAGAAGGGAAGTACGTAGTACTTGGGGTTAAATTCCCGGACTTTTTATGTGTGAAACGAAAGTGCCATGAGTTTATAAAAAAAATGGAAGTCTAAAGGTTTAATGAACTTTCCTATGTTTGCTTGTGATAGCTTTGAGTGCAAGTATTATATGTTTACGTTGTCGTGACTCTCAGTTGGAGGGCCGGCTGTCTTGTGGTAAGTTTACTTGGACGTACCGACAGTGATGTGGGATTCCACGGGTATGCTTCCATTATGATTGATCCTTGAGCATGCTTATACGATGTGGGATTCCGGGGCATGTGACCAGGAGGCGGGTTAGATTCCCGGATTTGTTTTATTACCCATGGCCATGCTTATACGATGAGGGATTCCGGGGCATGCGACCATGCTATTACGACTATTACTCCATGGGCTAGCTCCCCATGAAGACATGTACCCACGATGAGGGATTCCGGGGGCATGTTATATTCTTATTCCATGGGCTAGCTCCCCATGAAGACCTGCACCTACGATGAGGGATGTCGAGGGCACGTTATGGCCATGCTTATACGATGAGGGATTCCGGGGCATGCGGCCGCGTTATATATGTATATATATATGTATTGTATGTGTGTACGCCGACAGTTTGGTAGGATGCACGGGCACGTCACATGTTTATATGTTACCCTTACGAATGTCGGCAGTGATGGTGGATTCCACGGGCAAGGGTATAGATATATATATGTGTTGTATGTGTGTACGCCGACAGTGAGGTAGGATGCCACGGGCGCGTTACATGGTTATGTTATTCACTTATAGCTGCTGACAGTGATGGGGGGATTCCACGGGCCCGCTTTGATATTTGAGGGCTCGTGTCGGTAGCCCTGTGTGACTATTGTTCATGTGTTGAAATAGTCTTTAAAAAGGTCAAACTAACTTTCAGTACTTTCATTTTGGTAAGGCACAGTGTACTGTTATTTTGGTCATCATACATGTCTCCAGCTTTTTATAGACTGCTATGATTTCATTACAGTATTTTCAGTTTCACATACTTGGTACATATTTCGTACTGACCTCCTTCGGGGGGCTGCGTTCATGCCGCAGGTTGAGGTACATAGCTTGTTGATCCACACTCTTGGGTCACTGTTCAGTTCTTGGAAAGCTCCATTTCTCCGGAGGCTTTATCTTTTGGTACGTTTCCCCTGAGGTGGTAGATTCATGTATATTCAGGGGTATGGCGGGGCCCTGTCCCGCCACAGTTGTTATGTTAAAACTCTTAGAGGTCTGTAGTCACATATTGTGGGTCAGTTTGTAAAGGAAAGGAGGCAACTGCTTCGTTTATGTATTTACTATCCAGGGAGGTAGCCTTATCGGCTAACCTGTTGATTTTATCTTTGTTGATTTATTTTATAAGTTTCATGTATGTTCCGCTGATTATCTCTGATGTATACCTGTAAGGGTGCCTGTGTAGGGCACGATCGAGCCGGGTCGGGTCGTGACAAAAGTGGTATCGTAGAAATTAGTCCTCGAAAAGTGTCTACGCACCGTGTCTAGTAGAGTCTTGATTATCGGTGTGTGCACCACATCTATAATCGTGAGGTCGCAGGACATTTAGGATTGGTTTCCATTCTTCTCTTTCGAGATCGTGCAATAGAGCTATCATAGTAGGTTGAATCCTCTCGACCCTTCACGTAATGCAGTTATGCCTCACGGAACCAGGCCCGGCGGCAGGGCAAAGAAGCAGGAGATGCTAGTGGTACGCAGAGGGTTACCAGGACTCGGGCACAGACTATGCCTGAGGTAGTAAGCGGATCGGCGAGCTCAGCCACGTCGGCGGTATTAGAGGAGCCGAGAGCGGCAGTAGCTCCAGAGGTTCCGGTACCCGAGCCTCCAGTCCCGCAGCCAGGGGCAGGGTTTAGAGATTATGGAGAACTGATCAGACTATTGACTAGCATAGTGGTGCGCAAATAGCGATGGAAGCGTGTAGCTAACCCTGTGAGCCGAAGCTGAGGATTCGGGATTTTCTGGGTTGTAGTCCACCCGAGTTTTATGGTTCGAGATCTGAGGATGATCCTCAAGAGTTCGTTCGGCAGCCTACGGACTATGCAGTGCTTAGGACCCGGAGACAGTCGATTGTGTTAGCTTTACCGTTACGCGATATTGCGTTGAACTGTTTGAGTCTTGGGAGATGTCGAGAGTGTGGGTGCTCGTCCAGTTTGGGATGAGTTCACGAGGCCTTTCTTGATTACTTTTGCCTCCCGAAATGAGGAGCCCGTGTTGATAGGTTCTTGTCATTGAGGCGAATGGGAGGACCATCGTGAATACAACACGAGTTTGACTCGTTGGGCGGATGTATGCACACTATTGTGGCTGATATGGCGGACAGAGTTCACCGCTATGTGACGGGCTAGACCATTATATGATTCTCGCATGCCAGGAATGGCCCTTCACCAGTATGGATATTGCCAGATGCGAGCTTATGCACAAGCGGATCGAGGAGAGAGAGAGGACTACCGACGCAGCCCACCAAGAGGCGTGACAGCAGAGTTCGAGGTAACTTTCGAGGCGGACAAATTTCAACAGCAGACTAGGTCTACATTTCACCGACAGAGTGCTCCTTCCGATCTTCCGCCGGAGGTTTGGTCGCAAGGATATTCGGAGCGGTCGTGGCTCCTGGCCGCAGTTCACGATTCCGAGGATAGTAGCCAGGGGAAGCCATCTTTGCCCCGGTGTGGTCACTGTAGTAGATTCCATTTTGGGGAGTGTCATACTACTTCGACAGCTTGTTATGCTTGCGGCCAGCAGGTCCATTTCGTGAGAGACTGTCCGACCAGAGGTGGCACTGGTGGGATAGCACGCTTCATCGGATCGCCATGGTTCTTCGCCTTCCATAGCTAGGCAGGATGTTTATGCACCGGCAGGCCGTGACAGAGGTCGTGGTGGAAGTTCCCAGTTTTAGCGGTCCTTTGAACCGCCTATATGATTTCGGTATGTCTTTGACCCTTTAGAAACTTGTATGCATGATAAAGTTGTTGTATGTTTAAGTGTCATGAACAGATTATATTGAGACTATGTATATGCCAGAAGGAGATGGAAGTACGAAAAGATAATCCCTTTTGGGCTTATGATGGACAGATATGCGTGTGCGAGGTATTAGGGCCATAAGTGGCATAATTAGGTTTCATTAAGTGTAGTTGTGTGAGATTATGCCGAGAGATGATAAAGTGAACTCCGAAAGAACATTCGAGGACGAATGTTTCTAAGGGGGGAAGAATGTTACACCCCGTATTTACAGGACATGTTTTAAGAACGTACCTGAGAATCCCAAATGTTAAGATTAGAGACTTGTAAAAATTTATCGGAATTATGGAATTGTCGGAAAACGTAATATTGTGACGAATGGGAGGGAGACACGTTTCACCCCCCCCCCCCCCCTTAAATGGTCTTGGACGAAATTGCATGGGCAAAATGGTCATTTGACCATTGTTAGGAAGACAAGTCATGCAACTTGAAGAGCTTGACAATGTTGACTTGGTCAATGGGACCACTTAGTTGATATTTAATAAGAATTGCATCCAAGCCACACATATGTACACATCTTGACTCTCCATTGTGCTATATAGTAGTACTAGTAGTGAGACAAGCTTTCATACTTAGCCAAATTTTCAAGAAATTGGAAGAACTCTTCTAAGAGCTCTCGGGTTCACCTACACAAAGAAGAAATTTTTTTTGTTAGTTGTCCATTAAGCTCCATACTTTAAACCAAGGTTCATGAGGGTATTGTAAGGGTATCTCAATAGAAAGATCCCGGAAAAATAGCATTTTCGTATTAGTCGCAAGGTGAAAACCTAATTGCTATCCTAGGTTTTGATTGAAAGATTAAAAGACAGTGGTTTGTGATATTCTAAGGGTCTCAAGTGGCGGATTGAAGTGTCTAGAAGAAACTCTAAGTTGCTAAGGAGCGACTTTGGATTTGAAGTTGGACTAAGAATCGTTGAGGTAATAATCTTGTCTCTTAAGTGTTACAAGATTATATATTGTTGTTAGCCTTACATGTTTGCTAGCATGAAGTATATGTGTTGAAGTTTTATAAGTGTTTTGGATTGTTGTAGCCTAAAATCCGAAATGTCATATTAGCCATTTGAAGTTGGATTACAATTTGGTCGTTAATTAGAATCGTCGCATGTTACCTACTTGAAGATTATAGTAGTTATATATCGATTGCGACTTGATATCATGTTATGCTAACAACTCGGATTGAAAAGGAAATTGGATAAGAATTGGTGTTATTGTGTCTCAATGTTGCCAAATTGGCCTAGTAGTTTGTATTAGTTTGATATCGTTTGTGGGGCGGAATTTTACACGTCTAGTAGGCGTGTAATCCCCTATTGATTAATTGCATTGTTGGGCCTTAAATGTGGCGTGTTTGGTTATTGAATTCGGCCTTGAAAAAGGTGGCAAAGTATGTAGAAACAAAGGAGGTGATGTCCGATTTTCCGTAGAATTTAGTGACTTAGCACCTAGAATATTCTACGTTTGAAGTAAGAGGTTAATGGACGTATTGTGGCCATTATAGGTTGAAGTACTAAGTATAGCGTATTCTACTTGGAGGATGGAATAGCTATCAAGGTTGAAGTACTTTGGAGCATTTCGCTATTTGTCGATAATCGTCGCGAGGTATGTGAACCTCTTCCTTCCTTTGGCATGATTCTATGTATGGAATATACATGTGGTATTATTTCATGTTTCCTTCTACTCTTAGAAGTTAAGAGGTATGTGTGTGATTTACTCTATGTAAAGGTTATGTCAAAGTTATCCTAAGTCCTTACCGAGTCTTATGGGGGATGTTGGTAAGAGTCGTTAGGAGGTACTTTGGAGCCAAGTTGACTTGGCTAATTTATGGCACGAATGAGAATAAGTATCGAACAAGCCATTGCAGTGTTAATAAAGGAAAATGTAATGACAATTGATAATATTAAAATGAGTAGAATTCTCTATCTGCATAGAAGCTAAGATAAGACAAAATTGTATTACATTTTCTAGATCATGGCTGCTTTAAAGGTCGTTATAAACAAGTATAATCTACTCACACACATAAGGCATATGTACTTAACTTAAAGAATTTACATTATGACGTTTTAAGATTTTGAACCTTAAACTCTTAAAAGGTTGAGAGACTTTATTTTTCAAGTAATAGAACTTGATTCTTAAAGGAAGAAATGACATGATTTAAGGGAAGTAACTTGTTTTAAAAGGTGTGAGTCACTTGAGATTTAAAAGTTAAGAAACTTGATTTCTAAAAAGTTAAGAGACTTAAAGTATTTTGAAAGTTAAGAGAATTGATTTGAAAGTATAAGTCTCTTGGTTATAAAAGGAATGAGTATGTCTAAAACCATAAAGGGTTATAACGGCTTTATGGGAAGTTGGTTATAACGGCTTTATGGAAGGTTAAGAGAATGGTTTTCTCTAATAAGGTAAACAAAGAATAACTTGAAATAAGGAAGGTCAATTTGATTTAAAGGCATCACTTGCTTAAAGCTTTAAAGTAATGGTCACTTGATTTAGAAGCCGAGAAATGTATTTCTAAAAGTGTAGTGACTTATGTGAAATGTAAACAAGCCTTGATACTACGGGTGTTAGTATCTCGGGGTTTCATATGAAAAAGAATCTTTTGAAAAGAAGGGAAGTACGTAGTACTTGGGGTTAAATTCCCGGACTTTTTATGTGTGAAACGAAAGTGTCATGAGTTTATAAAAAAATGGAAGTCTAAAGGTGTTACACCCCGTATTTACAGGACATGTTTTAAGAACGTACATAAGAACTCACAAGTGTTAAGATTTGAGACTTGTAAAAATTTAACGGAATTATGAAATTGTCGGAAAACGTTTTATTGTGACGAATGGGAGGGCGACACGTGTCACCACCCCCTTAATGATGCCTTGGATGATTTTTCAAGGGCAAGAGGGTCATTGGACCCTTGTTAGCAAGACAAGTCTTGCAACTTGAGAGCTTGAGATTCTTGACTAAGTCAAAGGGTCCACTAGTCTTGATATTTTAGAAGACTTCATCCAAACCACCCAATTGGTTACATCTTGACCCTCCATGTCCCTATATTATACTACTAGTAGCAAGAGAGAGCCCAACACTTAGAAAAAATTTCAAGAAATTTGAAGAGCAAGAGCTTGAGCTCTCGGGTTCCCTCTTGAGAAAAAAGAAAAATCTTTGTTCCTTGTTCTTTTAGCTCCACACTTTAAACCAAGGTTCTTGAGTGTATTGTAAACATATCTCAATAGAAAAATCTTGGAAAAAGATAGTTTACGGGTTAGTCGCAAAGCGAAAACCTAGTTGTCTTTCTAGGTTTTGTTTGGAGATTTGAAGGAAATTTGTTGGTGTTGTTGTCACGACCCGTTCCGGGGCCCGTGACTGGTGCCTTACCGGGGCACCCAAGTAGTCATACATCAGAGTAATCAGCGGAAATATAAAGCAAGACATGAAACAGTTTATAAAATAAGACACAGTTTATGTGAGAAAACATCGCCTTTCGGCGTATATATATAAAATCATGGTTTAGCAGTTACATCCGACACTGTACAACATGACTACACTCTGAGGAAATATACAACTATGGCGACGGGCCCGCCATACCTCGATCATACAAAACTATCTACAACAGGAGATCATACCAAAAGTAGAGCCTCGGAAGAGATGGAGCTCCCGACACCAACGTAGAGATCCTAAGAATGCGGATCTAGCACCTGCTTGCCCTTACCTGCGGCATGAACGCAGCCCCAGAAGAGGTCGCAACAGTACTAAGTATGCGAAATCGTAAAATACTTAAATGAAAACATATCATTTTAAAACCAGTTTACAAATATGTGTGAAACAACCAAGGAAACCGCACGTAGTGCCACATCACAAACAAGAGCAACAATAGGTAACTGTAATAGGTCTTGTCTAGGCTGCGAATGATCGAAACAGGGCCACTCGCCCATATCATCATTCTGCAAGCCTAATCCTGGACTCCCGGAGTCCGCATAGGCCACTCACATGGGCCCGCATGAGGTATAACCCCGCGTCGAGGGTAGCTACTCGGCATCGCCCCGACTCGTTGTCCGCGTGGCCACATAGACCGCATGAGGTATAACCCCGCATACTAACCGGAACTCTCGTAGCTCGCATAGGCCCACAGACCCGCATGAGGTATTCTCGAATCATGGTCCCAGACCGCCTGAGTCTACCCCGCATCGGAGGGCAGCTTAACCCCCGGTATCATCTCAAGAGGTGAGTGATAGTATACTAACATAACAACTTATCTTTAACCAACATAAGCACAACAAGGATACTCACCTATACAAACGTTACAAGATACTAACACACATAGCATCATATCATGTCTACTTATCAAACCATCTTTATTATTCTTTTCACAATACAAGTCTGTTATAAACACATAGGCAAACTTGTTTCTTTTATAAATCTTAAGTGGTTATACTTACTTCCCATAAAGCTAGTATAACTCTTAAGCTTCTGTTTTAAAAACCAATTAGTTCTCTTCTGTTAATATGATTCAGTAGTCTTTTGAAATGTTCTCAGTTCTTTATTATTCAGGCTTAAGCCGTGAGGCATTGCCGTAAGTATTATTCAGGCTTAAGCCGTGAGGCATTGCCGTAAGTATTATTCAGGCTTAAGTCAAAGACATTGCCGTAGTTATATTGTAAAATATCATGCTTTAGGAAGAATCACATACCTTCTCAGCGAAAACCACCTGCCAAGTTGAATATGTCGCGCGCAGAGAGTCAGCCTATAATAGTCACATAAATATATTAAAGACTACTCTGAAGGTCATTCTAAACAGGGGGTTCATAATTCTACGGTAAGTCGGGCAGCACTTCCCTACCCGGTGAGCTATATAAGTTCATCAGAAAGCAGTCCTATGTAAATACAGTTTGATGATTCTTCTTTGAAACCCAGATAAGTGAATCATACTTATTCTTATACTTCTAAAGTATGCATGCTCTAATTCAAAAGAGGGTTAGGATTATTACCTCGTTAAGCCCAATAATATCCTAGAAAAAGTCGCGCCTGAGCAAGGTTTTGCTCCTAAGTTGTATGCTCCAAGAACCTTAGAAGTTCTTCACAACTTCTACTAAGTACTAAGGTATTTGGACTAGGGTATTTTGGGCATTATAACGATACAAGAAGGTAACTTTTCTACCAAGGGAGGGGGGGTAGATTTTTGGCTAGGCTAGGGGGGGTATTCGGCCAAGGCCACTTAGGCTAGAGGGGGAAGAGGGCTTGGACGAAATGGCTAACAAGGGAGAAGGGAGGATTTTCAAGACTTGGAAAGTAATTTGTGGATGAAGAACTCTTCATCTTAAGGGGGGTATTTATAGGTCAAGAAGTGGCCAACCAATGGCCAAGATTTAGACAAGTGCAAGGCAAGTGTAGGGTGAGGATTAACTATACACAAATATCCTACCAACTCCTTGACTTGTGCACAAGGCACAAAAAACGTGCTCCTCCTAGTCCAAATCGTCCCAATGGACGATTTCAAGTCCATCAATTGGAGGGTGACAAGTGTCTCCCTCCCGTTGGTCCAAAATGTTTCGTCTCTCGGAAAAATCCGCAAAAATTAGAAATGGCATAGCCGGAATTTACCCTACGAAAGCTGTGGAAACGTTTCGTCGGAAAACTATTCGTTTTGTGAGTTGTGCACGAAAAAACGCCCAAGGCTTATCTTTAAGGCTAGACTTCGTGCGTATTCCCCTTACGTACATACTGAAATACGGTATAACATTCTCCCCTTAGAAACATTCGTCGAATGTTCCTTCCCAAGACGATTATCGAAGCTTAAATTGTAAATGCCACACACGCCACAGAGCAACACTTAGGCGTAAACGATAACGAAAATTTACAAGTAGGAAAGTGAATTTACGGAGGTGTGGGAATAGGTGAGGATACTTTGCCTCATGTCCTCCCTGGCCCCACGTCATCTCCTTCCTGAGCTCGTTCCGCCACAAGACTTTGACGGAAGCCACGTCCTTGGTCCGCAGACGCCTAACCTGACGATCGACTATCGCTATGGGAATCTCCTCATACGATAACCCCTCGGTCACCTGGACATCGTCAATCGGGTGTACCCTAGATGGATCCCCGATACATCTCCTCAGCATAGACACGTGAAAAACCGGATGCACTGCCTCCAGATCGGACGGCAGATCCAACTCATAGGCAACCTTGCCTACCCTGCGGATAATCTGAAACGGCCCAATGTACCTAGGGCTGAGTTTCCCCTTCTTCCCGAATCTCATCACACCCTTCATGGGTGACACCTTTAGGAAAACCCAATCATGAACCTCGAACTCAAGATGCCGACGACGATGATCTGCATACGACTTCTGTCGACTCTGAGCTGTCAATAGCCGCTCTCGGATAAGCTTCACCTTATCCACTGCCTGCTGTACCAAATCTGGTCCCACTAGCTGCACCTCGCCCACATCGAACCAACCTATAGGCGATCTGCACTTCCTCCCATACAAGGCCTCAAGGCGCCATCCGAATCTTTGGAGTGGTAGCTATTATTATACGCGAACTCAACTAGAGGCAAATGATCCTCCCAACTACCATCGAAGTCAATAACACGGGCTCGCAGATATCCTCGAAGTGCGGATAGTGCGCTCTGCTGTCCGCCCGTCTGCGTGGATGAAATGCGTGCTCGGGCTCACTGCGCCCCTAAACCCTCTGGAAGGACCTCCAGTTAGCCGTAAACCGGGCTCCTGTGCGATATGATCAAGTAGGGACTCCATGCGATCGACGATCTCTGATGTAAAGTCGGCATAATCCTCACCGAAAAAGTCGCCCTGACGGGAAGAAAGTGGGCTGATTTCGTCACCGTCGACGATAACCCATATAGAATCATGTCTCTCCGAGCGAGGTAATCCCGTGATGAAGTCCATGTTGATTACCTCCCACTTCCGTGTCGGGATCTCTATCGCTCAGAACAAACCACTGTGCCTCGGTTCTCTACCTTCACCGCCGACAACACGCACCGAGCTACGAACTCGCAACGTCCTCTTCAAGCCATCCCACCAATACACGATCTAAGGTCGTGGTACATCTTGGTCGACCCGGATGGATAGAGTAACGCTACGTGTGCTTCCCCAAGAACTCAGCCAAGTCCTCAAACATATGGAACACATACCGCCTCAAACCTTAGCACCCATCAGGTGCTACCTCAAGGACCCTTGCCCTCACGAAGAGTCGTATCACGATATCGAATCAAAGCTGGATCCTCGAATCGCTGCTCTTCACCTCCTCGACGATGGAAGACTCGGCAACCTCACGAACTCTAACCCCATCGCTATCGGAATCAATCAAACGGACACCAAGGCTCGCTAATCGATGCAAATCACGAACCATGTCCTCCTCTCTAGCTGCACATCCGATAGGCTCCCATCGACCTACGACTAAGAGCATCGCGCACAACATTAGCCTTCCCGGTGGTACAGATATCAACATCGTAATCCTTAAGCAACTCTAACCACCGTCTCTGTCGTAAGTTCAGCTCCCTCTGGCTGAAGATATACTGGAGGCTCTTGTGGTCTGTATAAATATCCACGTGAACCCCATACAAATAGTGCCTCCAGATCTTCAAAGCGTGAATCACGGCTGCCAACTCCAAATCATGGGTGGGGTAGTTCCTCTCGTGTTTCTCACCGTCGGGATGCATATGCTATAACCCTGCCATGCTGCATCAACACACATCCCAACCCGATGCCTGACGCATCACAATACACGACATAACCATCTGGACCCTCTGGAAGAGTAAGAACGGGGGCGGTCGTCAATCTCTCTTTCAAGAATCGAAACCACCGCCACAAGCATCAGTCCACTGGAACTTGGCTGCCTTCTGAGTCAGCCTAGTCAATGGTGCAGAGATAGAAGCAAACTTCTCCACGAACCGCCGATAATAACCTGCAAGGCCCAGAAAACTGCGAACCTCTGTCGGAGTAGTAGGTCTCGGCCAAGTCCTGACTGCCTCGATCTTGGCCGTATCCACTCGAATGCCATCAGCCCCGACAATATGCCCAAGAAACGCCACTGAAGTCAACCAAAACTCACATTTGGAAAACTTGGCGCATAATCGCGATCTGGAGAAGCACAGCACAGTCCTCAAATGCTCCGCATGCTCCTGCTCTGAGCGAGAATAAACCAAGATATCATCAATGAACACTATCACAAACGTGTCCAAAAATGGTTTGAACACTCGGTTCATCAAATCCATGAATACCGCCGGAGCATTGGTCAACCCAAAAGACATGACCCTGAACTCATAATGCCCGTACCGGGTCCGGAATGCAGTCCTAGGGACATCCACCTCTCTGACACGAACCTGATGATAGCCCGAACGCAGATCAATCTTGGAGAAACATCTCGCGCCCTGCAACTGGTCGAACAAATCATCAATCCTGGGAAGGGGGTATCTGTTCTTAATGGTCACCTTGTTCACCGTGTAATCAACACACATGCGCGGCCCCGCCCTTCTTCTTCACGAACAATACGCGCCCGGGAAACACTGGGCCTAATGAAGCCGCTTCTCCAAAGAAATCCTCACCGGTCCTTGACTCTCTCAACTCGGCAGTGCCATTCGTATGGCGGAATGGAAATAGGCCGAGTATCCGCAATATGTCAATACAAACTCGATCTCCTCTCGGGAGGGATACCCGAGGTCATCCGGGAACACGTCACGGGAACTCACGACTACGGAATCGATCAAAATCTGGTACCGCAGCCTCGTGATCAAACACTCGAACTAGATGGTAGATATACCCTTCTCGCACCATCTTCCTAGCCTTGAGGTAGGAAATAAACCTACCTCGGCGATACTGCGTGCTCCTCCCACTCAACAACCGGCCTCGTGAAACTGGAACCGCATTACTCTCTCTGCAGTCTACATTGGCATAGCAAGAAGCTAGCCAATCCATCCCCATAATCACGCCGGTCAATCATCTCCAACTCTATCAAGTCGGCCGTGGTCCGACGATCAGAATGGTCACAGACAAGCCCTATATACCCGCCGAGCTACCACCGAATCACCCATGGCGTAGCTACCTCGAAAGGGTCTATGGACTCGTGCTCTATCCCTATCCTACTAGCAACAAGGGAGATATATAGGGCGATGTAGAACCCGGATCTATCAAGGCATAAACATCAAACCGAACCGATAAGGTACGTGGCGACATCAAAGTGAGGCCTCCCGATCTGTCGGTGGACAAAGCATAAATGCGGTTACGAGGACCGCTAGAATCGACCCGAGCCACGACCTGCGCGACCTGGCGACCCATGAGCACCCCGCCTCGGCGAGTAAAGTAGGAGATGATGAAGCGGCAACGAACTCAAGGTGAGCCTACCACCACGCCCCGGTCGGACGATCCTCGCAAAGTGACCTGCCGCCACAATCGTAACAAGCTCCAAAAGTAGTACCACACTTCCCGTAATGGGATCCCCCGCATCGGCCACACCGGGGTGGTCACGATCGCCGATACCTCTGCTACTCGACGCCCAAGCCACAGGGCCCCGGTCTCCCCTCGAAAACTCTGGTGTCTTGAGGGCGCAGGAGTGCTCGAGTGGGCCGTGGTGCGAATCTAGATCGCTGAGGCCGCCCACCACGATAACCACCAGAAGACCCTCCCGTCCTGGCCTTCTTCTGCTGCTGTCTGTCCACTCGTCGACCTCTGCGCTCCTCGCACCCAAGGGCGTGAGCCTGCATGCGGGTAATGTCCATACCCGGCTGGAGAGAAACCCCCGCACATGACTCGGCCATATAGTCGTCTAGCCCGGTGACATAGCGGTGCACCCTATCCTCCATATCTGCTACCAATGCTGGGACATATCGAGCCAAAGAATCAAACTCGACATTGTACTCCCTGACAGTGCGTCCTCTCTGCCTCAGCAGTAAAAATCTATCAGCCCGCGCCCTCCTCATCTGTGGAGGCAAGAAGTGAGTGAGGAAAGCCTCTGAGAACTCATCCCAAGTAGCTGGGGACGCGTGCTCTCCCCGGGATAACTCCCATGAATCAAACCAATCGACTGCGGTATCACGCAGCCTATGTGAACCAAAGATCACGGACTCGGTCTCCGACGCCCTGATCACTCTCAAAATCCTCTGAATCTGACGGATGAACTCCTGCGGATCATCCTCCGGCCTCGACCCATAAAACTCCGGCGGGCTACAACTCAAGAAGTCTCGTAGCCTCAAACTCTCTGCCCTCGGGTGAACAACGGGTACGATGTTATACCCCGTAGTTCCAGGGTATGTATGCGAGGACGTACGTACGAGAATACGACAGAAAGATTGGAAAGGAAGAAAGAGGCGATTTTTCCACGGAAAAGTTTCCGGTTTTTGTGAAGGAAAAAGGTTCGTTTTTGGGAATTGGATTCCCAGATTTGGTATTCGGACTTCCTGGAATATTAGAGAATTATGGAATTTTATTTTCGAAAATGGTCACGTGGGGCCCACGGGAGAAATTTACGGTTTTGTGGGGCCCGCTTTGATTTTGAGATTTTGGCCGTTTTGGATATTTTCGGAAGACGAAATATTTTGGATTTAATCGGGGCGACACGTGTCACCCCATGTGGCACCTTTGGGCCGAAATATGTTTGTGCACAACACCCGGTTAGAGTCGTTTTTCGACTAAACGTTTTCCACGACTTCGTAGGGAATTTCCGGCTATGTAATTAAGTATTTTTGCGGATTTTTCCGAGCGGCGGAACATTTTGGACCAACGGGAGGGTGACATGTGTCACCCTCACATTGGAAGCAAGTGGGCGGCACAATGGACGATTGGGAAGGCTTGTGGGAGATATTTTTGGTAGATATTTTGTGTGCAAGTTGGCTAGGTACACATGGGTGAATCTTGGCCCTACACTTGCCTAACACTTGGCTAGATCTTGGCCATTGGTTGGCCTTGGCTTGTGCTATAAATACCCCTCCCTTGGAAGACTAATTCATTCACAAATTGCCTAAGTCTTGAAAGCTTCTTCCTTCCCCCTTAGTGTGGTGTCTTGGCCGAGAGCCCCTCTCTCCCCCCGTGGCCGAGGGTCCCCCCCCCGAGTGGGGTAGTAGGCAGACACCCCTCCTGAGGTGCTAGCCGTGGGGTACCCTAGCCTAGTTGCTTTCGTATAATACCCCCCTTTGTGGTATAGAAATACTCTCCAAGTATTGTTATAATGCCCAAATTACCTTAGCCCTATACCTTGTTGTATTCTAAGGTTATACCTATACGAAAAGCCCAGAAAATACTATTATACTTCCCGTCAGTCACAAAACCGTAACCCTAGGAAAATCTCCATAGTCCGTTGGAGTATTGTGTAGAAGTTGGTTAGAACTTCTAAGGGTGGTTTAGAGCGGGTTGGAGCGCTCGGAGTTGGAGCTAAACGATTGCCCAGGATCGACTTTATACTTGGATAATTATGGGCTTATCGAGGTAATTATCTTGTCCCCCTATTGTAATTGGATATTACATGTTGTAGGAGTATATAGTTGAAGTATACTATATATATATAACTGAACATAGCTTGTGGCAATGTCCTTGGACTTAAGCCTGAAGAACTGAACTGTAATTACATAGGACTGTATTACAGTAGACTTGTGTAGTAGTACCGTGGAGTAGAATTGTACCCGTTAGGGTTAGATGTATAAACCCCCCCCCTGGTTGGCTTGGTAGCCGGCCTCGATAGAGGAGGAGATTTACGCTGTTGCGGGGGGGGGAGGTGCTGCCGAATTTTCTGTAGAAGTTCTACGATGAGACCTAAATGTTAATAAGCGCCTTGTGGCCTTATAGGTGGATGTACTACGTGTGGCGCGATCTACGTGGCTTAAGGAGTAGCCGACGGCTTGAGGTACTCGGAGCATTTTGCTATTAGTCGATAATCGTCGCGAGGTATGTGAACCTCTTCCTATCTCTTTAGCATGATATGTGTGAACTATGTAGTACGGTAGACGTACATGTGCTAAATGTATTCGATGGGTTTAAAACATAAAGTGTTATAACGGCTTTATGGGAAGTTGGTTATAACAGCTTTATGTAGATAAGAAAACACTTTGTGGTCTTTAAAAGGTAAATGATTTGTTTATAACTGGCTTGATGTGTGATTATAAAGAACTTGAAGTATTTCAAAAGATTTCTGAAATCGTTTTGAAAGAGAAGTAATACTTGGTTTTTGAGAACTTAAGAGTTATACTAGCTTTATGGGAAGTTAGGTATAACGGCTTAAGAACGTTTTACTGATTTTGGAAATCAGGATGTGTATCGACAAACCACTGCAGCGTTAATAAAAGGAAATGTTTTGAACAATTAAGTATTATTAAAACCAGTAGAAACTTCCATCTGCATAGAAGCTAAGATGAGACAAAATGATATTTCCTAGATCATGGCTGCTGTAATAAAGATTGTTATAAACAAGAATATCCTACTCACATATAAGGCTTATGTTTCTCAGATTGTTTAAAAGAGAATTATATTCTTAAATGAATAAGACTATGAACTGCGAAACCTTTCTAAAATAAGAAACGTGAACATTTGAAATTAGGCAAACTTGGACGTTTGGAAAATAATGTTGTTACTTGATTTTACAAAGGTAAGAGTTTTGGTTTTCTTAAAAGGACAGTCACTCTATTTTATACTACGGGTATTGTGTGACTTATGTGAAAGAAACAGATCTTTTTTTAAGATTTTAATGTGTGAAGTATTTTGGGGATAGATACAGAACTTGTTAGTAGAAAGTACCTTGTGTGAATAACTTGATTGTATTGGTTTGTGATAGCCTTGTAATACTTTCTTGTTGCTTTGATAAGTAAAAGTGTTAGGATGCTACGTGTTAGTATCTTGTGATGTTTGTGTAAGGGGTTTCCTTGATTGTGCTTATTAACTATCGATCGTTATGATAGTATTGTGGCATTCATCTCTTGAGATGATTAGGTAAGCCCTCCGATGCGGGTAGACTCAGCGGTGCAGGACCGTGATTCGAGAATACCTCATGCGGGTCCTGGGGCCTATGCGGAGCTACGAGTTCCAGTTAGTGTCGTCCTTTATGGGCATGCGGTCCGTGGCCATGCGGACTGCGAAGTCGGGGCGATGCCGGGAGTAGCTACCTCGATGCGGGAATACCTCATGCGGCCGATGAGATTGGCCTATCGCGAGCTGCGGAAGTTCCAGGACTAGACGCGCGCATTAGATATCGCGCAAGTGGCCGCCTTTGATCATGTGGCGGTCTAGACAGATCTTATGATACGATTTATGACCTTGTTGGTACGGTGAGTGTTAGTAGTCGGCTATGCCTTCGTGCACTTACCCTGCATGATTTTATTAGGACACGTGGGACACGGTGTTCATGTATTCCTTGGTGCTTGTATATCATAAACCGCAGCGGTGAGGAAGGTATTCCACGCACGATTGATGTTGGGCGTGAGACCCATTGTTAAATTGAGTGATGACTTGAGGTGTGAGTCCCCGACTTGACATGACCGCTATTTATGGTGAATCAGAGTTTGGTTATCATACATGTCTCCCGCTTTGTATAGACTACTATGATTTCATTTACGTGATTTATTTTAGTTTCACATACTCTGCACTGTTGCATCGACCTCCTTGGGCCGTTCATGCCGCAGTTGAGGTACATCGATCGTTGATCCTAGCTCTCGTGGTCACAGTCGGCGTTGGGAAGCTCCGTTTCTCGAGGCTTATCGGTGGTATAGTCCCTGTCGTAGTAAGTGTTTACATTCGTGGGTTTGCGGGCCCTGTCCCGCCATCGTGGTCGTATCATTCTTAGAGGTCCGTAGTAATCTTTGTAAGCGGGGTTGGTAAAAGGATTAAGCCATTCATTTGTAAAAGAGTTGATGGTTATATATATGCCGAAAGGCAAGTTTTCCTGATTATTGTTTTATATTTCGTTATCTCATGTTGTTGTTTTATGTTCCGATTACTCGATGTTGTGTCACTAGGGTGCCCGGGTAAGGCACGATCACGCCCGCTGGTCGTGACAAAAGTGGTATCGAGCGATTAATCCTCGGAAAGTGTCTACGCATCGTATCCGAGAGTCTTGATTATCGGTGTGTTGTGCACCACACCAATAATCAGGAGGCTATAGGATATTTAGGATTGGGTTCTATTCTTCTCACTCTGAGATCGTGCCTTAGAGCTGTGTTGTAAGTTGGACCCTCTGACGAAATTCTTTCCCTTATCGTTATGCCTCCGCGTAGGGCAACCCGAGCCCAGGAGGCAAGGCAATGGCGGAGTCGCGAGCGAGTTTAAGCATGGCGAGGCACAGCCCAATCATTACCTAGGGTAGTGCTTCATTCGGGATTTCGCGACGCCACTAGCCCCAAAGAGTTTAGCATGCTGACGGCAGCTCCTAGGCCCACGATATTTGAACCTTCGCCCACGATCGAACCGAGAATATAGATTGCAAGAGACAACCTTGTTACTAGCTATGGATTTGGCTACCAGAGAGTATACCGATGTATCGCAAGTCTTGATGACTACCTAAGAGAAGGTTGTGCAAGAGTAGTCCTTCAGTTAGGCTTGAGCATGGCCTGTGTACGGGCTTATGCGCAGCAGGCCGAGAAACGTAGAGATCGACGGGTTAACCAAGGACAGCAGAAGAGGGTCAGAGCAGCAAGGTCCTTCGGTAACTTTCAAGGTGAGTATACCTTAAGTGCTATGTTCTGATAGCAGTGTGTTAGTTGTGATTAGAATCATGGTGGGTTAACCGAGTAAGATTTTGGGGGATAGAGAAGGTGTGAGCCTTAGAGTGTTATACGTAAAGACCTTAGAGGTAAGGCCATCTCGAGAAAGGTGTAGTGTTATGTTTGACCCTTATAGGAGTGCATAGTGCACGTGAGCTATGTTCGTGGGATAAGTCCCTATGTAGTATGAAATGAAAGAGGGTAGTTGAGCTAAGAAGACCGCTAGGTTTTCGTAACGTGTTAGTAAGATTGTTCCTACGGGGAGATGGTATTTTGCGCCTTGCCGGGTCGGGTTGAGGCTACGTGCGGGTCAACCCGCGGTAGGTTTGGTGGTGGGGTCAGTTTGTGGTGGTCCCTCTTTGTGTTAGGGTCATGAGGGTGTTAGGCCCATGTTTAGTTAGCCAAGGCAAGTTCGTGGATGCGTTCGACCGATGGTCGGGCCGATGGGGCAGCCTATCGTGTTCTTCGGTCGAAGTCGTTCCTCGGCGGTGTTGATGTTATCCAAAAGGTTGTGAGGTTGCACGGTGCCTACCTTCACCTTATGACGACAATGGAGCCAGTGGTACACTGTTTCTCTTCTCGAGTTTGTACCAGGTGGTTAGGAACTCGTGAGTCTCCAGACGCATTCGCCTCGCCGTTGTTTTGATTTCGAGGTAGCCGAGGATCGTTGTTCCGGTTGGGGAGTGTTTAAGCTACCATTTCGGTGTTCGGATGTCGTCTTGCGGACGCCTTGTAGCGTAAATGCAAGTTGCCGGTCGATTGGTTCGATGTTGGCAGGGTTCAGATAGTTGGTTCAGGCTTGTTCCAGCAGACTGTGGATAGTGAGAAGCTTGTCTAGAAGAAGTTCGCACTCGAGGAATCGTATGGATAATCGGCGACGACGCCAGAGTTCGTGTTGACGGTCGGTCTTCTTGAAAGTACCACCGGACAGGGTGTGACGAGTTGTGGAAACAGAAGGAACTTAGCCCGAGTCACTTTGGGCCTTGGTGAGTTCATGTGAAGAATAGGCCAGGTTGCCTATATGTTAGCATTTGCCGTCCGACTTAGGAAGAAGGACGTCCGGTCTTTCGTATTGTTATGTTCGGGAAAGTATCGAAGATCCATCCAGAATGTTCCCAGTTAATGATGACCACGTTAGAGATAGTAACCCCGAGTTTTGGAAAGCAAGCCGACGTAATGTGGTAAGAGTCCGAGTGTACGACAGCTTCAGTGATCGCATGCAGCCCGGTACCATTTGTTGGGTCGTCGGAGCAAGGCTCGCGACAAAGTGACAAAAGTAGTATTATTTGTGGTGATGTTAGAGGTGTTTCCTCGTGGACTTGGATGTAAGTATTTTACGTGGGTATTTCTGTGGCCAGCTGTGGCAGGATTGTTTCGTAAGTATAGTAGTGAAGACTATACCGCCACGCGGTTCGCTTGAGATTTAGAAGGAACATTCGGACGAATGTTTCTAGGGGAAGAATGTTATACCCGTAGTTCCGTGGTATGTATGCGAGGGCGCATTTGAGAATACGACGAAAGATTGGAAAGGAAGAAAGAGGCGATTTTTCCACGGAAAAGTTTCCGGTTTTGTGAAGGAAAAAGGTTCGTTTGGGAATGGATTCCCGTTTGGTATTCGGACTTCTGGAATATTAGAGAATTATGGAATTTTATTTTCAAAATGGTCACGTGGGCCCACGGAGAAATTTACGGCTTTGTGGGGCCCGCTTTGATTTTGAGATTTTGGCCGTTTTGGATATTTTCTAAGACGAAATATTTTGATTTAATCGGGGCGACACGTGTCACCCCCATGTGGAACCTTTGGGCCTAAATATGTTTTTGCACAACACCCGGTTAGAGTCGCTTTTCGACTAAACGTTTTCACACTTTCGTAGGGAATTTCCGCTATGTCATTAAGTATTTTTATGGATTTTTCCGAGAGACGGAACATTTTGGACCAACGGAGGGTGACATGTGTCACCCTCACATTGGAAGCAAGTGGGCACAACGGACGATCGAAGGCTTTGTGGGAGATATTTTTGGTAGATATTTTGTGTGCAAGTTGGCTAGGTACACATGGGTGAATCTTGGCCCTACACTTGCCTAACACTTGGCTAGATCTTGGCCATTGGTTGGCCTTGGCTTGTGCTATAAATACCCCTCCCTTGGAAGACTAATTCATTCACAAATTGCCTAAGTCTTGAAAGCTTCTTCCTTCCCCCTTAGTGTGGTGTCTTGGCCGAGAGCCCTCCTCCTCCCCTCGCCGAGAGTCTCCCTAGTGGGGTAGGCCGAGGGGTAGACACCCCCCCCCTCCTTTGAGGTGCTAGCCGTGGGGTACCCCCCCCCCCTAGCCTAGTTGCTTTCGTATAATACCCCCCTTTGTGGTATAGAAATACTCTCCAAGTATTGTTATAATGCCCAAATTACCTTAGCCCTATACCTTGTTGTATTCTAAGGTTATACCTATCTGAAAAGCCCGTAAAATACTATTATACTTCCCGTCAATACAAAACCGTAAACCCTAGGAAAATCTCCATAGTCCGTTGAGTATTGTGTAGAAGTTGGTTAGAACTTCTAAGGGTGGTTTAGAGCGGGTTGGAGCGCCGAGTCGAGCTAAACGATTGCCCGGGATCGACTTTATACTTGTATAATTAAGGGCTTATCTAGGTAATTATCTAGTCCCCCTATTGTAATTGTATATTACATGTTGTAGAGTATATAGTTGAAGTATACTATATATATATAATCAACATAGCTTGTGGCAATGTCCTTGGACTTAAGCTCGAAGAATCAATGTAATTACATAGATCAGACAAGAGACTTGTGTAGTAGCACGTGGGGTAGAATTGTACCGTTAGTGGTTAGATGTATAAACCCCTCGGTTGGCTTGGTAGCCGGCCTCGATAGAGGAGGAGATTTACGCTGTTGCGGGGTGGGGAGGTGCTGCCGAATTTTCTGTAGAAGTTCTACGATGAGAACTAAATGTTAATAAGCGCCTTGTGGAATTATAGGTGGATGTACTACGTGGCGCGATCTACGTGGCTTAGGAGTAGACGGCTTGAGGTACTGAGCATTTTGCTATTAGTCGATAATCGTCGCGAGGTATGTGAACCTCTTCCTATCTCTCTAGCATGATATGTGTGAACTATGTAGTGCGGTAGACGCATACGTGCTAAATGTATTCGATGGGTTTAAAACATAAAGTGTTATAACGGCTTTATGGGAAGTTGGTTATAACAGCTTTATGTAGATAAGAAAACACTTTGTGGTCTTTAAAAGGTAAATGATTTGTTTATAACTGGCTTGATGTGTGATTATAAAGAACTTGAAGTATTTCAAAAGATTTCTGAAATCGTTTTGAAAGAGAAGTAATACTTGGTTTTGAGAACTTAAGAGTTATACTAGCTTTATGGGAAGTTAGGTATAACGGCTTAAGAACGCTTTCTTGATTTTGGAAATCGGGATGTGTATCGACAAACCATCGCAGGCGTTAATAAAAGGAAATGTTTTGAACAATTAAGTATTATTAAAACCGAGAAACTTCCATCCGTAGAAGCTAAGATGAGACAAAATGATATTTCCTAGATCATGCGGTCAGTAATAAAGATTGTTATAAACAAGAATATCCTACTCACATATAAGGCTTATGTTTCTCAAATTGTTTAAAAGAGAATTATATTCTTAAATGAATAAGACTATGAATCATAAACCTTTCTAAAATAAGAAACGTGAACATTTGAAATTAGGCAAACTTGGGCGTTTGGAAAATAATGTTGTTACTTGATTTTACAAAGGTAAGAGTTTTGGTTTTCTTAAAAGGATCCACTCTATTTTATACTACGGGTATTGTGTGACTTATGTGAAAGAAATGATCTTTTTAAGATTTTAATGTGTGAAGTACTTTGGGGATAGATACCCGAACTTGTTAGTAGAAAGTACCTTGTGTGAATAACTTGATTGTATTGGTTTGTGATAGCCTTGTAATACTTTCTTGTTGCTTTGATAAGTAAAAGTGTTAGGATGCTACGTGTGTTAGTATCTTGTGATGTTTGTGTGGGGGTTTCCGCGATTGTGCTTATTAACTATCGATCGTTATGATAGTATTGTGGCATTCATCTCTTGAGATGATTCCGGTTAAGCCCTCCGACGCGGTAGACTCAGCGATGCAGGACCATGATTCGAGAATACCTCACGCGGTCCCGGGGCCTATGCGAGCTACGAGAGTTCCGTGTTAGTGTCGCCTTTATGGGCATGCGGTCCGTGGCCGGCGCGACCGCGTCCGGGGCGATGCCGGAGTAGCTACCGACGCGGAATACCTCATGCGGCCGATGAGATTGGCCTACGCGAGTCGCGGAAGTTCCAGACTAGACGCCGCATTAGATCTGCGGCAAGTGGCCGCCTTTGATCACGTGGCGGTGCAGACAGATCTTATGATACGATTTATGACCTTGTTGGCACGGTGAGTGTTAGTAGTCGGCTATGCCTTCGCCTTACCCTCGCAGTTTTATTAGGACACGTGGGACTGGTGTTCATGTGTATTCTTGGTGCTTGTATATCATAAAGCTAGGCGGTGAGGAAGGTATTCCACGCACGATTGATGTTGTGGCGTGAGACCCATTGTTAAATTGAGTGATGACTTGAGGTGTGAGTCCACGACTTGACATGATCGCTATTTATGGTGAATCGTAGTTTGGTTATCATACATGTCTCCCGCTTTGTATAGACTACTATGATTTCATTTACGATTTATTTTAGTTTCACATACTGCACTGTTGTATCGACCTCCTTCGGGCCGTTCATGCCGCAGTTGAGGTACATCGCCGTTGATCCTAGCTCTCGTGGTCACAGTTCGTTTGGGAAGCTGCGTGTCTCCGGAGGCTTATCAGTGGTATAGTCCCCTGTCGTAGTAAGTGTTTACATTCAGGGGTTTGGCGGGGCCCTGTCCCGCCATTGTGGTCGTATCATTCTTAGAGGTCTGTAGTACTGTTGTGGGCTGGGTTGGTAAAAAGGATTAAGCTGTTCATTTGTAAAAGAGTTGATGGTTATATATATGCCGAAAGGCAAGTTTTCACAGATTATTGTTTTATATTTCTGTTATCTCATGTTGTTGTTTTATGTTCCGCTGATTACTCTGATGTTGTGTCACTAGGGTGCCCGGTAAGGCACCGATCCACGGGCCCGCTGGTCGTGACATACGATCGAGCCGAGCTGAACCGCCGATCCAGCCTTCTCGTGTCGGGCCACAACTTTGGCCAAAAGTCGGGCCATCTCCTTGTACCTAACTCTCCGCCCCAGCCGTGTGGGACGGGAGGTGTGGTACTGTGGTCGCCGCTGGGCTGGCGGCGTCATAGAACTCGCCGTCTCGTATAGACCGGGCACGAGCCCTCGTGACTCGGGTGTCTCGCTAGCGCCTCCTCCGCTTTGCCTTCTCGGGCCCGGTTTTCGCGAGGCATAATCACATAGAAAGGAATACGTTAGAGGTCCAACCTATAACACAACTCTAAAGCACGATCTCGGAATGAGAAGAATGGAAACCAATCCTAAATATCCTATAGCCTCACGATTATTGGCGTGGTGCCATCACGACCGTCGGCCCGTGGACCTGCTTACCTGCACCCAAGTAGACATACATCGTGAGTAATCACGGAACATAAAGACAATACATGAAACCAAATGTAATAAAACAATTGAAATAAGAAGACAAAGCAACCAAAAACGGTTACCTTCAAGATATATATAAATAGCAACTTTTTCAACATGAACAGCTTTAATCCTTTTTACAAACTCGCCCACAACAAGATTACATGCACCTCTAAGAATGATACGACAACAATGGCGGGACAGGGCCCCGCCAAACCCCTGAATGTAAATACTTACGACGACAGGGGACTATACCACTGATAAGCCTCCGGAGAAACGGAGCTTCCCAAACGCTGAAACTGTGACCCTGAGAGCTAGGATCAACGACTGGTGTACCTCAACTGCGGCATGAACGCACTTCAAGCGAGGTCGATAACAAAAATTTAGTATGTGAAATCAAAATACATATCGTAAATGAAATCATAGCAATCATATAAAGCAGAGACATGTATGATAACCAACTACGCTTACAACAAAGCGATCATGTCAAGTCGTGACTCACGCCTCAAGTCATCACTCAAGTATAACAATGGGTCTCGTGCCCACAACATCAATCATGCCCGTGGATACCTTCCTCATCACCGGCATTTATGATATAAAAGCACCAAGGAACACACGAACACCAGTCCCACCGTGTCATAATGAAATGCAGACGGTAAGTACGAAGGCATAGCCGACTAATAAAAACCCACGCACCAACAAGGTCATGAATCAGATCATAAGATCTGCCTAGACCGTCACATCATCAAAGCCGCCACTTGCCCGCAGCATCAATACGCTGCCTAACCTGGAACTCCCGCAGCTCCGCATAGGCCAATCTCATCGGCCCGCATGAGGCATTCCCCGCATCGAGGGTAGCTACTCCCCGGCATCGTCCTGGACTTCGCAGTCCGCATGGCCACAAGGACCGCATGCCCATAAAGGACGTACACTAACATGGAACTCTCGTAGTTCCGCATAGGCCCCCGGGACCTGCATGAGGTATTCTCGAATCATAGGTCCATCGACCCGCCTGAGTCTACCCCGCATCGGAGGGCAGCTTAACCCCCGGAATCATCTCAAGAGATGAATGCCACAATACTATCATAACGACTGATAGTTAATAAGCACAATCAAGGGAAACCCCTTCACACAAACATCACAAGATACTAACACACGTAGCATCCCAACACGTTTACTTATCAACGCAATCAAGAAAGTATTACAAGGCTATCACAAACCAATACAATCAAGTTGTTCACACAAGGTACCTTCTACTATATGATTAACAAAATCGGGTTTTTATCCCCAAAGTACTTCATACATCAACTCTTTAAAAGATACGTTACTTTCACAATGTCACACAATACCCGTAGTATAAAATAGAGTGACTATCCTTTTAAAGTAAATCAATTACTTCTCTTTGTAAAATCAAGTAGCAACATTCTTTTCCAATGATCAAGTTTGCCTAATTTCCAATGTTCAAGTTTCTCATTTTAGAAAGTTTTCGTAGTTCATAGTCTTAATCATTTGAGAATATAATTCTCCTTAAAACTATCTGAGAGACATAAGTCTTATATGTGAGTAGGATATTCTTGTTTATAACAATCTTATTACAAAGCCCATGATCTAGGAAATATCATTTTGTCTCATCTTAGCTTCTATGCAGATGGAAGTTTCTACTGGTTTTAATAATACTTAATTAGTCAAAACATTTCCTTTTATTAACGCTGCAGTGGTTTGTCGATACACATTCTGATTTCCGAAATCAGTAAAACATTCTTAAGCCGTTATACCTAACTTCCCATAAAGCTAGTATAACTCTTAAGTTTTTCAAAAACCAAGTATTACTTCTTCTTTCAAAATGATTCAAAATCTTTAAAATACTTCAAGTTCTTTATTAACACATAACAAGCCGCTTATAGTTCAAATCAAGACTTTTAAAACCACATGTATTTTCTTACCAACATAAAGTCGTTATAACCAACTTCCCATAAAGTCGTTATAACACTTTATGTTTAAACCAATCACATACATTTAGCACATGACGCTCACCGCACTACATAGTTCACACATATCATGCTAGAAGAGATAGGAAGAGGTTCACATACCTCGCGACGAGTATCGACTAATAGCAAAACGCTCCAAGTACTTCCAAACGTCGGCTACTCCTAAGCCAAGTAGATCGCGCCACACGTAGTACTTCAACCTATAAGGCCACAAGGCGCTTTATTAACATCTAGATCTTATCGTAGATCATTCTACGTAAAATTCGTAGACCTCCCCGCCACAACAGAAATCTCCTCCTCTATCGAGGCCGGCTATCAAGCCAACCAGGGGTTCTACACGTCTAACCGGACGTGTACAATTCTACTCCACAGTACACTACACAAGTCTACTGTAATACAGTCCTATGTAATTACAGTTCAGTTCAGTTCTTTATTCTTCAGGCTTAAGTCAAAAGACATTGCCAACTAACTACGTTCAGTTCTATATATAGTATACTTCAACTATATATTCTAACAACATGTAATATCCAATTACAATAGGGGGACAAGATAATTACCTCGATAAGCCCATAATTATCCGAGTTAAAAGTCGATCCTTAGCAATGTTTCGCTCCTACTCCGGGTGCTCCAACCCGCTCCAAATAACCCTTAGAAGTTCTACTCAACTTCTTAATAATACTCCAACCAACAATGGAGATTTTCCTTAGGGTTTCGTTTAGTGACTGAAGGAAGGTATAATAGTATTTCTGGGCTTTTCGTATAGGTATAACCTTAGAATACTACAAGGTATAAGGCTAAGGTATTAGGGCATTATAACAATACTTTGGAGAGTATTTCTATACCACAAAGGGGGGTATTATACGAAAACAACTAGGCTAGGGGGGGGGTGTATACCCTGCCTACCCCACTGTGGGGGTACTCGCCAGGGGAGGGGTACACTCTCGGCTAGCACCCCTAGAGGGGGGGTGCTCTCGGCCGAACTCACACAAAGGGGAGGGAGAAGGCTCTCAAGACTTAGGCATTTTGGATGAAGAAGTCTTCAACCTAAGGGGTATTTATAGGTCAAGGGATGGCCAACCAAAGGCCAAGATCAATCCATGTGTTAGGCAAGTGTAGGGCTAGGATTTACCAAACACAAATATCCTACCAACCCTTGACTTTTCAAAGGCACAAAAAACGTGCTCCACCCTTGTCCATTTCGTCCTAAGGACGTTTCGTCCACCAATGAGAGGGTGCCAGCGCGCCTCTTGTTGGTCCAAAATGTTTCGTCTCTCGGAAAAATCCGCAAAATTAAAAATGACACAATGGAAATTCCCTACGAAAGTCGTGGAAAACGTTTCGTCGAAAAACGACTCCAAACGTGTTGTGAACAAACATTAATTCGCCAAGCCTTACTTGAAGTTCGAATTTCTACGACGTCCTCGCGTACATACTGGAAATACGGGTATAACATTCTCCTCTCTTAGAAACATTCGTCCCGAATGTTCCTTCTAAGTCTCACAACAAACGCGCGCCAGTATAGTCTTCACTACTATACTTACGAGAACAAACCTGCCACACATGGCCACAGAAACAACTGCGCACAATACTTACATCTAAGTCCACGAGGAAACACCTCTAACATCACCACAAATAATACTACTTTGTCACTTTGTCGCGAGCCTTGCTCCGACGACCCAACAAATGGTACCGGGCTGCTTGCGATCACTGAAGCTGTCGTACACTCGAATTATTACCACATTTCTGATACTGCTTTAGTATCCAAAACTCGGGGTTACTATCTCTAACGTGGTCATCATTAACTGGGAACATTCTGGATGAATCTTCGATACTTTCCCGAACATAACAATACGAAAGACCGGACGTCCTTCCTCCTAAGTCGGACGGCAAATGCTAACATATAGGCAACCTGGCCTATTCTTCACATGAACTCACAAAGGCCCAAAGTAACTCGGGCTAAGTTCCTCAGTTTTTCCACAACTCGTCACACCCTAACCGGGGTGGTACCTTCAAGAGGACCGACCGTCAACCTGAACTCTAAGCGTCGTCGCCGATTATCCGCACGATATCTCTGAGCTGCCAGAACCTCTTCTAGACAAGCTTCTCACTACCCACAATTTGCTGGAACAAGCCTGAACCAACTATCTGAACCTTGCCAACATCGAACCAATCGACCGACAACTTACACTTCTGCCCCTACAAGGTTTCAAAAGGCGACATCCGAACACTGAACTGGTAGCTTAAACACTCCCTCCACAGGAGACAACAATCCCTACAACTACCCTGAAATCCAAACACTGGCCCGAGGGCGAATGCGATCTGAGACTCACCGAGTTCTTAATCTTGCCAGTAAAACTTCCGTAAACAAAACAGCCAGAACTGGCTCCATCATCGTCATAAGGTGAAGGTAGGCACCCCGTGCAGCCTTACAACCTTTCTGATAAATCAACACTGCCGAGTGAATGGTCTCGATCAAGAACACGATGGGCTGCTCCCATCGCCCGACCATCGTCGAACGCATCCACGAACTCGTATCTTTGGTTAACTAAACTTGGGCCTAACACCATCACAACCCTAACACAAGGCGGGACCACCACAACCTGACCCCACCACCAAACCTACCGCGGGTTGACCCGCAACGGGGCCTCAACCCGACCCGGCAACGCGCACAATACTAGCTCCCCGAAGGAACAATCTCACTAAACACGTTACGAAAACCTAGCGGTCTTCTTAGCTCAACTACCCTCTTTCATCCCACACTACTCAGGGACTTATCTCACAACCATCGTTCACGTGCACTAGGCACCCCGATAAGGATCAACATACCCATACGTCTTTTACTCTAGATGACCTTACCTCTAAGGTCTCTACGTAACAAAACTCTAAGGTTCACACCTTCTCTATTCCCCCGAATCTTACTTGGTTAACCAACCAACACACTGCTATCAGAACATAGCACTTAAGGTATACTCACCTTATCACATAAACAAAACTCTAGAGGGTTAAAGATATATCTATATCTACTGCTTCACTCCCCTTAGTCGTTCTAAAAAAACCCGCCTGCAGGCGCATAGCTGGAAGATGACAAACTACCCACCGATCCTCAAGGCTAAGTCCTCCTACAAGGACACTCTTCGACACTGCACACGACGGTCATAGGTACAACAAGTACCAACTAAAGACGACATTCCCGGATGGCGTCATCACGTGGAACCGAAGCCCCGAGTTCGACCAACTCCTTCATAACCCGAACGTCCCAACCCCGGAAGACCACTCTGCCGTGGATGTGCATAACCTAATTCTGGCGAGGCGACTACTCGAAAGTTACCAAAGGACCTGGCCGCTCGGCGCTTCTTTGTCCTTCGTTAACCCACAATCTACGTTCGCTCGCTGCGCATAAGCCCGTACACAGGCCATGCTCAAGCCTAACTGAAGGATTACTCTTGCACAATCTTCTCTTAGGTAATCATCAAGACTTGCGGTACAACGGTATACTCTTTGGTAGCCAAATCCATAGCTAGTAACAGGGTTGCCTCTTTGCAATCCATACTCTATGTTCCTGGTCGTGGAACTGAAGGTTCAAATATCATGGCCGCAGTAGAACTGCCGTCGCCGTGCTTAAACTCTGCTGGGGCTAGTGACGTCGCAGAAATCCCCGAATGAAGCATTACCCTAGGTAATGATTGGCCTGTGCCCACGTAACCCTCTGAACTCTACTCGCAGCTCCCTCGGCTGCCTTGCCCTCCTGGGCCCGGGTTGCCCTACGCGGAGGCATAATGATAAGGGAAAGAATTTCATCAGAGGGTCCAACTTACAACTCAGCTCTAAGGCACGATCTCAGAGTGAGAAGAATAGAAACCAATCCTAAATATCCTATAGCCTCCTGATTATTGGCGTGGTGCACAACACACCGATAATCAAGACTCTACTGGATACGGTCTGTAGACACTTTCCGAGGATTAATCGCTCGATACCACTTTTGTCACGACCGCCCGGCCGTGACCGTGCCTTACCCCGGCACCCAAGTAGACATACATCGAGTAATCACGAACATAAAGACAATACATGAAACCAAAGTGTAATAAAACGGTGAAATAAGAAGACAAAGCAACCAAAAACGGTTACCTTCAAGATATATATAAATAGCAACTTTTTCAACATGAGCGTTTAATCCTTTTACAAACTCGCCCACAACAAGATTACTGCACTTCTAAGAATGATACGACAACAATGGCGGACAGGCCCCGCCAAACCCTGAATGTAAACACTTACGACGACAGGGACTATACCATCGATAAGCCTCCGAGAAACGGAGCTTCCCAAACGCAAATCGTGACTCGAGAGCTAGGATCAACGATCGTGTACCTCAACTGCGGCATGAACGCACCCCAAGGAGGTCAAGACAACAAACCGAGTATGTGAAATCAAAATACATATCATAAATGAAATCATAGCGCCGTATAAAGCAGAGACATGTATGATAACCAACTACAGTTTACAACAAAGCAGTCATGTCAAGTCAGGGACTCACGCCCTCAAGTCATCACTCAAGTATAACAATGGGTCTCAGGCCCACAACATCAATCATGCCCGTGGGATACCTTCCTCACCCGGCGATGCATGATATAAAAGCACCAAGGAACACACCGAACACCGTGTCCCACCTGTCATAATGAAATCAGACGGTAAGTACGAAGGCATAGCCGACTACTAAAACCCACAGTACCAACAAGGTCGCGAATCGTATCATAAGATCTGTCTAGACCGTCACATGATCAAAGCCGCCACTTGCCCGCAGATCAATGTACGCGTCTAACCACCGAACTCCCGCACTCGCATAGGCCAATCTCATCGCCCGCATGAGGCATTCCCGCATCGAGGGTAGCTACTCCGGCATCGCCCCGACTTCGCACCGCATTGCCACAAGGACCGCATGCCCATAAAGGACGTACACTAACCTGGAACTCTCGTAGTTCCGCATAGGCCCCCGGGACCTGCATGAGGTATTCTCGAATCATAGGTCCATCGACCCGCCTGAGTCTACCCCGCATCGGAGGCGCTTAACCCCTAATCATCTCAAGAGATGAATGCCACAATACTATCATAACGACTGATAGTTAATAAGCACAATCAAGGGAAACCCCTTCACACAAACATCACAAGATACTAACACACGTAGCATCCCAACACGTTTTCTTATCAACGCAATCAAGAAAGTATTACAAGGCTATCACAAACCAATACAATCAAGTTGTTCACACAAGGTACCTTCTACTATATGATTAACAAAATCGGGTTTTTATCCCCAAAGTACTTCATACATCAACTCTTTAAAAGATACGTTACTATCACAATGTCACACAATACCCGTAGTATAAAATAGAGTGACTATCCTTTTAAAGTAAATCAATTACTTCTCTTTGTAAAATCAAGTAGCAACATTCTTTTCCAATGATCAAGTTTGCCTAATTTCCAATGTTCAAGTTTCTCATTTTAGAAAGTTTTCGTAGTTCATAGTCTTAATCATTTGAGAATATAATTCTCCTTAAAACTATCTGAGAGACATAAGTCTTATATGTGAGTAGGATATTCTTGTTTATAACAATCTTATTACAGCAGCCATGATCTAGGAAATATCATTTTGTCTCATCTTAGCTTCTATGCAGATGGAAGTTTCTACTGGTTTTAATAATACTTAATTAGTCAAAACATTTCCTTTTATTAACGCTGCAGTGGTTTGTCGATACACATTACGATTTCAAATCAAGAAACATTCTTAAGCCGTTATACCTAACTTCCCATAAAGCTAGTATAACTCTTAAGTTTTTCAAAACCAAGTATTACTTCTTCTTTCAAAATGATTCAAAATCTTTTAAAATACTTCAAGTTCTTTATTAACACATAACAAGCCGCTTATAGTTCAAATCGGTACTTTTAAAACCACATGTATTTTCTTACCAACATAAAGTCGTTATAACCAACTTCCCATAAAGTCGTTATAACACTTTATGTTTAAACCAATCACATACATTTAGCACATGTCGCTCACCGTACTACATAGTTCACACATATCATGCTAGAAGAGATAGGAAGAGGTTCACATACCTCGCGACGAGTATCGACTAATAGCAAAACGCTCCAGTACTTCCAAACGTCGGCTACTCCTAAGCCAAGTAGATCGCGCCACACGTAGTACTTCAACCTATAAGGCCACAAGGCGCTTATTAACATCTAGATCTTATCGTAGATCATTCTACGTAAAATTCGGCGACCTCCCGCCACAACAGAAATCTCCTCCTCTATCGAGGCCGCCATCAAGCCAACCGAGGGGTTCTACACGCCTAACCGGGCGTGTACAATTCTACTCCACAAGACCACTACACAAGTCTATGTGATACACCCTATGTAATTACAGATTCGATTCATTCTTTATTCTTGAGCTTAAGTCAAAAGACATTGCCAACTAACTACGTTCAGTTCTATATATAGTATACTTCAACTATATATTCTAACAACATGTAATATCCAATTACAATAGGGGGACAAGATAATTACCTCGATAAGCCCATAATTATCCGAGTTAAAAGTCGATCCTTAGCAATGTTTCGCTCTACTCCGGTGCTCCAACCCGCTCCAAATAACCCTTAGAAGTTCTACTCAACTTCTTAATAATACTCCAACCAACAATGGAGATTTTCCTGAGGGTTTCGTTTAGTGACTGAAGGACGGTATAATAGTATTTCTGGGATTTTCGGATAGGTATAACCTTAGAATACTACAAGGTATAAGGCTAAGGTATTAGGGCATTATAACAATACTGAGAGTATTTCTATACCACAAAGGGGGTATTATACGAAACAACTAGGCTAGGGGTGTATACCCTCGGCCTACCCCACTAGGGGGTACTCGCCAAGGGGAGGGGTACACTCTCGGCTAGCACCCCTAGAGGGGGGGTGCTCTCGGCCGAACTCACACAAAGGGAGGAGAAGGCTCTCAAGACTTAGGCATTTTGGATGAAGAAGTCTTCAACCTTAAGGGGTATTTATAGGTCAAGGATGGCCAACCAAAGGCCAAGATCAATCCATGTGTTAGGCAAGTGTAGGGCTAGGATTTACCAAACACAAATATCCTACCAACCCTTGACTTTTCAAAGGCACAAAAACGTGCTCCACCCTTGTCCATTTCGTCCTAAGGGCGTTTCAAGTCCACTCAATGAGAGGTGCGTGGCGCCTCTTGTTGGTCCAAAATGTTTCGTCTCTCGGAAAAATCCGCAAAAATTAAAAATGACACAGGAAATTCCCTACGAAAGTCGTGGAAAACGTTTTCGTCAACGACTCCAAACGGGTGTTGTGAACAAACATTAATTCGGCCAAGCCTTACTTGAAGTTCGAAATTTCCTACGTACGTCCTCGCGTACATACTCTGGAAATACGGGGTATAACATGCACAACACACCGATAATCAAGACTCTACTAGATACGGTCTGTAGACACTTTCCGAGGATTAACTGCTCTGATACCACTTTTGTCACGACCCGTTCCAGGGCCCGTGACTGGTGCCTTACCGGGGCACCCAAGTAGTCATACATCAGAGTAATCAGCGGAAATATAAAGCAAGACATGAAACAGTTTATAAAATAAGACACAGTTTATGTGAGAAAACATCGCTTTACAGATATATATAAAATCATGGTTTAGCGCTACATCCGACAATCGCATAACATGACTACTGCACTCTAAGGAAATATACAACTATGGCGGGGCCCGCCATACCCTCGATCAGACAAAACTATCTACAACAGGAGATCATACCAAAAGTAGAGCCTCGGAAGAGATGGAGCTCAGACACCAACGTAGAGATCCTAAGAATGCGGATCTAGCACTGCTGCCCTTACCGCAGATGAACGCAGCCCCCCGAAGGAGGTCAGTACAACAGGTACTAAGTATGCGAAACTGTAAAATACTTAAATGAAAACATATCATTTTAAAACCAGTTTACAAATATGTGTGAAACAACCAAGGAAACCGCACGTAGTGCCACATCACAAACAAGAGCAACAATAGGTAACTGTAATAGGTCTTGTCTAGGCTGCGAATGATCGAAACAGGGCCACTCGCCCATATCATCATTCTGCAAGCCTAATCCTGGACTCCCGGAGTCCGCATAGGCCACTCACATGGGCCCGCATGAGGTATAACCCCGCATCGAGGGTAGCTACTCCTCGGCATCGTCCTGGACTCGTTGTCCGCATGGCCACATAGACCGCATGAGGTATAACCCCGCATACTAACCTGGAACTCTCGTAGCTCCGCATAGGCCCCCTGGACCCGCATGAGGTATTCTCGAATCATGGTCCTGCATCACTGAGTCTACCCCAGACGGAGGCGCTTAACCCCTGTGATCATCTCAAGAGGTGAGTGATAGTATACTAACATAACAACTTATCTTTAAACAACATAAGCACAACACGGATACTCACCTATACAAACGTTACAAGTTACTAACACACATAGCATCATATCATGTCTACTTATCAAACCATCTTTATTATTCTTTTCACAATACCAGTCTCTTAGAACCACATAGTCAAACGTTTTTCTTTTATAAATCTTAAGTGGTTATACTTACTTCCCATACAGCTAGTATAACTCTTAAGCTTCGCTTTAAAACCAATTAGTTCTCTTCATTAATATGATTCATAGTCTTTTGAAATGTTCTCGGTTCTTTATTATTCGGGCTTAAGCCGAGGCATCGCTGTAAGTATTATTCGAGCTTAAGCCGAGGCATTGCCGTAAGTATTATTCGAGCTTAAGTCAAAGACATTGCGTAGTTATATTGTAAAATATCATGCTTTAGGAAGAATCACATACCTTCTCAAATAAAACCACCGCCAAGTTGAATATGTCGCGCGAGAGAGTCACCTATAATAGTCACGATATCTATTAAAGACTACTCAAGGTCATTCTAAGCAGGGGTTCATAATTCTACGGTAAGTCGGGCAGACTTCCCTACCCGTGAGCTATATAAGTTCATCAGTGAAAACAAATTCTATGTAAGTACGATTTGATTATTCTTCTTTAAACCCTTCTAAGTGATTAATACTTATTCCTTACTTCTACAAGATGCATTCTCTAATACAAAAGAGGGTTAGGATTATTACCTCGAAGCCCAATAATATCCTAGAAAAGTCGCTACCGAGCAAGGTTTTGCTCCTAAGTTGTATGCTCCAAGAACCTTAGAAGTTCTTCACAACTTCTACTAAGTACTAAGGTATTTGGACTAGGGTATTTTGGGCATTATAACGATACAAGAAGGTAACTTTTCTACCAAGGGAGGGGGGGTAGATTTTTGGCTAGGCTAGGGGTATTCGCCAAGGCCACTTAGGCTAGAGGAAGAGGGCTTGGACGAAATGGCTAACAAGGGAGAAGGGAGGATTTTCAAGACTTGGAAAGTAATTTGTGGATGAAGAACTCTTCATCTTAAGGGGGGTATTTATAGGTCAAGAAGTGGCCAACCAATGGCCAAGATTTAGACAAGTGCAAGGCAAGTGTAGGGTGAGGATTAACTATACACAAATATCCTACCAACTCCTTGACTTGTGCACAAGGCACAAAAAACGTGCTCCTCCTAGTCCAAATCGTCCCAATGGACGATTTCAAGTCCATCAATTGGAGGGTGACAAGTGTCGCCCTCCCGTTGGTCCAAAATGTTTCGTCTCTCGGAAAAATCCACAAAAATTAGAAATGGCATAGCCGGAATTTACCCTACGAAAGCTGTGGAAACGTTTCGTCGGAAAACTATTCGTTTTGTGAGTTGTGCCTAAAAAAAAACGTCCAAGGCTTATCTTTAAGGCTAGACTTTCGTACGTATTCCCTTACGTACATACTCTGGAAATACGGGGTATAACAGTTGTTCTAACGGTCTCAACTAGCGGATTGAAGCGTCTTGAAGAGGCTCTAAGTTGTTAAGGAGCGACTTCGGATTTGGAGTTGGATTAAGATTCGTTGAGGTATAATCTTGTCTTTTAAAAGTGTTACAAGATTATTTATATTGTTGTTGGCTTTACATGTTGCTAGCATGAAGTATATGTGTTGAAGTTTATAAGTATTATGGTTTGCTTGTAGCCTTAGAATCCGAAATGTTATACAAGCCACTTGAAGATTGGATTACTAATTGGTCGTTTATTAGAAATCGTCGCATGTTACTTACTTGAAGATTATAGTAGTTATAATCAAATGCGACTTGATATCATGTTATGCTACCAATTTGGATTGAAATGGAAATTGGATAAGAATTGGTATTGTTGTATTCATTATGGCCGAAATTGGACTAGTAGTTGTATTAGTTTGTTATCGTTTGTGGGGCGGAATTTTACACGTCTAGTAGGCGTGTAATCCCCTATTGATTAATTGCTTTGATTGTGCCTTAAATGTGGCGTGTTTGGTTATTGTATTCGGCCTTGAAAAAGGTGGCAAAGTAAGTAGAAACAAAGGAGGTGCTGTCCGATTTTCCGTAGAATTTAGAGACTTTACACTTATAATATTCTACGTTTGAAGTAAGGCTTTAATAGACGTATTGTGAATATTATAGGTTGACATTCTACGGGCGGGACTTTGTACTTGGCAAGTGGTTTGACCCGGCGAGGTATGTAGAACTTTTCCTATCCTTTGAGCATGACTAGTTGCACGTATATAGTACGGTAGACGTACAAGATCTTGATATCCTTTACTAGTTTATTGAATGGCCAAGTCGGGTGAGTTAGGAGATTAACTCGCTTCTTTGAAAGTATTAAGGATGTCTTAAGTTTTATTAAAGTTAAGGGACTTGAAGAGTTTTAAAGTATGTGATACTTGATTCGTTTTAAACGTATAAGTCCCTTGGATAGGAAATTGTACTTAACTAAGGTATAAAGTCAATATAACGACTTTATGGGGAGTTGGTTATATTGGCTTTATGGAAAGATAAATGGCTTGATTTAATGAAAGGCAATTTGATTTTAAGGCATCGATTGCCTAAGGTTTTATAAGAAAAGGAGTCACTTGATTTAGAAACCTAACTTTATTTCTAAAGGTATTGTGACTTGCCTTGAAATGTAATTTGGACTTGATACTATGGTTAATAGTATCTTGGAGGTTTTCTACTAAAAAGAGTCATTTGTTTTAAAGAGTAGAAGTACGTAGTACTTTGGGTTAAATTCCCGGATTTTTATAAAAGACATATTAGTGCCTTAAGTAAACTAAAATGAGAGTGTATATAGACAAGAATAATAAGAAGTTAGGGGATTTCTTAACTTTCTTATGTATTGTATGATAAGCCGGTAGTGCTTATGTTATGTATGATAGCCGGATTTGTGCTAGTGGTATATTATTCTTTACGGGGTCATTCCCCGGGTTTGTGGCATTTGCATATTCCGTGGATTTGCTACCCACGATGCGAGGAATACCTCATGCGAGTCCGAAAGGGCTTATGCGGGTGAAATAGTCCCATGCGGGCGGGTCCAGCCTATGCGAGGAATACCTCATGCGAGTCCGTAAGGGCTTATGCGGGTGAAATAGTCTCATGCGAGGAATACCTCACGCGGGTCCACGCGACCTATGCGGGTGAAATAGTCCCAGGAATAGGATTGCTAAATGATACTGCGGGCGGGTGGTCCTGCTTTGATCATGAGCTTCCTATTTTATATCGTAAGGATACTACTATTTACTCTCATTGTTAGTAAGGCACAGTGTACTGTAATTTGATTATCATACATGTCTCCGGCTTTGATTTAGACTTATGATGTAATTACGATTTTCCGCTTACATACTTAGTACATATTGTGTCTTGACCCCTTCCTGAGCCGTTCATGCCGCGTGAAAGGGTAAGCAGGTGGTGGATCCTCATTCTTAGGATCACTTATCAGACGTCAGAAGCTCCATTTCTCCGGAGGCTTGTCTCTTTTGGTACAGTCTTTCCCTGATGTTGTAGATTTATGTATATTCAGGGGTATGGCGGGGCCCTGTCCCGCCACAGTTGATATTCCTAGAGGTCTGTATTCACATTTGTGGTTGGGCTGTAAGAACTGATTTGTACAGTTGTACTTTTGAGTATGTTTATATTATGGAAGGCGGCCTTATCGGCTAGCCTGGGATGTTGTTGTTTACACATGTGTTTATGTTGTGTATGTTCCGCTACTATTCTCTGATGTATACCTAAACGGGGTGCCCAGGTAGGGCACCAGTCGCGGTCCCGGGGTCGGGTCGTGACAAAAGTGGTATCAGAGCAGTTAGTCCTCGGAAAGTGTCTACAGACTGTGTCTAGTAGAGTCTTGATTATCGGTGTGTTGTGCACCACATCTATAATCAGGAGGTTGCAGGACATTTAGGATTGGTTTCCATTATTCTCTCTCTGAGATCGCAAGAGAAATGTCTTATTAGGTTGAATCCTCTCCGACCTCTTCTTATAAACGATTATGCCTCCACGTAAGCGACTGTGGCCCGGTGGCAAGGCAAACAGCAGAGGCGCTAGCGGTACTCGAGGATTACGGACTCGAGCACGCACTATACCCGAGGTAGTAGGCGGGTCGGCCGATTCGATCACGCCTGCAGACAGAGGAGCCGAGAGCGCGGTAGCTCTAGAGGTTCCGGCACTGCAGCCTCGATTCCGCACCGGTCCGAGTATAGAGACTACGGGGAGCAGATCCGGTTATTGACCAGTATAGTAGCCGGGCAGCGCCGACAGGAGCAGGCAGCCCACCCTAGGGCCGACAGTTTGCGGATTAGGGATTTTCTGGGTTGTCATCCACCTGAGTTTTATGGTTCGAGGTCTGAGGAGGATCCGCAGGAGTTCATTCGGCAGCTACAACGGACCATGCAGGTTCTTAGGGCTTCAGAGACAGAGTCTGTTACGCTAGCCTCTTACCGGTTACGCGATATTGCGTTGAACTGGTTTGAGTCGTGGTTGCTTTCGAGAGGTGAGGATGCTCTTCCAGCTGTTTGGGAGGAGTTTACAGAGGCCTTCATGGATCACTTTTTGCCTCCTGAGATGAGGAGAGCCCGGGTAGATAGATTCTTGACCTTGAGGCAGAACGGGAGGACTATCAGGGAGTATAGCCTGGAGTTCGACTCCTTGGCCAGACATGCGCACACTATTGTAGCTGACATGGCGGATAGAGTTCATCGTTATGTGATGGGGCTAGACCGTCATATGATTACTGCATGCTTGGGTGTGGCTCTTCAGCCCGGTATGGACATTGCCAGGATGCAGGCCTATGCGCAGGGGATAGAGGATAGAGAGAGGGAGGACCAGATTGACTCAGGCCAGCCCAAGAGGCCGGGGCAATGGGTCTCGGGGCGATTTCGAGGCGGACAGCCTCAGCAGCAGACTGGGTCCACATTTCAGAAGCACGAGTGCTCACACGGTTTTCGGCGGGAGGTCCGATCACCAGTCATTCGAGTAGGTCGTGATCCGTGACTTCGGGGTTTCAGGGAGGCAGAGATCGTCGCCGATCGAGGCCACCCACATCTCGGTGTGCTCGATGCGGTAGATCGCACCCAGGCGAGTGTCGTGTTCCTGCAGGAGCTTGTTACTCTTGTGGCCAGCTGGGCCATTTGAAGAGAGATTGTCCGTCGAGAGGCAGCATGGGTGGTACGGCACGGCAGAGATCGATTCTTGGGTCTTCTCTCCTTCGTGGTTATGCGCCCGAGGGCGTGGTACTCACGTACCGGCAGGCCGCGGTAGAGGTCGTGGTGGTGGTTCCAGTTCTAGCGGTCCACAGAACCGCATATATTCATTAGCCAGCCGCCAGGATCAGGAGGCTTCCCCTGACGTCGTCACAGGTACATTATTGATTTCATGCTGTGACGTTTATGCTTTGATAGATCCAGGTTCTACCTTGTCCTATGTGTCCCCTCTTATTGCGGGTAGAATCGGGATAGAGCCGGAGTCGATAGAGCCTTTTGAGGTAGCTACGCCAATGGGAGATTCGGTGTTAGCTGAGCGGGTGTACAGAGGTTGTCCGGTTTATATTTACAGTCGTCAGACCCTTGCAGACTTGATAGAGCTGGAGATGACAGATTTTGATGTCATTATGGGTATGGACTGGTTGGCTTCTTGTTATGCCAACATTGACTGTAGGGACAGGTTGGTTCGGTTCCAGTTTCCTGGCGAGCCAGTTATCGAGTGGAAGGGCAACACAGCGTCGCCGAGGGGTAGGTTTATTTCTTACCTCAAGGCTAGGAAGATGGTGCAGAAAGGGTACATCTATCATCCGTTCGTATTTGATCTGGTGAGGTTCCAGTTCTTCGATCGCGATGGTTAGGAGTTTCGGATGTGTTCCCGCACGATCTTGGGTATCCCTCCTGAGAGGGAGATTGAGTTTTGTATTGACACGTTGCCAGACACTCGACCTATTTCTATTCCGCCATACAGGATGGCACCTGCTGAGTTGAGGGAGCTGAAGGACCAGCTGAAAGATTTGCTGGAGAAAGGCTTTATCAGGCCTAGTGTATCTCCCTGGGGAGCGCCGATTTTGTTCGTGAAGAAGAAGGACGGGACGTTGCGTATGTGTGTTGATTACAGGCAGCTGAATAAGGTAACCATTAAGAATAGGTACCCCCTCCCCAGGATTGATGATTTGTTTGACCAGTTGCAGGGCGTGAGGTGTTTCTCAAAGATAGACTGCGTGCAGTTATCATCAGTCACGAGTTCGAGAGGCGACATCCCAAAGATCGCATTCGGGACCCGGATGGGCACTATGAGTTGTGGTTATGTCTTTCGGTTTGACCAACGCTCCAGCGGTATTTATGGATTTGATGAACCGGGTGTTCAAGCCATTTTTGGATACATTTGTGATAGTATTCATTGATGACATCCTAGTTTATTCGCGGACAGAGCAGGAGCATGCAGATCACTGAGGATCAGATTGGGTCCTCCTGAGCCGGCAGCTATTCGCCAAGTTCTCCAAGTGTGAGTTTTGGTTGGCCTCGGTGGCATTCCCGGGCATATTATCAATGATGGTGTTCGCGTGGATACGCAAAGATTGAGGCGATCAGTCTTGGCCAAGACCTACTACTCCGGCCGAGGTACGCAGCTTCTTAGATGGCGGGTTATTATCGTAGGTTTGTGGAGCGGTTGCCGATTTCAAAGACCGCTGACTAGTCGACTCGGGCGGCCAAGTTCCGAGCGACGAGGCTTGCGAGAAGGGTTTCCATTCTTTGAAGGAAAGGTTGACTACAACTCCGATTCTTACTCTTCACGGCGGGTTAGGCGGGCACGTGATCTATTGTGATGCCTCGGGTATCGGGCTAGGGTGTGTTTTGATGCGGACGGCAAGGTTATAGCCTATGCTTCCGGCGATTCACGGAAGCATGAGAGGAATTACCCTACCCATGACTTAGAGTTGGCGCAGATTATTCATGCCTGAAGATTTGGAGACATTATTTGTATGGGGTTCATGTGGATATTTATACGCACCACAAGAGCCTCCAGATATCTTCAGCAGAGGAGTGAACTTGCGGCGAGACGGTGGTTAGAGTCCGAAAGATTATGATGTTGATATTCTATACCATCCGGGAAGGCCAACGTAATTCTTGATGCCTTGAGTCGTAGATCGATGGGAGCCCGCTGAGGTACAGCCGCAGACAAGACATGGTCCGTCAGATCCACCAGTTAGCGAGCCTTGGGGTTCGATTGATCGATACCGACGATAGCGGGGTACGGGTTCGTGAGGTTGCCGAGTCTTCCATCGTTGATGAGGTGAAGAGGCGACAGTTTGAGGACCCAGTGTTGGTACGGTATCGAGATGCAGCTCTTCAGGAGGAGAAGAGTCTATTCGAGGTAGCGCCTGATGGGGTGCTGAGATTTGAGGGCCGGTTGTGTGTTCCCGATGTGACAGGGCTTCGTCAGCAGATTTTAGGGGAGGCGCACAGTGCTCGTTATTCTATTCATCCGGGGTCGACCAAGATGTACCATGACCTCAGATGTTTGTATTGGTGGGATGGCCTGAAGA